>SJYQ01000504.1:530347-551923 GCA_006410935.1 Redunca redunca | reverse complement strand
CCTACTCTATTTCTATTAATAGTCTTGTCTAGACAAAAGATGAGCTGAAAAATCTGCTTTTATTCAGTTTCTAGAGGAAACTTACTACTATGTGATTCTGGATTTGAGTTCTAGATTAAACACTGGTAGGGCTCAGAAAATGATCTTAAGAAATGTCATGGCAATGTAAGTAAAGCTTCTCTAGTTTTCAATGGTAGCATTAAAAAGTCCAGAACTTCTGGCAGCTTTAAACAATTTCACCAAAAATTGAGACATATATCCCCAAATTCTTTCAGCTAAATATCCCGTTGAATTTCTACAAAGGTTGTGACTGACAGGTATTGTGACTGCCTTCATAATTACCAGTCTGCTCTTTAGATAGGTAAATGACATATCCTATGGTCAACTTAGGGGGTCTTCATACATAAAGATACACTGAGTAGCTTATTTGATATGATCTTTTCATAAGAAGACAACATAATTCAAGGGAATGACTCCAAATAAAATATTTCATTTTGACTGGCTTACCAAGGTAATGGTTATATGATAATAGTAAAAATATAAAAAAGTCTGGTGTCAGGAGTCCCTTAGTGTATGATTTTGGATATTCAGATCTCAAGTATCTGGCAAGAAATCATTCATGGCAATGGATATAATCCAATCTTTGCCAGAATATGGTAATACCAGCTGGGGTATTAGTCACAATTCATTTCAGCTTCCAGGTCAGAGCAGGCAAATGCAAGCCTGTGTTAATAATAATTACCTTTAATAGTGAGTATTTTAAAGATTTTCAAAGTATTTCCAAAGACACAGTGCAATGTAACATTTTACTTTTCATGAGTGTTTGTATTCAAAACAGAACCAAACTCTAAAGTTAAGCCCATCTAATTGTTTTATGCTTAGACTAATTCCAAGTCTCCAACCTAGATGTAATATATCATGTACTGCATCATCAATTTCACCTTTGAAAGTGGTGTGGAAAATGGGTATGTTGCTACTATTAACCATTACGAAAGAGCCGCACAGTCAGCATCTATAGCAAGAGCATGTCATCCCAGAATAGCACTTGTAATGTGATGCCCGCACTTAATTCAGCATTGTATCTTTTCCCATTTCTATTTTTTTCCCTAATATTAAAACAACTCTAAAGCTACAGGAAAGTTGCCATAACAGAAGAAAGAATACTTCCTTCCCTGAAAAATTTGAGAGGAAGTTGCTGATATGCTCTTTGCCACCCTCAGGCACTTTATTGTGTTACTGACAGACAAGGGCATTTTTGTACACACCATAACATAGCTGGAAACATAAGCTGGATAATTTGCTACATTATCTTCTAATCCACAGACATGATTCAAGGTTTACCAGTGTTTGCAACAACTGTCTTTTGTAACAAAAAGGCCTAAGTCAGAATTAAGTATTGCACTTAACTGCCATACTTCTTTCAGTTTTCTTCAGTCAGGGACATTTCTTCAATTTTTCCTTAACGTTCAAGACATTGACACTTTTGAAGATTTCAGGCCAGTTATTTTGTACAATATCTCTCAATCTGCGTTTTCCTGATGTTCCCTCATGATTAGATTCAGGTTATGCATTATAGATGGATGTAACGTCCTGTTTCTCTGATTACATCCTATAGGGTGCTGAATTTGTCCCAAATGCTAATGATGTTCACATTGATTACTTGATTAAAATGGTGCATGACAGGCTTCTCTACTGTAAATTTACTCTTTCCTTTTGTGATTAAAAATATTTTGTGAAAAGTCATTCTAAAACTATATAAATATCCTATTCCTCATCAAATATTTATATGCCAGTTATTTATATCAGAATAGACTCAATCTTTTTCCTATTTTATTCAGTGAGCTACTATCTATTCTTATCAGCCCACTCCTCACCCCTTTGGCTCTGACATCCAACACAAAGAAGCCCCCCTTCCCACTGTTTGAACTCCTTTCCACTTGTGCTCCAAACCCAACCTTAGCCCACAGTGGGGCCCCCTCCCGCAACCATCTTGGACAGGGCTGCATCCTTTGCCCTGGTCCAACTTAAGCTTTCAGAACAGAATCGTTTGAGAAAGGAAGGGAAAGACGAGAAAGCTCCAGTTTTGTTTTGCAATGCTTAATACTATGTGTGCCTAGTCTGTTGTTTTAAGGTGACAGTTTTTGCTCCTGGTATTAGTGCCCTGTGTGTATGGAACAATTCAGAGACTATGAGGAAGTGTAAAGTGCAGCCAAGAAGGGACACGCTCTCCAGCAAAAGACAGATCATGAATCCTGCCCTAGCACAGAAACCCATTTCATTTGGGCTTCATATGTGTCCAACAGCTCTGGAGCCTCCTCAGAAGACAGAGACAGGATCCCTCTTGGGGGATGAGAAACACTCCAATGGCTCCAACAAGGTCATGCATTTCTACAGAATCTCAAGAAAGCCTTTCAAACAAGAATAAGGGTTCGTACCCAAGGAAAATGTAAGATAAGACAGAATCACTGGACAAAGGAGAAGAGTCAAATGGAAGCAACAGTTAGGGACTCTGAAGAGGTTAAGACTCAATGTACAACCATAGCCTCTCCTAAGATTCATGTCCCTGAACTGTTTGGGGTTTGTTGCACATAAAGTCATAAAATGGAAGTCCTGACCTTATGATCACCTTGATATATTTCAAAGATAAACATATTCATTTTAATTTGGTTAAGAAGCGAATCCTATACCAGTTCAGATCTTCCAGGGCACAAATGAGCAGAACGTGACTGACCCCCTCCTTTTTCTTCAACTCAACTCACATTTATATTATAGAAAGGTGCCTGTGATTGCTTCTGTCTTCTATCTCCTATGATGCATAACAATGTAATATTTTAACATATAGCACTCTACACACCCTCCATCTACTCTGCATACTAAAGACAAATGAGTAATTAAAGATGTGTTGAGTAACTAATGTGAAATATGTTCTGTTTTCATTTAGTGGTTTCTTAACCCTTTCTCCAAAGTATTTTGCACTGATCAATGTTTGATCTTCTTTTTAGGACAGAATATCAGGCTGATTTCTGCCAGATTTAATGAGTATATTCCTCTCAGTAAGATATTTTCATATTTTGAAAATCATATTTTTTGAAATCATTTTCATATTTTTGAAAATCAAATTTTTTTTGTATTTTGAGATTCTCATATATTGAGGGGAAATTATGATTCTCTTCTGGGTCCATTTCATGGTGGGTGGGGGGACTGAAAACTACTGAAGAAGCCTATTTTATTTCAACTTTCTATATGTATGTCACAGTTTGAATTGAAATTAGATATTCTGTTCTAAACACCTATAAATATGGGAAGGATTTCCTGGTGGCTCAGATGGTAAAGCATCTGCCCGCACTTCGGGAGACCCGGGTTTGATCCTCGGGTTAGGAAGATCCCCTGGAGAAGGAAATAGCAACCCACTTCAGTATTCTTGCCTAGAAAATCCCATGGATGGAGGAGCCTGGTGGGCTACAGTCCATGGGGTCTCAAAGAGTCGGACAAGACTGAGCAACTTCATGGATAAATATGGGAAGATCACAATTTCCCATTGAAGAAAAGAATAATAAAGGGACACCATAATTTTCTTCTTCCAAAGAAGACAATAATAATAAAGGGACTCCATAATTCCTGTTTTATGTGTAATACATACATACTTATGTATGCTTCTGCTGATGTTTAGTCACTAAATCATGTCCAACTCTTTGCAACCCCTGGACTGTAGCCTGCCGGGCTTCTCTGTCTATGGGATTTCCCAGGCAAGAATACTAGAGTGGGTTGCCATTTGCTTCTCCAGGGCATTTTCCCAGCCCAGGGCTTGCAGGCAGATTCTTTACCACTGAGCCACCTAGGAAGCACATATTTACATATTAAAAGTATTTGTGAAGGTGAAGTCGCTCAGTCGTGTCCGACTCTTTGCGACCCCGTGGACTGTAACCTACTAGGCTTCTCTGTCCATGGGATTCTCCAGGCAAGAATACTGGAGTCGATTGCCATTTCCTTCTCCAGGGGATCTTCCCGACCCAGGGAGCGAACCCGGGTCTCCCGCATTGGAGGCAGACGCTTTAACCTCTGAGCCACCAGGGAAGCAAAAGTACTTGTAGATGTAGTTGTACGTATGCACTGCCAGGCCTGGCTTTGCATCTTGCTTTACTCTGATCACCCAGCTGTGACTGAATGCTCTCTCCAGTGCACTGCTGCCATAAGCAAGAAAGCGCCACCGTGACCTTGAGTGTGACTCATTTGTGGGCAAGCCCTCCTATAATTTTGAGGAATTATCTTGACTCTTAGTCCAATATACTCAGATGATTCAACACCAAACGGCCTTACTACTAATGCATCAGTAACCAATTGTGTGTTATGACCATTCTTCATTTTCTGCCCAAGTTCCAATCACTGTGGTTTTGTTACCAGTATTTTTTACTATCTTTCTTAAACAACCTAACTAGAAATGCAGCTTTTCTAGGATTTAACTCCTGCTTTTTTCTTGCCAGTTCTTCTTTCACAATTTAGAGCAACATTCACGAAAAGGTATTTAAGCTGGATTATGCTCATTAGCTTCTCTGTGTACTTGATCTATGCTCAAATCAGTTTGGGAAATATTGACCACTACAAACTCACCTTGTAAATTCACAGTACATACTGGTACATTAATAAGTCCAAAAAGCTCCTCTCCCACCCTTAGCCATAGCCTCCATTTTCCTAATAATATATATGCAAAGAATGGTCCATGAACACCTTGGATAAGCTGGTTAAAAGTCCTACATTTTTATAAACACCAATCTGCTGAAATATTTCTGATGTTTGCATATCTGAATGTTTCCATTTCCAGTTTCTGGGCCATACTTCAAATCTTTCTTGGACCTCAGTAATACTAATTATCTCTGTAAAATGCATCTATTCCTTCTCTTCTCATTCCCTGGGCAATGGTTAATGGTGCTCTGTCTATTTTTATCCACCTTACCAACTATTAGAGTATCTGGGTTTTGTGTTGGGTTCCTGCACTGGTCCGTTGACTTGTGAATATGTCCTACAACTTGACCTACGGGGCAAAGTGGCCTATCAGCTCAGACACTGCTACTTACTAACCAAGAGCTAATCCCTTCATTGCTTTGCTAAGAGAAACTTGGTTTTATTTATAATGATACTGGGCTCAGTCTGAATACAATTAATGACTGGTTTAAACAAGTCATGAAGATTCTACTCTTTGATGCCCCTTTTTGTCACTAAGTATATTTATGTGACCCATTTCCAGTAAATGCACTGTAAGAAGCCTTCTCTAAAGTTTCTAGAAAACAGTTTTCTCCTAATAAAATGAAACCTCCTCTGCCCAGAATTTTTTTCTTTCTTCCTTAAACACAGTTATATAAAGATGTGACACTTGGAGCTGTAATAGCTATTCTGTGATCGTGGGTTGACATGCCTGTGAATGGCAGAGTGAAAAGACAGAATGAGTCTAAGAATTTAATGACACTGATGAGCCGCCACATTCAAACAAAATAACCTATATCCAGATATCTCAGCTACAGGTTTTCTGGTATTGCAGCCAAAAGCACTCCTAACTGGTGTAAGTTTCCCCTCAAGTCACTGTAACAATATCTTGCACAGAGCAAAAGCTGAATTAGCTATATTAAATGTAACCAGTCACAATCATCAAGAAAAAGATTAAACAAAATAAATAATAACAAAGTAAGTTGATAAGAGCAGATGGCTTGCATTAGTATGGTTGAAAAGCAGTTTTGAGTCCATGAAATGTGACTCCCACTTTAATTGTTAGATTACAATGTAATATTACGTAGGCTTTCTTCTGAGAAGCTCACCGCCTTACACAAAGGAACACACAAGGGGAAAACAGTCATACGTTATGAGTCTTTGTAAAGGAAATTTTTGACAGTGAAAAGTTCATAAAAAGTCATAAAAATGTGATATTTGAACGGATCCTTGAAACATAAATGCTTTTAGTAAGAGAAAGTGTGACATCAAGGAGGTAGACACATTGACGAACATTCAAGGTAAAGGGAAAAACATACAGGTATAAAATCTCTTGAGTCCCCCAGGTAAAACAGATGCCTCAAAGAAAGTCTCTGGATGTTTTATCTAACTAAACATGAGCAAAGCATATCTCTAACTCCTTGAAACAGTAGCTACAGTGTATATACTATAGACCTAGAGGCCATTTTTCATCAAGGGACATCCATCTGGTTTTTACGTTGATATTTCACCATGTACAAACTAGCACATGGGAGGAAATACACACTGAAACATTGAGAGATACAAGGCCACCGATGGATTGAAACAAAAAATTAAGTATTAATCAATCGATTGATTGACAGATTGCAGATGGTAAAGTGAGGCAACATGTTATCAATAGCTGATATGTAAGAATATATGAGTGATTCTCAAATGCTTTTATTTTTGAACCTTTCAGTAAGTTTGAAATCATTCCCAAAACAAAAGTAAAAAATGACAAGGGCAAATCCAAAAACAAAAACCCTGAACACTATCAGAGCTCTAGCAAACTATCCTGTTTTATAAGACTTTTAAATCTAAAAGGAAATGCTAAACCAAAGTGGAAATCAGTGTTACTTGTTAACTGTACTGTATGTGAAGACTAAAGAACAAGCTGAAGGCATCTAGTGATGCCTCCAGATACACGGGAGAAAAAGCTGAAGGGGAATTAGACATAGGAGCTTCAAACATCATTGCCAAGATTATGTAACGTTTATCTTTACCTTGAGATTATGGAGAATTCATACACCAAAAGGTTGATGCCTAGAAAATACACAGAACTGGAGGAGGAATCCCAAATTAGAACCAAACGTTCTCATGAACAAAGATATGAGAAATATGGGGCATGGCAGATGCAGCAGCCCAAAACCCTCCAGCAAACCTCAGGAGGGAGCTGTATCATATTTAGAAGATACCATAATCTCTAGCAGAGGAGCACTCCTGCATCTGTGGACTGTGAATTGGTGTCTGTCACATGGATTAATGACATTTCTTAGTCAACAGTAGGGACAATTCTGGTCTGGCTCTCATTAGGGAGTTGGGAGGATTAATTAGCTGCTTTCTGCAAAGCGCTGCATGTTTGCTCTCTTCCTCGGGAGAAAGACTAATGACTGCCTCCCAGAATTTATCCTGAAGGGAAGGTTACAGTAACTACCAAAATCCTGCCTTGGAGAGGTGCTAAAAAGTCATACACTGTATTTGCTTATCTGAATGCAATCTGAAAACTCATTGTACCATTATATACCAAAACTTTGATTATGTTCATACCCCCAAACTCCATTCACAGTAGTACAAATCAAGGAATTTAAAAAAAAAGAGCTTCCAAGCTAAAATCTAGGTTTTAGGTGTTTTTTTGTTTGTTCGTTTTTGTTTTTTAGTAATAAAAATAATGGACGCAAACTTCATTGTCTGATAGGAAGACAGGAAGATAAATTAGTGTGTCTAGTTAAGGTGGTTGTCATTTAGTTGCTCAGTCATGCCCACCTCTGAGACCCCATGGACTGTAGCCTGCCAGGCTCCTCTGTCCATGGGGCTTTCCAGGCAAGAGTACTGGAGTGGGTTGCCTTTCCTTCTACAGGGGAATCTGCCTGACCCAGGAATTGAACTCTCATTTCCTGCAGGCAGATTCTTTACCACTGAACCACCCGTATTCTTAAAGAGTTTATATTATAAAATTGTATTTCAAAGAGTTTATAACAACCATGAGAACTGCCTTAGAATCAATTGAAAATAAAATATAAAACTAGCTGCTAAAGCTATTTTTAAGTAAAAATTCTTACTTTGAAAATAGAGGGAGGACTACACCTGTAGTGCAAAGCGGTGGTGTTTGGACAACAGGACTGTAATTGACATACCCTGTTTCCACTTTTCTTTCTGGTCCAAATGTCTTAAAAAGCTACTCTGACTATTTTTATTAAGGAAAAAAAAAAAAAACAGAGCAATAAGAAAACCATCCATTTTGTCTCTGACCACAGAGTCTGGCTATGTTCCTAAGTAGAAAGGGTTTCCATATTGCTATTATTTCTTAAGATTACTTCTTTCTTTGCTTTTCTTAGACTTGACTTCATGGCCCTTTGCAATTTCTTCTTATTCGTATTCCTAATTAATACAAGAGTTAGAGTTCAAATCTGCCAACTGAAAATTGTCACCTGCCATCTGCCTCTACAAGGGTCAGGTCACTAGTCACTGCAGGAGCTGACCTTCAACATCTTCTGAAAGGCGTTCAGTGCGCAGATCAGGAGGGAGGCCCTTTGTGCTCTAGGAAATACTGGCAGAACAGGCCCTGAGAGAGGTACTTGCAGGAGAAAAATTTTTAAGACCAATTACTGCATCTTCCCATGTCTAGAAAAGCTCTACAATTGTAAATGGTGATATATGCTCCTTGTAACTAACAGCCATCTTCTGCAAATATGTGTATTTCAGTGCACATACCTCCTTCACCAAAATCACATATGTACTGACCTTCCTCCATGCCTCTTTGGAGCTATCTAGAATTCTGTCTCCCAGGATACAGTCCTCATTTTGCCCTGAATAAAACCTAACTCACAAATATAATATTGTACATTTTTTTCCCACTTGAGAAATCTTTCTGCTGAAATGTACACCGGAATAGGGCCATCTATTTATGTTGGCTTTTGCTGGGGCTTTGGTTTGATTGTTACCAGTCTCCTCCCCCCATTTTCTGCTCATAAAATAGGGTGATCTGTGGCTCCTGCTCTGTGGGTTCCCTTTGGCTTCATTTCCCAGAATCATGCAAAAAGCACATCTTCCATTGGGACAAGCTGGTTAAACACATTTCACCCCATTTCTCATCACTGACAAAGAGGGAATATTAATTTCAGACTACCCAGGAGGCAAAGACACTCTTGAGAAAATCATTTTATTCTGTTTCTGTCCCCATTGTCAAGCTGATCTTTGAGAATACTCCTAGTTTAAAATGTGATTAGTCACAGATAGATCTCTACTTCTCCCAGTGTTTAAGTCCCGAAATATAATGGAATCATGGTAGAGAGGAACTTTTAAAATCTACTTTTGCAGGGGCAACTTGCTTGGGAAGTTCTACTGAGAAATGGAATGTTTCCTGCCATATCAGTAAACAAGGGTGTCACAGTCACCAGCAATTGCAGCCACCACAGCTGGGCTGCTGAGCCCTGAGGGAACTCAGCAAGGGAAAAAAAAAAATATACCTGCCACCTAACAGCCATCAGATTGCAGCCACTCCCCATGGCAAGCCCTAAGGAAATTCAGGATATGAAAACACAGGATACTGGCCTGAGATAGCTAAGGTGCATATAAAAATGAATGATTTCAGTGAACCCAGACTCTTGTGCCTTCCCAAACACAGAAAAGTGCTAAAGTCCTTTAGCTTGACATATCTATTTTTTTAATTAACACTAATCTGTTAATGTTCCCAACCATGTGCCCTTTGTTGCAAAACTCCTGTATAACCTGGCCCCTCCTCTTGCTGCCTCAGAGCACTTTCTCAGGGCTATCTAAATGCTGTTTCCCAAGTGGCAGTCCTCATTTCAACCCAAGTAAAATTTAACTCACAACTCTTACACTGTGCACATTTTTTCAATATTCCCATAGACTGAAAGACTTTTGGCCCTCCTATATCTTCTGCTTACTGGTAAAAAATCCATTTAAGAATTTATATATTTAAAACAATTTCTCTCTCACTGATCAGATTTGTGTCTACATGTTTTGGCCAGGGTTCTTAAGAAATTGTCTCTAGGAAATAACATTAAAATGCACACATTCCTCAATTTATTGTTGTTTTCAGCTCCAGCTTCCTAAAATCTAGACTGTGAAAATGTATTTGATTCATTGTAATCATGTGAATCCCTTAATAGGCCATGGGGAGAAGAGCAGATATTTTAGTTTTTCATAAAGTTTTCATAAAGCTCAAATGTTGGAAATTATTCTGTAGGTTTATTGTCCTTTTGAGTTCCCATTCGACATTCGCAGAAAAAGGCTGCACAGCCTCTACTATTCTCTTGAGTCCTCCTCCCTAACGTTAGTATGAGTGTTAAATGCCATATCTTTCAGTATTTTTATTCTTCCCAACTATAAAGCAGAGCTTTACTATCCCCATTCAATACCAATAAAGTCATTTTCAGACAGGCTAAACAGCTAAACTTCATGGGAAACATCATGGGAAGACAGAGCAGGGCTGGGGTCCCAACTCAGCATCAAGAGTCCTAAATAAAACTCCTGTGCCCTTTCAAGTACACTCCTCGACCATTTTAGGTTCTTAATAACAAGCCAGATCTATTTCTCTTGTTTTTTCCTGCACAAAATAAGCCTAATTCTTATGCCACAAAAGAGCTGTTCAAATAACTGAACTACAGTAGTCACTAATGTCCCCAAAGATTCCTTTGTACTCTCACTTTTTTCAACTCCTCTCTGAGATGACAGAACTTTCAGCTTCTTGTCTGTACTGCTCATCACTTCTGAGTGCTGCCCAAAGGGTGCCTAGAACTCAACAAGATGTTACAGGTGAGTATGGGGCAGTGTGTGTGTGGAACCACTACTTTCCTTGCAATAAAGTCAATATTCAAGCTCAGCTCAGGGCAGTAGCATCACCAGAGGGATGGGCAGGAGAAACCATCAGAGGTCCCATCCTATTTGGACTAAGATTATCATTAGATAAACTAGAAGTGAGTTTTGAGTCATGGCTTGAATGATAGATGAAATGTATAGGGTCTTGGAGGAAGAAATAAGTGTGAACATTCATTTGGCACTTGTGTTAGAATAATTTCAAGACCAGGACACTGTCTGTGTGCTTTTCTGGAAAAGAAAGGTAAATTTTTGTGAATGTTCTGGGAAACAGGCTTTAAAAGGTTCTTTCAGTACAAAATCATTTGAATATGTGAAAAACTTTATTGTTTTGATTCCAGGAAACTGCATGCCATTTGACTTCAATGTATTTTTTTTTCAGTGTACTACTTTTTTATTCTTTTATTTTTTCTATAGCAAAAATAAGCCAATGTAATTTTTCCCTGTTCTTCCTTTCACATTGTTGACTACATGCAGTCAAGATGCTAATTACAACCATTTAATTTAAATGCCAAGTTTGCCCTGAAATATATGCCTGGTAATTTTGCAAAATTACTACTGGGCATGGAGGATACACAAGATATGATCAAATAACAGGCATTTTGCTTAAAATGATTTAAAATGGAGAACTCCAGCATTTTCAGCTTCTATGCCTGGTAAAGTACATTGAGTGTGTGCAGGAGGGTAACCATGGCTGGAAGTGCACTGATAAAGGCAAAGTTCAGCTCCAGGGGCAGAGTCCAAAAACCTACTAAGGCTCTTCATTTTAACTGTGGCATAACAGTCAGAACTTTTGTCAGCAGCAGCCTTATAAAAATATAATCACTGCAGAGTTATTAAACTATGATGAACAGCAGTATGACCAAACAGTGGCTAAACCGAGTTTTGAATTGTCTTCTGTCTTTCTCAAGGTAGCTGGTAATAAAATAAATGTGCATGATACAAGGGAACTTTCAATGGCACCCCACTGCAGTACTCCTGCCTGGAAAATCCCACGGACGGAGGAGCCTGGTAGGCTGCAGTCCACAGGGCTGCTGGGGTTGGACATGACTGAGCAACTTCACTTTCACTTTTCACTTTCATGCATTGGAGAAGGAAATGGCAACCCACTCCAGTGTTCTTGCCTGGAGAATCCCAGGGACGGGGGAGCCCGGTGGGCTGCCGTTTATGGGGTCACACAGAGTCAGACACAACTGAAGTGACTTAGCAGCAGCAAGCAGTATGGGACTATGCCAGAGATATAGTAAAACTGACACCAACAGCTCAACTTTGAGTCTGATAGAGGAGAATTTCCTAGTATTGGCAGAACCTAGCAAAAAAAAGTCTTAAGGAATGAGAATGAGCAGGCCTCAGTTCTTGACTGTCATGAGTCAAAAACTGGTTGATGTCAACTGATGTAAAATTTAATATTCTGGAAATAAATGGATTTAGAAGCTATTCTATTTGGAGATGTGGTGAAGTGGAATGGTAACTCAAAAGGAGGAGTTACCAGTTAACTGGATGGAAGAAGACTCATACTAAATTGTCCCTAATCTCCTTTGTAACGCTTTTAATCTATGATTTTTAAAGTCAATGCTCTTCACTCGAGTGAATTCATTTTTATAGACCAAGGAAAGAGTTTTGAAAATGATTTACATGCATGGGGATATTTCTTTATTCCAGCTTTTTTGCATACTTTCCCTGATAATAATGGAGGCTGTGGGTTACTGAAGAAGTTCACAACACTCTTCACTGTCACTATGTAAGCCCTTACTGGGCTCCTCCCCTCCCCAGGGCACACACATATCTCAAACATTCCCAGGATTCACACAGTTTGCAGATTACCCACTGGTATATTTTGGTCCTTTTTCTTTCTCATAACTTTATAATTTGAATAATATCACAAAGAAAACTGCTGGAGTCCATCAAAAAATATATAATCAATTCACAAGTGTTGATTCATTATCTACAACTTGCAAAGATATCCTTTTCAGATAGCTGATTCACAGTGTAAGTAGAGTCATTCAACCACTGATGTTAAGTCTGAGTGAACTGGTGATGATGAAGGTCCCTAATATAGCACCCATCAGTTTCAGTGATGTGAATGCCCCATCTGCAGAAATCATCATAGACTCAGCTGTATCACTAAGACAGCATATTAAAGCCAGTGAAGGACAGAATGAAAAGTCCAATCCAATTAGCTTTGCAATGGTGTTTATCACCTATCAGGATGCCCATAATTTCCAAAGCATATTTGACAACCTCTACTTTCTCTTCCTTATCTTGTGGGCCCAAACATGTCACAATAAGGAAATTGAAAATTCACATTTGCATGGTCCCCTTTTGCATCATCATTGCTGCTACAGTGATAACACATTTCACCATTTATACATATTGTGACCCTATTAAGTAACATTCAGAATGTTTTCCTCTTTAATTTAGAAATGCTTTTGACATGCCACGCATCTGCCACCAACTCAGATAAGACTGAGGAGAAATGGCTGGGTCAGTGGTGCATGAAATCTAACTGAATAGCTTGGAACTCTTACACTTACATCTGCTCTGCTTTGCAAAGACCAGATAGATAGAAAACAAGGATGGAGGGTGAAACACTCAGTTTCTAAAGTGCCCAAGCAGAACTGGGCCTTTTGTTTAAAAGGATCACCTTAGACTAAATGCTTGCTTCCAAGGATGCGATTCCATGTTTTACAAAAATTATTTTTAGACATTGGTCTTTCTGTATTTCTATTAAAAAATGGAGTATTTCTTCTTATATCAGTGAACAAGGATGCCACAGTCATCAGTGATTCTAACTCTCCAAAAGTGAGCTCCCGAACCCCAAGGGCATTCAGGGAAGAGAAGAATACCTGTGATCTGGCAGCCATCAGGACTGCAGCCACTCACTGCGGTGAGTCCCAAGGGAGCACAGGATGTGAAAAATGCAGGGTACTGGCCCAGGATAGCTGAGGTGCATAGGTAAGGAATGATTTCAATGAGCCCAGACTCTTGCATCTTCCCATACTTAGAAACGTGCTAAACTCTTTAACTTGGGATATCTCATTTTCTTTCACTAACAATAATATTTTGATGTTCAGATTGCTTGCTCTTTGTTGCAAAACTTCAATATAACCTGGCCCCTCCCCTTACCTCCGCAGAGCAGTTCTCTCAGGGTTACTTGAGATGTTGTCTCCCAGGCTTGAAGTCCTAAAAATTTCCATCAAATAAAACATAACTCTGAAGTTCTAGGTTGTGACTGTTTTTTAAGTAAGACACTATTCAAAAGGGCATGTTAGTTAGACTGTCACAGAAACCAACTCAGTAATGTGACAGTTATTTGTATGTTTAATTGAATTCTGGATAATAAAAGTACTGTTCATTGTTATGAACGGTTGTTATAGATTTGAGATGCATTTTTTTTTGAGACATGTTTTTTAAAACTAAAAGGAGTGTGGGAAATAGAAAAGTACACGAGCTAGGTTCATATATCATATAAGTCTCTTTTGACCACTTACTAGCAATGAGAGGGAGAATAATGTTTGAGATCAGGCTCCTTATCCTTAAGTGAGCATATTAACACTTTAAAAGTGGGGCTTCTGCAGGATTCAAGGAAACCAAGACTCTGAACAACCAGAACACTATCCAGAGAGTACTATAGGCACTCAACATGGATCAACATCACTTCTGGTCTATACAGAGTGAGAAAGATCTTTAAGGTCCTTTGAAGCTCAATGATCTAGCAATTCCTTGACACATATTCAGGCTCAAAAATGTTTCATCAAATGTACATATTATACATATTGCCCTTTCTTGAATTTAATGAGGGGTTTGTGGTTCCCAGGTAATAGGTTGGGTCTAATATTACATGAATTTATGAAGCAGTATATAACATTTATTCCTTATAAAAACTAAAAAAGAAAAATAAAAGATGTGTCAAGCTGGTACATCATGTTCTTTTAAAATTAACCTTGTATTAAACATTTAATATGAGTTTGTGTATTTAACAGTAGAAATAATAGCAAATATAGGCTTATAATTTCCTAGAATGAATGTTAAAAATATTGAAGTTTTAAAAATTGATTCACCATTTTTAACTGACAAATATTTTATTTTGTAATTTATGTTATCACTTGGGTAAGGCAGAGTGTGACTTTAGTATGCATTTCAGAGGCAGAGATTTTTCACTGTAAATTAATTGCTTATGATTAAATATAGGAATTACCAGATTTTGCCAACGGGGAAAAATGAGAACTGAAAACAGTTAAGAAAGAAAAAGGGGGGAAGAGGAAATTTGGTAATAATTATAGCAAAAGAGTTTCTGTTTCAAATGTGAAACACTGTGGTGTCAAATATGAGCTGCAGAGCAATTCAAGAAAATAGAAAATTTATGAAAGAGGTGATTTTTCTTGCTGTTGCTTTTAATGAAACACTAAGAGCTGACTTTTTTCAAAGTCAGACTAAATAAAGAAATAATACTCATACATATGAAGTGCTGGAGTGATTTTACATATATGATCTCATTTAAATTTTACAATAATGCTGTAAAGGTATGTCAATTATCCATATACACATTTAATATGACAAAAATAAATCAAGAAGTTGTTAACTCAAGTCAGGAAGGTAGTGACACAGGCCAGATCTTTCTGTCTCAAACCCCAGAATAGCCCAGTGCCTTCCAAGGGAGTCTTATTAGGAGTCATCAGGAAATACCAAGTAGGAGTATTTCATTTTAATTTCATTAAAATGAAAATTTTAATGTGGCTGCAGTAAGCTTTCTGGGGTTACATCCCTATTGCACCTGTCTCTGAAAAAAATAACATAACTACGGGGGGAAAAAGGCAATAGTCCAGGCAGAGCCATAGTAATGAGTTGTTTTGACTGGAGCTGAGACTTCTATCCGGTGCGCATGCAGATGTATTCCCAAAACACAGCTCACAGAGTATAGGATTACAAATAATGTTCACAATTATTTAAACTCTATTGCCCATATGAGCTGCCCTCGTGGCATAGAGGGTAAAAAATCTGCCTGCAATGCAGGAGGCCTGGATTCAAGTCCTGGGTTGGGAAGATCCCCTGGAGATCAACCCACCCCCCTATTCTTCCCTGGAGAATTCCATGGACAGAGCAATTTGGCGAACTGCAGTCCGTGGAGTCGCAGAGTCAGACATGACTGAGCGGCTAACACACGCGCACACATTGCCCATTTTAGAAGGAAAAGGTTTTACCTTGCAAATGCTTGTCTCTTCCAGTTTCCTTCCTGCTTTGCAAGAAGTGCTAGGCCTTTCTCTTTCACTATGATTGTACTGTGATTTGACTGAGAACTCCAGGAAGGCTGAGCCCTTGTCTGCTTTGTTGAACCCTGTCTCTATCCCAGAAACCAAACACAATGCCTGGGACAAAGAAAATGCCAGAGCAGAGGGTGATGTAAGGATGGATAAATGAAAAGCAATTCAAATTTTGAAAATCCCTGAAACCAGGAGGAGAACAAATCTGATTGAGAGTCTGCATTGGAGGAGAGACAAATGAACTAAGCAGGTTTTGGAGGAGTTGCCTCGGCAAACCCCCAAGGGCAATGATACACACAAGCACAGGCCCTTTATGAAACGGCAGAAGGAGCCTGGGGCCAAGGGATTGGTTTGGGCACTTCAGTGTTAACAACAGAGCTTCAGAATTCTCAAGGCCTACCCCCAAACTTTACCAGGAGGAATCCTCAAAGTGACAAATTTCCCCCTCCTTCTTTATCTGATGAAGGAGTACAAATAATGGAATAGAATGTGGGGATTCCAGTTCATGTTATCGCGGTGATTGTTGGAACTCGGTGAATTGCAGTCTCCTTCAAATGCAATGAGGAATCCCCAAACTTAAGGAAAAGTTCTGCAGAGATTATGGAGTAGAACTATGACACACACAGCATTTTTCATTTTAGGTTTGAACCATCAGTAGAAAAGGGGGTAGAGATAATAGAATGAACATGGTATCTGTCTCAGATAAATGATTTTTATCAACTACTCTGTTACACACTCTCTGTGTCTTTTCTCCAAAGAAATTAACACCCGTCCCTCAAAGACCATGTTGTTGTGAATTTCAGATGGATAAAATAACTTATTTCAAGAAAGACAATTTACTTCTAGGTCAGAAGAGGCAGGACCACCACTGTACGGAAATGGCATTGGCTTTATGACAAACAGCATAGCTAACGTTTTAGGTCCTTTCTAGTTTTCTAAATGTGAAATTATATTTTAGTGAAAGGAAATGCCAGAGATAATATATATGCATTTCTATCCCCTTACAGAGGAGGCTTTGAAAGGATGTTAAATGTGTTTGGTTCCTTCTCAGAAATAGCCATGTTTTGGCTGTCTGCTGACCCAGGTGAAAAAAGGAGCTAGAAAAATTCTATATTCCCTCCCACATTTGTACTGACATATGGATCGAGAGAGGAGGACTTAAGCCTAGCAAATGGTTAATGTGTGCGTTCTACTTCACCTGCTCCAGGCACAGGCTCTGAGAACCCGAGACAGTCATATGGACATGCTGAGAGGTAACAGACTCGCGTCAGGATTTGGCTGCACTAGCTGTGAAAAATATGAATGTTGGTATCAGGTACCTGAGCTTCCAGCTTTACTGTACTATCTAATAGCTGCTTGACCTTGGGAATTAGCTGAAGTTCATTCATCTCTGAAAGGGGGTTGGTAAGGATAGCTTCATCTTAGTTTTTTCATGAAGATTAAATGAGATTTTTACTACTTCAGTCTAATGTAAGCTGTTTCAAGTTAATCAGATCAATTTTATTTTATAGTCACTGAGAAAGTGTTAATGGCTTTTAGTGGGATCTCTCCCTTCTGGGAGAACAACGAACCTTATGTAATCTCAGTTAATACTAATAGTTGACACGTACTATTTATTCTGTGTCAGCCACTCTGCTATTGCTCAGGCATCTAATCATTCATTCATCACACCTTCATAAAGCAGTTACTATCCTCATTTTAAAGAGAAAAAATGAGGCTTCTCAACCAGAAAATAGAGCTGGTCAGTTTTCAGAGCTGGATATTTTTCCCCCAAGTCTGAAGGCCCCTGTATTAAGTTGTGTTGAGGGTATTAGGATGAGCTAAACCTATGAATCCATTTTTCACCATCAACTATGTCATCTTCCAGCAGGTTTCACTTTATCGTGATCAATAAGACTTAACCAAAGCAAAAGGGGAGGCTTGAAGAGGCAATCCTTTAAGTTCTCAAAAAATACTCAAGATTTCAACTCTCATAATTTACTCATGAAATAATAAAAACTGAAGCAGAATTGTCATCTCAACATTAGGGCACCAGTTCTCAGTGACACTGGGCAATTTAATTACGCTCAGATGAGCTAAGATGAAATAAAGAATTTCAGTGGAAGGCGGGCTTGAGGGAGAATGGATACATGTATGACTGAGTCCCTTTTCTGTCTATCTGGAACTATCACAACATTGTTAATCAGCTATATCAACATCACTCATCATCAGAGAAATGCAGATCAAGACCACAGTGAGGTACCACATCACACCAGTCAGAATGGCTGCAATCCAGAAGTCTGCAAGCAGTAAATGCTGGAGAGGGTGTGGAAAAAAGGGAACCCTCTTATACTGTTGGTGGGAATGCAAACTAGTACAGCCACTATGGAGAACAGTGTGGAGATTCCTTAAAAAATTGGAAATAGAACTGCCTTATGACCCAGCAATCCCACTGCTGGGCATACACACTGAGGAAACCAGAATTGGAAGAGACATGTGTATCCCAATGTTCATCGCAGCACTGTTTATAATAGCCAGGACATGGAAGCAACCTAGATGTCCATCAGCAGACGAATGGATAAGAAAGCTGTGGTACATATACACAATGGAGTGTTACTCAGCCATTAAAAAGAATACATTTGAATCAGTTCTAATGAGGTGGATGAAACTGGAGCCTATTATACAGAGTGAAATAAGCCAGAAAGAAAAACACCAATAGAGTATACTAATGCATATATAAGGAATTTAGAAAGATGGTAGTGATAACCCTGTATGCGACACAGATGTATAGAACAGTCTTTTGGACTCTGTGGGAGAGGAAGAGGGTGGGATGATTTGGGAGAATGGCATTGAAACATGTATAATATCATATAAGAAACAAATCGCCAGTCCAGGTTCGATGCAGGATACGGTATGCTTGGGGCTGTTGCACTGGGATGACCTGGAGGGATGGTACAGGGAGGGTGAAGGGAGGGGGGTTCAGGATGGGGAACACATGTACACCCGTNAATAAGCACATAAGGAATTGTTATTAACCTGCAGACAATAACATATATATATATAATGAAGATATACAAAATATATATTAAACATATATATGTATATATAAATATAAAACTAAGTCCCTTTCAGGCTCACACAATACACCCCATGGCATCTGGTCCCCATGGAAAGATGGAAAGTTGAGTGGGAGCACAAGTGAGGGAGGGTGGACTCCAAGTCCTAAACTTTTGTCCACGTCATGCAGCATGTGGGATCTTAGTTCCCCAAACAAGGATCAAATCTGCTCCCCCCAGTGGTGGAAGCATACAGTCTTAACCATTGGACTGCCAGGTAAGTCCAGAATATACAGTGGAACAAAGACAGCCTCTTCAGTAAGTGGTACTGGGAAAAATGGACAGCCACATGCAAAAGAATAAAGTTAGAACTCTTCCGAACACCATGCACAAAAACAAACCCAAACCGGATTACAGACCTGAATGTAAGGCCAGAAACTGTGAACTTAGAGGAAAACAGAGGCAGAACACTGACAGCAATTGCAACAAGATCTTTTTCGATCCACATTCTAAAATAATGAAAGCAAAAACAAAAATAAATAGAATCTAATGAAACCTAAAAGCTTTTGCAGAGCAAAGGAAATCATAAACAGGACAAAAATACAATCCTCAAAATGGGAGAAAATATTTGCAAATGAAGTAACAGACAAAGGATTATGCTTCAAATATACAAACAACTCATGCAGCTCACTATTAAAAAAAATGAAAAAAATGGGCAGAAGGCCTAAATAGACATCCCTCTAAAGAAGACATACAGCTATCCAGCAAACATATGAACATTAGTGATGCTCAACATCACTAATTATTAGAGAAATGGAAATCAGAGCTACAAGGAGATATCGACTCACACTGGTCAGAATGGCCATTATCACAAAAGGCTACAAACAATTAAATGCTGAAGAGGGTGTGGAGAAAAGGGGACCGTCTTGCAATATTGGTGGGGATGTAAATTGATACAGCCACTATGGAGAACACTATGGAGGTTCCTTAAAAAAAAAAAAAAAAAAAAGGAGAATTCCATATGACCCAGCAATTCTACTCCTGGACACCTATCCTGAGAAAACCATAATTCAAAAAGACACACATACCTCAAGGTTCACTGCAGCACTATTTACAATAGCCAGGACAAGGAAACAACCTAAATTTCCATCAATAGCGGAATGGATAAAGAAGATATGGTTCATAGATACAATGGAATATCATTCAGCCATGAAAAGGGAGCAAAGTTGGGTCATTTGTTAAAACATGGATGGACCAAAAAGAAGTGAAGTAAGCCAAAAGAGAAAGCAAATACTGTATATTCCCAGACATGTATGAAATCTGAAAACATTGGTGTAGGCAATTAATCTTACTTACCATGCAGAAACAGAAACATAGACATAGAGAGCAAATATATGGATACCATAAGGGAGAGGGGAGTGAGGGGGTGGAATGAATCAGGATTGACACATATACATTATTGATACTATGTATAAAATAGATAACTAATGAGAACCTCCTAGCTCAGGGAATTCTACTCAATGCCCTGTGGTGCCCTTAATGGGAAGCGCATCCACAAAAGAAGGAACATCTGTATACATATGGCTGATTCACTTTGCTGTACAGTAGACACACAACATTATAAGGCAACTGTGCTCTAATCAAGGTTTTAAAAAATAAAAAATGGCTACTCATTTTAACTTAGTTTCCTCTTTAAAGACCATCCCAAAACACAGTCCCATTCTGAGATGCTGGGAGTTAGAATTTCAACATATGAATTTGAGGGGTTCATCCAATGAAGGGGCATCAATTAGGATGCTTTTGAGCATATGGAAGTTTGGTAGATAGAAGAATTTCACCTTGTCTTCAGGTGCTTTTCTTTTTAAAGGTTTAGGGGAAATCTCCACTTTATATGTCCAAAGACCAATCCCAGTTATCTGGGTAGTTTCCATGTTCCCTAGGAACACAGAAAAGGGAAGAAATCTTGTTGAAGGACCAACGTTTCAGAGTCTTAGTTCTTTTCAAGGCTCCAGCTCATCTGGGTTCAACAGACTCCACTCATCCCTTCAAAGGACAGCTGGGAGCCAATGTGCTTCTGCCCCTTACCATTCATATGGCGACACAGGATTTGCAAATTTCTGGAGCAGACATTTAAAAAATGTTCGACTCTATATTTTTTTTCCCTAAATATTGAGCCCCCCACCATCTCCTCTAACCAACATTGGTGGAGTTCCTAAGTATTGTAGCCATAGTAAAATCTAAATGGAAAAAAATATCGACAATTATTTGGCTCAGCCTTGTAGATTATGCCTTTTAAATGTTAATGCCCACAACTTTACTCATTCTTTGATTTGTACTAGAATTTCTTTAAATAGTTCATTTTTTCTGATTATAAATGATTATACCTTTATTAATGTAGAAATTTAGGATATATAGCACACATTTAGAAACAACAGTAAAATAAATAAGATAATAAGTATCACACCAATCTCTCTTTCTAGAAAGAAACACTGTTAAAATTATGCACTATTCTAGAAAAACATCAAACATGTACCTAGATATTCTTATAGTATTAAAGGTATGTAAAAACTGGCATTGTATCATTTAATATCATGCTTTTTATACTCAATATTGTAACAATATAGTTATTACACTACCAGTCACTGAAAATGTGACTTTAATGAGTAACATTTCATGGTATAAATACAATTGTATTTGTTCCACCAT
This sequence comes from Redunca redunca, assembly GCA_006410935.1. NCBI lineage: Eukaryota > Metazoa > Chordata > Mammalia > Artiodactyla > Bovidae > Redunca > Redunca redunca. The sequence continues at coordinate 530,367 of SJYQ01000504.1, read as the reverse complement.
TTCTCTAAAGTTTGCCACTG
>SJYQ01000504.1:484791-530303 GCA_006410935.1 Redunca redunca | reverse complement strand
AGGTGGGTGATGTATTTTTATTCCTTTTATTTTTGCTATGTTTGGTGATAACACATATAGGATTGTATATATTAATATCAAGCCTAGGAATGTATATATTGAAATGCTTAAGGAAATATGACCATATTTTTCTTTTAAAATGTTTAACTTGTTACCTCAGGTAAACAGTGGGAAACAGGTCCAAGGTGATATAGGCATATTTCTTCCTGAACCAATTAATAGAAATTATCTGGCAATCAAGAAGCAATGTTAGTCCTTGATTTATCTTATCTCTTGACTATTTCTGAATGATCATTGGATCAACTTGGTGCATAAAGGCCTCTTTTTCCTTCCCTCTCCTTGCACTGCCCATCACTGTCCCTTCCAGAGCCGCTACACACACACACCCACACACACACTCTCACACAGATTTTCTATCTGGTTGGACTGATTTCCATTTGTGTAATATCTGGCATTGTAGCTCCAGCTGGCTGACTGGAGATGATGACAAAGAATCAAGCTTTCTGCCAAAGTCAAAGACAAATGTCACTCTTGCAATGAAACTCAATTATAGCCAAATTAATCACAATAATGTTGTGGCCTGTAGTGAAAATAGAGCAATTTGGAGGAAATCTGTCTAAAACATGGGGAGAACCATGTAACTGCAGAAACTCCGGCAGCCCTGACAGGCAGGAAACACAGATCACAGGTGCACTTCTTGGCCAGGACATGGGGCCTCACTGGAGGCCTGAGACATTTTTTTCTCTCCCATAATGGTGTTTTATTTTGGTGGACTGCTTTATTAGAAGCAGTGAATAATCAGAATTAAGCAACCTCACTGTACATTAGACCTGTTTGTCCAGTGTAGACAGAGGCGCCCTAGCTCCCTGCATCACAAATCCCCCAAGCACAACTGAAGGCCTGAGGACACACGCGGATGGTGCAGAGGAAGAAACTGTGATTTCCTTGCCAGTCAGCCTGTGGCTTATACAACGCCCCCGTACTTTTGAAGTTCTCTCCCTTTGCTTTGCCTTGGCCTCCTGCCAAGCAGTACATGGAGCTCACTTTGACATTGTTTTTCATAAGAAATCTCATTTCTCTTAGCAATTTGTGGTTTTCTTTTTAGACTTCACAGGCAGATTCTCACATGGGGCAGGATTTTACTGACTCCCAGTCTCTGCCCCAGCCTTGCAGGCTCCCCAGAGGTCCTGAGCCTCACACCCTGTTGTCAGACTCTGCTCTCATGCACGCTTCATCCTTCTCCATGAACTCTGACTGTCTCCATGCATGTGTGAGTGTATGTGTGTGTGTATGCGGAACATCTTCTCCCAGTCTTGCACAGGCGGAGCCCCCACCCATTACAGCAGTGGTAGAAGATGCTCTTCTACCAGGATACTCAGGAAAAAACAGGAGTTTCCAATCCCCCAATGCATATTCACAGAATACAGTTTACCTTCAATTTTGTCATCTAAGCAATCTACTTAGCCTCTCAGGTCTTCAGTTTTCCATATACAAAGTGAAAATAATTCATAACTCTAGCAGACATTAAGATAATCTATACATGTGTCTAACAGAGGGCATGGGCCAGCAATAGTACTCACTGAAAAACAGCATTCTCCCTGCCCTATTGATGGAAAGCGGGAGAGGCATGAGACTACAGGAAACAGAAGGAAACATCCAAGAAAAATACAACCTACTGATGTCAACTGTTACATGTGATGATAACATTTTTAATGAGGACTTTATGAAAATGCTTCAAAAGGAACGGAGAACATATGTGTAGAATGGTAGAATTATTTATCAGGGAGGGTTTCACATGGGAAGTGGTGCTTTGAGCTGGGACATGAGACAGTCTGGGCAGACAGAGGTGAAGAATAAGCATGTTTAGTCTGTGACTTGATGTCAGTTAAGTTCCTTTGTTTGTGGAAGCCTGGGTTTAAGAGGGCGGGGGAAAGTGCTAACTATTACTTCTGGCCAGAAGCAGCATTTAGTTTGTCTACATTGTGAGCATACGGGTTTTTAAAAAGTTGGGCAAATGTAGAATAAAAATTGCATGCATCCCCGTGCACCAGCCCCAAGCATCCTGTGTCCTGTATCGAACATAGACGGGTGATTCATTTCTTACCTGATAGTATACATGTTTCAATGCCATTCTACCAAATCATCCCACCCTCTCCCTCTCCCACAGAGTCTAAAAGTCCGTTCTATACATCTGGATGTTCCAGAGAGATGATATAGGGCGGGAGGTGGGAAGGGGGTTCAGGATTGGGAACTCATGTACACCCGTGGCTGATTCATGTCAATATATGGCAAAACCAATACAGTATTGTAAAGCAAAATAAAGTAAAAATAAAAATTTTAAAAAATTGCATGCAAATGAATATAAAAAATTACTTCTTTATGAATGAATGAAATGTTGATACCTATTCCTCAGTGTTTATATCCAAAATCTTATCTCTTTAATATTAAATAAGAACAGAAAGAGTGCATCGAACTAAACCTATGTAATAGGACAATAAAATAATCAATACCCTAGACAGCAAGAGTAGGTTGTTTTAATTTCGAATATCAATCCCTTTCAAGTTACTGTGGCAATAGTGTTCTCTGGGAGATTATAACAGATTTTTCAAAACATGTTGAAGTGCATTGCCTTGGAGAAGTTTTTCACTTTGTGTGTGCATGTGGACACTCATGTCGATGTGTGCACCTCTGTATGTATAAGTCATGTGAATGAATGTAGCACATGGGTACCTATTTAAAATGACCGTCATTGAAGCTAAGTACACTAGTACTTAAAATAATAAATAATATCTCAAGCACATTCATGGTATTCTCCTTGGTCTTTTTATCTCTCAAGAATAGTCACAGGGAAAGCTCAGGTGATCAGCATTGAATAGTTGCTTATGCTTGCATATTTGTCTATTTACTGGTACATCTCATCTGTCTCCTTGTTCCTTTTACATCTCCCTCTTCAAGGATAAAAAGGCTAGCTTTTATCAGATCCCTTCACACACAAAATTTTGGTATCTCTTTTTGCAGTTGTGATGAGTCTTAATACCTGAAATACATTAAGCACACTTGGAAGTCAAGGATCCTGCCCATCACAGAAGCACCACTTCTGATGTTATCTACGGAGGTCCTGTGACATTGTGTTTCCTACTAAAATAATTTAAAATTTGCCTAGATAGATTGGTAGCAAACTACTTAGTTATGTTTAATGTTGGGGATGTTAACTGAACCTGTAAATAAACACTATAGGAAAATGTTTCTGTTGTTGTTGAAATAGATACATTTAAAAGTATAAAATAAAAAGGACAATATTGAAAACTCTGTACTCTGAATAGTCTATAGGTGACGTAAGAAAGAAGAAATATCCAACTGACAACAAGGAACAAGAGATAAAGATGTAAAAATAAAATCAATTTGAGTATGCATTCTTAAGTAGAGTTCTTAACATCTGTAGTAGAAGACTCTAGATATATTCATAGCCAGACATTTCCCCTTATTTATCTTCCTGTGTGCTCAGTTGCTCAGTCATGGCCAACTCTTTGCGACCTCATGGAATGTAGCCCTCCAGGCTCCTCTGTCCATGGAGTTTTTCAGACAAGCATACTGGAGTGGGTCGCCATTTCCTTCTTCCTATAATCAGGTAATAGTTCAGTGAATTCTCTAAGATACATTTCTAAATTCACAAACTATGTCTAGACTGACTAAACAGCTCTGCACAGCTACAGTAATGAATAATAAATTAATCAATTAGGACTTTTATGTGATAGGTAATTAACGAGAGCTTTAAGAAGGTACTAGAATATTTAACATCATCTTCAAATCAATGACATCTGGACTCACAGATTTCCAGATTCAGCTTAACTAAAGCAGGTGTATAGAATAATAATAGATTCCAAACAAAGGCTACCATCAATAAACACTAGAGACTATACAGCAGCGATTTTCAAAACATGGTCCCTGGATGGGTAGCATTAAGATCATCTGTGCTTGTTAAAAATGTAAATATCAGGATTGGTCCACACTTCCTGAATCACAGACTCTGGGATTGCACTCTTAACAATCTGTGTTTCAAGTAAAGATCTTCTAGGAGATCTGGATGCAGACTGAATTTTGAAAATCACTGCTGATAGGTAATGTTATAAAAGGAAAGGGGAGAAAATGGGCATTTTTAGGGCAGGTAGAATAATGGTTAAGACTGTGAGCTCTGAACAAATACTGGATTCAAATCTTCTATCACAGACTTCTGAACTTCATGCAAGTCATTTATTTTTCCTCAGTTTTAGTTTCCCTCCCTATTAAAAAAATCATAATAAAGCATTAACTGCACACAGTTAATGCTCAGTAAGTACCGATTATTTTATTAATGATTTTTCTAAGCCACAAAATTAGAGTTGGCAAATGCTTATTAAATTCAATTTCACTTTTTAAAAATCAATTTATTCACATTTTCCAATTTGTAAAAATTAATTCTATCAGCATAAAGCTCTAGTATTTATACTGCTCTGCCCACAATTTGTGAAATAAACAAGATTAAAATGAAAAGAGCATAAACATGCCAAACTCATTGGAAAGTGCTGTTCTATTCATCTGCACTAAAAGAAAGGTTTTCAAACTTGGCTCCTATGAACATGAGAGTTCCACAAAGTGGCCCAAGGTAGTCTTCTAAAATAAAATAACGGTACCCCTTCTATTTTTTTTTAATGATTGACTAAATATTCAAATTAACTATACAAATGGCTCAACTTATAGATATAAGATCCCCAAAATATTAAATGCATTATAGGAAGAACTGCATGCATATAAAATAGAAATATTGTCTGTAATATGTAATATATATATAAAATCATCTCATAAAATGACTAACTATAGTGTTTTTGGACACTTCATAAACTACATCCTGAATTGCAGCCTCTCAAAGACTGAAACACAATTCTTGAAGTGTATTCCTCTCTAATTAGATGCCAGATTTTCTTGGTTTTAATCTGAGAATCAACAGCAGTATGAATACCATGGATGTTCAATGTTAATTTTTAAATCACTGAACTCAAACTCTATGATTTACATAGATACAGAGAAATTTTGGGGACCTAGAATCACATGGACACTTGAAAACAAAGCCATTTCATATTCTAAGAGATATTAGTAATGCTTCATGCTTCTTAGCCATAGAACATTTCCCACAGCACCCAGCATTGCTAGGCAGTACCTTTGAAGTCAGAAACATCTTTTAGAACATTAATACATATTTTCAATGCCAAACTCTTTAGCCGAGAAATGTAGTTTTATCAGTGCTGTGTACTTGTTTGAAATATACATTGCAAGAATATGACCATACAAATCTTACAGCCTGAGAACAGAATTCTGAATGCTCTTGGTAAATGCCAATAATTCATAAATAAAAGAAAGTATCTCACTAAACATCAGATAGTTTTCTCCCAAAAGATATTTATTTTAAACTTCTGTGCACAGGGAAATTTTTAGTAATATCAGTTTTGACAGCTTCTAGAATCTGTGGCATTGCTTATCCTGGTAAATTAATGCCACAAATCTCTCTTCACTGATTCAAAAATACCTGTATGTTACTGGAATAGATCTCACTAACATAACTTGCTTCTATTTTGGGATCCAGAATGAGAAGCAAATTGACTCTTCATTTAATATCAGTGTTATACGTGTGTGTGTGTGTGTATCTTACACTATTTTCTAAAGGAAAACGAAAAAAGGCGAGAAGAGGAAAAACAGGAGGAGGAAGAGAGGAGACAGAAAGAAAAAGAAAGAGGAAAGAGAGAGGAAAGGGAAAAGAGAAAATGTTAAACATCTTCAAAGAAGACAAGTCTATTCCAGATGAAAACTTATTGAAAACAGAAAAAACTCTTTGACAAATGGCTGCTTAATAAGATATAAAATATCTTTAAAAAAACCATTAGGCAGAATTATAATGAAAGTATATTCATCATTTTTTTTCTGGGGCTGACAAAGTAAAATAGACATTGTTGTAGAAGATTGATGAGAATGTATAATAGAACATTCTTTCTGGGTAGCAATTTGACAATAAATATTACTAATCAATAAAATAGATAAATTCTAGTTTAATTTGTGTAGGAGAAAGATTTGTGTGCAAAACATTACTAAGTTGTACACAAATAAATAGAATTTCAAAAATACAGATTTTGTTAAAATGTCTGTTCCTCAGCAGAGTGGAATACAACAGTCATTAAAAACCGCACCTCTTTCAGACTAGAGCAAAATTTCTCAGTCTTTTTCCTGTCAAGATGTATACCCTGAATAACATTCAGATAAAAGTCAAGGATGGCTCCCAGCATGAGAGCTGTGCCCTTTCCTCCCTCTCAAGAAAGCAATGTGACTCTGTATCACCAACCTTGAATCCCATAGAACTTTTAAGATGGTGAATCATTCCAAAGAACTCATGTGTTTTCTGCACTATGGGTATGAAATTATGTGGCACTCTTCACTCCTAACCAAAACACACTTATGTGCTTGGAACAAAGGCCAAGAATGAGGACTGAACAGATTATTTCAAAACATTAAAAAGATTAGAGGACTTCCCTGTTAGTCCAGTGGTTAAGAATATGCCTTGCAATACAGGGGATGTGGGTTTAATCCTTGGTCACGGAACTAAGACCTCACCTGCTGAGGGGCACACTCAGCCCCTGTACCACAACTAGAGAGTTTACACGACATATAAAGATTCCTGATGCCACAACTAAGGCTCTAAGCAGTCATATAGAAAAAGAAGCGGCATTAGGCAGAATGCCCCCAAATAGTCATACTCTATTCGCTGCAAGTTGTGAATGTTACTTTTACACAACAAAGAAATTTGGAGGTAGAATTCATAGATTTTAAAGTAAAAAGATTGTGCAAGTTGGTCCAATCTGGTCACATTAAAGCCTAATCACTTAAAAGCAAAGAACTTTCTCAAACTAGAGGCCGAGAGATGAAGCAGTAGAAGTTAGAGTGACTGAAGAATAAGGATTTGAAATCACCATCTCTGGTTTAAAGACGGAGGGGGCGACACAACAAGAAAGCCAGGAGCATTAAGGGGTTGAGAGAAGCTCACGCTGACAGACAGCAAGGATTCAGGGAACCCAGCACTACAGTAGCAGAGGACCTGAATCTTCAACCACCTGAAAAAAAGAACTGGAAGCAGAGTTTCCTGCAGACCCTTGAAGCAAGAGCCCAGTCCAGCAGACACCTTGATTCCAGCCTTGTGAGATTCTAAGCAGATGGGCCAAGCAAGGCCACCCAGAATTTTGACCTAAAGAAATACTAGATAATGAATTTATTTTAAGCTGCCAAATTTGTGGTAATTTGTCACAGTATTAATAGAAAACTAATTTGTAGATATATTAGGGTTATGAGAGGAAGTCAATTTTATTTTCTTCTTTATCCTCTTGACTTTTGGTAAAGGTAAAATGAGGGGAAAATGAATTTTAACTGAGTTAAACTATGTGGGCTATTCATTGAGATAAGGTTTAGTACATTTATGGAAATTCCATTACCAAATTAACTATGATTCTTAGCAGGTGAGCTTTTCAAATAAAGTTTTTGCAATCTGTTCTCTTTCTGGAACTATGATCCATTGGCATAATATAACCTTTCAATGTTTAAATCAAAGTTGTTTTGCAATTTTCCCAACTGATTTATCGCCATTATTCTGGCACAGAAAATAACACTTCCACAGTTATAAAGTAGAAAAAGATAAACATTTCTTTCTAAATACAGCATTGTCCTGAGTGACAGACAGTGTCAAGGATGCCCCCCAGACTTGCCTACAAGGGTAAGTCATAACACTCAGTACTGTGATGTCACACCAAATCAGTGCAAATGAAAGCCTGGGCCAGGGCCTGGCACGGTTTGAAAGGTACGGACTACTTTCACTGATAGACTCTCGTTCTCTTCCCATGTAATTACAAAGGAAACGCCAAGGAATTTGAGAAGCTCATTATAAAGGCCTTTGAATGGGTCATGTTGATTCTTCAGATATTATTTCCTGGCACACCTTCAGAGTTGGCTTCTTTCCCTAATGTTGTACATCTGAAAATGGCATATAGTAAAATCTTAGGACAAAAAAGATAACGAGGCCCTGTCATTAAAAATGGAGGGAGACATTGTAATAGAATATATTTTTTATTAATTAAAAGCAATAGGACTGCCAGGGTAGGCAACATTCAACTACAACAGATGAACTGTTCCCAGCTCAGTGTGGACAAAACCTAAGAGTTAAAGACATGAGGGAGGTCCAGTCATGGGGTTTCTATACTTTTGTGTTTTACCAACAAGATTTACACACATTCTCATAGTGAAGACTAGAAAAAAAAAAAAAAAAAGAAGTGATACTTGCAGCAGGAAAGAGAAAAAAATTAGCCATTTTGAAATATATGCAGAGCATTCTGTTCTTACTAAGATCTGCCCTCAAAGGAAACTATTTTGCCAGAGCCTAACTCATCTGGTGAAAGGAAGATACCCAACCCCAATATAACCTTCCTTGAGGAGTAAAGGAACTGAGAATTATTTGTGAAATTAATAGCTCATAGGTACCAGTTCACTAAAGACTGAGATCCAATAATAGGACTACAAAAGTCTTCCCCTCTCCAACACTCACCACCACATCAATGGGGGTAAATCTTACCCAAGAAGAGAAAAAAGCCAAGCACACCAGAGGATGTTGTAGCCTAGACACCTACAGCTACAGCAAGCAGTGTAATGACATTTGAAAGGGAACTTGGATAAGCTGTAGGTCTATACTGCAAATCATGTCCTTCCCTTACATATATACCATTTGTATGAGACCCAGTTTCAGGTGTATTTAGAAACTTAGCAACTCTTTCATCCTTACATTACATCTCATTTACTTTATCTAATTATATGAATTAATTCTAAATAGACAAACAATTGTTTCTAATAAGGCTTAGGTGAATAATTTTTTTAAAATGTAACCTCACCCTACACTGTTTTTCAGAAACAAATTATATTATAGCATCTACTGTTACTTTCTCTTAAGTCCAGACTTGAACAACAAACACTGACTTTAAAAGATGAAATTGTGACTGAAAGTCTCGCAGTCGTGTCTGACTCTTTGTGACCCCATGGACTATACAGTCCATGGAATTCTCTAGGTCAGAATACTGGAGTGGGTAGCCTTTTTCTTCTCCAGGGGACCTTCCCATCCCAGGGATTAAATCCAGGGCTCCCAAATTGCAGGAGGATTCTTCACCAGCTGAGCCACGAGGGAAGCCCATGGATCCTGGAGTGGGCAGCCCATCCTTCTCCAGCAGATCTTCCCCCACCAGGAATCAAAGTGGGGTCTCTTGCATTGCAGGCAGACTCTCTACCAACTGAGTCTGGAAACTGTGGATGATTACAATCAAGAGGAAAGTATTAACATAGGGTTGACGCTGTGGGAAACGTGGAGACTTGGATTTCCTGTTGTGTTGTTCAGTCACTAAGTTGTGTCTGACTGTTTGCAACCTCATGGACTGAAGTGTGCCAGGTTTCCCTGCCCTTCACTATCTCCCAGAGTCTGCTCAAACTCATGTCCATTGACTTGGTGATGCTATCCACCCGCCTCAGCCTCCATTGCTCCCTTGTCTTCTTGCCCTCAATTTTTCTCAGGATTTCTTTCTGGACTGCAATTAAAGTTCACATATTGCCTCACACTTATTTGCCATTCAATAAAGAAAGTTTAAGTGATATTGAAAGAAGCCCAGTTGTGAGACCCTTTACTTTGTGAATTATACAAATGAGGAAAATCTTTCCAAACATAAAAGGAAACAACCACACTTCACACTCATGGTACAAAATGATGAGCATAAAAAAGAAGGATAAACTGCTTTTATTTCAGTCAGCTAGGTAAATATTGCTTATTCTGCCTCACTCACCTTCTTCATGACACATCATGCTAGCTCACAAAGTAGGCTGATTCATATTAAACTTCCAAGAAATACTGCACCAATTCTTTGCCTTTGTTCCACTAACCACTGCTAAGAAAACACTGAAATATAGAACATTTACTACATTAAAGAAGTAATGAACATAAAAATAATACCATAATAGACATATCTTACAAGAGCCAGTTTCTGACTTTAGATCCCCAAAGCTACCAATATTTATCAACGTGCTTGACTGCTTGCCCTCTTATCTCCTCCCTATCACCTCAAGTGATCAGTTTTTTAACCTTTTGCATTAGATGGGAACAAGAAATGGTTCACTGACATTCCTGTTTTCTCCTTAAAGAAAGATTGCAGATCCATATCAAACTCAATTGTCCTCCTTGAGTTCTGTAGACCAGTTTGGCTTCTGGAAGGATGAATGGCCATCCTCCATAGCCAAAGGGTCATGATGCACTGGCTGGCAGGGGGGATGTTATTCAGGTGTATCTCAGTTCACTCACCTGCTCACTCACTCTTCTCCCTAGGGAGATGGGCATTGTTCATTACATATCAAGAGAATGAAAACTTAAAGTGTTAGTTGCTCAGTACTGTCCAATTCTTTGAGACACCATGTAATGTAGCCCACCAGGCTCCTCTATCCACAGAATTCTCCAGGCAAGAATACTGAAGTGGATAGCCATTTTCTTCACCAGGGATCTTCCTGACTCAGGAATCAAACCTGTCTCTCTTGCATTGCAGGCAGATTCTTGACTGTCTGAGGCACCAGGGAACTAACATGTATCAAGTACTTACTGTGTCCCACCAACTGTAATTGCAAATGTGTATAAATCTTATTTAATTCTCAAGACAATCATATTAGGTGGACATATTTTTTCACAGTCAACTGTTGGGAGGCTTGAAAAACTTAAAAGCATCTATCTAAAGCTTCTGGTAGAGGGACCAGAGATGAAACTGCCAGCATCCGTTGGATCCTAGTAAAAGTAAGAGAGTTCCAGAATAAAAATCTACTTCTGCTTTATCGACTATGCCAAAGCCTTTGTGTGTATCACAACAAACTCTGGAAAATTTTTAAAAAGATGGGAATGCCAGACCACCCGACCTGTCTCCTAAGAAATCTGTATGCAGGTCAAGAAGCAACAGTTAGAACTGGACATGGAACAACAGACTGGTTCCAAATTGGGAAAGGAGTATGTCAAGGCTGCGTACTGTCACTTTGCTTATTTAACTTATATGCAGGGTACATCGTGTGAAATGCCGAGCTGGATGAAGCACAAGCTGAAATCAAGATTGGTGGGAAAAATATCAATAATCTCAGATATGCAGATGATACCACCCTATGGGCAGAAAGCGAAGAAGAACTAAAGAGCCTCTTGATGAAAGTGAAAGAGGAGAGTGAAAAAGCTGGCTTAAAGCTCAATGTTCAGAAAACTAAGACCATGGTATCCGGTCCCATCACTTCATGGCAAATAGTTAGAGAAACAATAGAAATAGTGAGAGATCTTATTTTGGGGGCCTCCAAAATTACTGCAGCCATGAAATTAAAAGACCCTTGCTCCTTGGAAGAAAAGTTATGACCAACCTAGACAGCATATTAAAAACAGAGACATTACTTTGCCAACAAAGTTCTGTCTAGTCAAAGCTATGGTTTTTCCAGCTGTCATGTGTATAGATGTGAGAGTTGGACTATAAAGAAAGCTGAGCATTGAAGAACTGATGCTTTTGAACTATGGTATTGGAGAAGTCTCTTGAGAGTCCTTTGGATTGCAAGGAGATCCAACCAGTCCATCCTAGAGGAAATCAGTCCTGAATATTCACTGAAAGGACTGATGCTGAAGCTGAAACTCCAATACTTTGACCACCTGATATGAAGAACTGACTCATTTGAAAAGACTCTGATGCTGAGAAAGATCAAAGGCAGGAGGAGAAGGGAACAACAGAGGATTAAATAATTGGATGGCATCACCAACCCAATGGACATGAGTTTGAGCAAGCTCTGGGAGTTGGTGATGGACAGGGAAGCCTGAAGTGCTTCAGTCCATGGGGCCTCAGAGAGTCAGACATGACTGAGCGACTGAACTGAACTGAATCTAGGTAGTGGTGGAGCCTATATCTGAAATGTGTTTGTCTTCAAAGTTCAAGCTATGCTAAAAAAAAAAAAATCTAAATTCAATAAATACAACATACACATGATAAGTGCCTCTATACATAATATAAGAAGTGGGTCATTCTCTAACAGTAAACATGTTACATTTTCTTATCACATCATTCTCCTGTGATGTGACTGGAAATGTACCATATTCCTTGATCCCTAGTAAATCTTAAGCAAGCATGGATAGAGAACATAATAGCAAGAATGCAGGTACAAAATCATTACAACAAATCTTACTGCAAAACCCAGCAGGCCAGAAAAGACAGTATTTTAGAGGGCAGACTTCAAAGACTGGACAGCAGACAGTGAACTAGACATTTAATCTTTAGTTAAGAACGTCTAGGAAAGGAATTGTACATACTAAGATCAGATATCACCTCTTACTTTTAAAATGCATTCCTTACAAAGGGAAGGAAAGCAAAAGAGACTGATACAAGAAAGAAATGATTACCCTATAGACTTAACATACATGATGAAATGTCCAATGCTCATAAGAATGTAGTGAAATTAGTATTCCAATGGATTGCTAGTAGCGGTAAATTGGTACAACTTTCAGAAAACAATCTGACCAAATGCAGTCAGGGCAGGAAAACAGCCATGCCATTTGATTTTGCACTCCCATTTTGAAAAGAAAACACTAACCAAATAATAATGTCAAGATGAAAAAGTTTAATGCCTGAAAGTGTTAGTTTTACCTTTTTTTGACAGCCACAAATTGTAAACCTAAATGTTTTCAAAATGAAGTATATCCGAGTAGTATTATATCTGGGCTTCCCAGGTGGCTCAGTGCTAAAATACCTGCCTGTAATACAGGAAACACAGGTTTGACCCCAGGTCAGGAGGATGCCATGGAGAAAGAAAGGACAACCCACTCCAGTATTCTTGTCTGGGAAACGCCATGGACAGAGGAGCCTGCAAGGTTGCAGTCTATAGGGTTGTGAAAGAGTCGGACATAATTTAGTGACTAAACAGCAACAGAAACTATTATATCTATGAACAAACCCAGAAAAGTATTTACAGTATAGTACTAACTGAAGAAACAGGATGGACCCCTTGGACTATACAATCCATGAAATTCTCCAGGCCAGAATACTGGAGTAGCTTTTTCCTTCTCGAGGGGATCTTCCCAGCCCAGGTCTCAACCCAGGTCTCCCACACTGTGGGCAGATTCTTTACCAACTGAACCACAAGTGCAGCCCAAGAATACTGGAGTGGGTAGCCTATCCCTTCTTCAGCGGATCTTCCAGACCCAGAAATCGAACTGAGGCCTCCTGCATTGCAGGCGGATTCTTTACCAACTGAGCTAACAGAGATGCCCCAGAAACAGGACAGTAACTTATTTATAACTTCAAAAAATTAACATATAATAAAATACATTCAAATAAGATTTTAAGAATATCAGTAAACAATTCAATTATTTGAAATATGGTAAGGGAATTGTAATTAAATGCCAGGGGCATTTAACACTAGGATAAATCTGTGTCTGTGCTGGGAATGAGGGTGACATGATCCACATGCCAACAACATAAAGTAATTTATACTAGACGGCTTGCAATCAATTCAGTGATGCAAGCACGAAGATGGTGTTCATCAGAAGACACCTGCCCATTGCATTTTTCTTTTTCACAAAGCACTAAACTAAGGGAGTTTGGGGAAGAATGGATGCATATCTATGTATAGCTGAATCCCTTTGCTATTCACCTGAAACTATCACAACACTGTTAACTGGCTATACCTCAAAGGTCTGTCTAGTCAAGGCTATGGTTTTTCCAGTGGTCATGTATGGATATGAGAGTTGGACTATGAAGAAAGCTGAGGGCCGAAGAATTGATGCTTTTGAACTGTGGCATTGGAGAATACTCTTGAGAGTCCCTTGGACTGCAAGGAGATCCAACCAGTCCGTTCTAAAGCAGATCAGTCCTGGATGTTCATTGGAAGGACTGATGCTAAAGCTGAAACTCCAGTACTTTGGCCACCTCATGCAAAGACTTGACTCATTGGAAAAGACCCTGATGCTGGGAGGGACTGGGGGCAGGAGGAGAAGGGGACGACCAAGGATGAGATGGCTGGATGGCATCACCGACTGGATGGACATGAGTTTGAGTGAACTCCAGGAGTTGGTGATGGATAGGGAGGCCTGGCGTGCTGTGATTCATGGGGTCTCAAAGAATCGGACACGACTGAGTGACTGAACTGAACTGAACATAGAATAAAAAGTTGTTTTGTTGTTCTTTTTTTAAAGAATGTATCAACAGCATTTGCATCTCCTAACTTGTATAGAACACTGGGTTCCTGAAGGAGCTGATGGAGATTCTCTCTCTGAACCAGCAGATTACGTTTTTGAAGCAGTTGCTGAAGGAGGTCTATGAGGACAGGCACCTATACCAAGTGGAAACTGTGAGACAAAGGGCCTCCTCCCTGCCATAGCAGGGTTTAATCCAACACTGGGACAACATACCTGGAAGTAAGAAGACACCACCATGGTGGGTATAGACAGCGGATGCTTTAAGGAACCAGAAACTAGGCTTGATTCTACTCACAACATTCCCAAAGTTTTTGTTTTAATGCAGGGGAGAGGAGAGGAAGAAGTAAAATCCCCATATGACATCTACAGCCCAGTTTCTATCAAGTAACTGAACCATTAATAGGGGAATCCATAGAGCAACTATCTATTTACATCTTCCCACATAGCTCAGTCGGCAAATCATCTGGCTGCAGTGCAGGAGACCTGGGTTCAATTCCTGGGTAGGGAGGTTCCCCTGGAGAAGGATATGGCAACCCACTCCAATATTCTTGCCTGGAGAATCCCATGGACATAGGAACCTGGCAGGCTACAGTTCATGGGATCGCAGGAGTCAGACACGACTTAGCTGTATCTTTCTATTTACTATTTGACATGGGACTTCTCACAGGATTCACGTGTACAGGGAGACAAAAGAACATACCTTTGGATGAAATACCAGCTTGGATTCACCTTCCCAATTCCACCATGAGTCAACAGAAATATAAGAATGTGGGGAATATGAAAACATTATACATCATATAATTGTGTAGTAAATTCTAACACTTCAAAAGGTTGGAGTATTTTTCCCCCTAAAATTTAAAAACTCCAATACTTTGGCCAACTGATACAAAGAACTGACTCATTGGAAAAGACCCTGATGCTGGGAAAGATTGAGGGCAGGAGGAAAAGGGGACAACCAAGGATGAGATGGTTGGATGGCATCACCGACTTGTTGGACATGAATTTGAGCAAGCTCCAGGAGTTGATGATGGACAGGAAAGTCTGGTGTGCTGCAGTTCATGGGGTCATAAAATGCTGGACATGACTGAGTGAACTGAACTGAGTCTGTCCTATTATATTTATTAACTGTATAACTAAATTACAAACCCCAAACCACAATTTATTGAGTCAATGTATTTACACAGATCCATAAACTTTCCATCCTCAAAGACAAGGGAATTGCTACATTTTCAATTTTCTGCATCTCTTCCTCTTTCCTACCTGTCCTCATCTGATTTCTGGCCAAGATTTTCCTTGTGAAAAATCTAAATATAGAACTAATAACATTGAATACCTATACATCACCTGGACTCTACAATTCATATATACACATATCCCTTATTTTATCATTTTATTTATTTTAATGAATTTCAAAGTAAATTGCAAACAGTATACTTTGCTTTTACTCAAGGTTCATATAATTACCTACAATTTAATGCTGTGGGTATGTTTTCCATGTAAAACTTAATATTCAGTAAAATACACTTATTTTAAGTGTAACACCAAATCCTATTTTGGTTTATTTTGTCTTTTTATAAATTTTCCAGGACTTAACTTTATACTTATAGGGGATAACATTTTCCTCTCTCACTTAATATGCAATCCTTCAATATTAAAGGTTAAAAAAAATCAGTGTGCTTATACTTTATCCTTTTTCCCCCTGTCATCATAATATCCTGACTTTTGTTAGTTTTATTATTAATTCAATGTTGTCATGATCTTTTAAGTTGGTGGTTTTTGTTTTTTTTTTTTTTTTGGCTGTCCCATGTGGCATGTGAAATTCTAGTCCCTCAACCAGGAATTAAATGGCCCCTGTGGAAGAGTAGGAAATGGAAACTAATTCCAGCAATCTTGCCTGGATAATTCCATGAACAGAGGAACATGGCCAGCTATAGTCCTTGGGTTCACAGAATCAGACACAACTGAGCGACTAAAATTTTCAGTTGCCCTGTAGTGGAAGTATAGATTCTTAATTTCCGGACCACCAGCAAAGTCCCAACATCATCATGGTTTATTTTTGTTTCTATGACTATGATTCTTAAAAACATTTAGTTTTATTTCTATATTTAAAAAGAAATCAACAGTATCTTTCTTTATATCATTGCTTTTCCTTTCATATCTTGTTTGGCTTTCTTAGTTCTTTCTACTCACATTTCTGCAAATATGTGTCTACTGTCTTTGTGGTTAATGTTATAATTGTGGTTATAATTGGCTTGTACCATAATACTCTCAGAGATGACAACTGCATCACTCACTCTCTCTTTAAAACTCCAGCTGTTTCAGGTCTCCCTCCTGCTGATGACCTTGTTGAAACCATCACTGAGAGTCAGGCAAGAATGACCTCATCTTTCCACCACCAGTTCTATCAGCTTACCTGCCTCTCCTCCTACTGGCTTTCCTTTCCATCATGCTAAAATGAAAGAATATGTGTGCTCCTTCTGAAGGCCAAACATTACCTTTGCTCTTTCACACGTTCATGCATGTAAATGCAGCCTTATCTCCTTCTCTAGCCGCTACCTTATCTGTTAATTATCTTCAGAAAAATTACTCAACTAATACCCTCTTGTGCTACTGCCTTTTGGCTTTTTTCTTACCATTTCCAATTGGACTTCCATACTCACAACTTCAGTATAATAGTTCTTATTAAAACTACCAAAGACAATATTTTGCCAGAACAAATGGTCACTGACCCACTCTCATTTTTTAATTTTTTTCTTTGCAGCACTTGATACAGATGACCACTCCAACCAGCCATCAGTCTAATGACTATTCATCTACTGAATGAGGTAAAACCATCTTCTCTCAGCTTCTGTGACCCTGCACTTGTCTGGTTGTCTTCATACTTCATTGTCTACAACTTCTCAGGGCAGGCATTCTCTTCCCTACCAACTTCCTGAATGTCCTGTGCTCAAGAGATAAGAATTATTTAGAGAATCTAAAGACTTAGAGGAAGCTTCACTTCCATGGGCCCAACCGTTTGTCCTTTCCCATTCGTAGACTATGTTTTCCTTTGCTATGAACCATCCTCTGGGAAGAAGAGAGTCAGCCATAATTCCATGTGACTGCCTTCTATTAAGCCTAGTTTGATTGCTCACCTATAGATATTTACATGCATATTATCCCAAGAGAACTTATAGATTTATATACCTGAACGAGAAGTAACTGAGATGTCTGCTAGTTACCTTGGTCCAAGGACAGTTTTCAAAACAAGATCTTTAGTTGTGAGTAAAATTTCAAAGAATATATACTGTCAAGTTGCTCAGGCTTGTCCTTAACAATGAAGAATTAAAATACTTTTCAATCTTAATGATTCAGACCACTGTGTTAACACAGCATGGCTCTTGGGAGATTCATGTACAAGCCTAGAAAGACTACAAATCACACCTTATCATCAAGGTACATGCATTATAAAGTGCATTGTAAGGTCACTGTCATAGATTAAAGCAAGTAGTTTTGAAGAGCACATGATGAGACAAAAAGCAAAAGAAGAACATTTTAGTAGCGAAGTACATGAAACAGTTGATTAAAGATATATTTTATGAAGAAACCTGCCACCTATAAATTGCCTAGGAGCCCAAAACTTTATTTATCTGATATATATATACACACACACATAACTTGTGATAATGTAAATAAATAGGTATTCTATTCTATTCTTCTGCCTACACCAAAACAGAGGCTTTCCACAAGGTTCAGGCAGAGTCTTTTCTTTGTTTGCTGTTGATTGTCTCTCCAGATGATTTCATTCAGTGGAATAGTTTTCAATTATCATTGACTCTTTTTTTTTTTTTTTGGCCATGCTGTGTGGCTTGCAGGATCTTAGTGCCTCAACCAGGAATCAAACCCATGCTTCTGTGGCATTTAAGAGTGGAGTCTTAACTACTAGACTGCCTGGGAAGTACCTATCATTGATTCTTAAAATGGTATCAGTAGGGCAGATTTTATATCCTGCTGGATATCTCCCTCCAATAGATCAAACTTCAGTCAGTCAGTTCATTCAGTCATGTCTGACTCTTTGCGATCCCAACACTATAGCAAGCCAGGCTTCCCTGTCCACCACAAACTCGGGGAGCAGATCAAACTTACCATGATTCAAATGGGACACATTATCATCCCCACCAAAACTACTCTCTTAGTGACTTGGACAGAAACAACATCTACCCAGTGGACCCAAACAGACATCTGTGTGTTGCCCCTACCCTTTTCCTCTTATGTCACTCACATCTAATCAATAATGAAGCTATACTGAATCCATGAAATACCTTGCTCATAAATTCAACCTATCCTTTACTCTCTGTCATCATTTACTCTTGCTCAGCATCTCCCTCTTATGACAACTGCTTTTATCATTCTGACACTACCAGAGTTTAAAAGGCAAGAAGATTAGCTGGGTAAGTTGCGGATAGTAGAGAATCATGTGCTTGGCAGTTACTGCCAAGAAATTTCAAAACTGTCTCATTTCTTCTGTAGGAACTTTCCTAAGTCTTTGGCGGTATTCTGGCTGACTCCTCTCTGACCATTCTTCCATGACATGGACATTTCCTCATCTTCAGCTGCTTCTCCTGGTCACCCCAAAATCTCTTCCTCTGGTATTCATTTCTTAGCATTTTACTGCTGGAATTTCATTAGCCTAACACAATCTCTTTCGTAAACATAATTTCTTAAAAATAATCCCAGGCTGATAAAACCTATGCCGAGATTTACTTCTGCATGAGATTTTAACCTTCAATATATCATCAGAATTGATTGCATACAGTGACTTTTCCATTTGCAATCAGCCCTGTACACTGAGGTCAGGGTATGTTCAGCCTTCTCAAGGGTAAGTCAGACAAATTTACCCATGGCCCCTAAACACAGAGGACAAATATCAAGCAAGGACATTCACACAGAGTGGTTCTGTTGCAGCCCCTCTCCATGGTCTTGAGTAGAAAAGACACTCAATCACTTATTCCACAACACAATTTTTCACATGTATATAAACTTCTTCATAATCCTACCCTCCCCCACCAAAAAAAGTTTAAAAGCTAAACTCTCTTTCTCTCAAAGTCGCTCAGTAATGTATGACTCTTTGCAACCCCATAGACTGTAGCTCACGTGGGTCCTCTGTCCATGGAGTTCTCCTGGCAAGAATACTGGAGTAGGTTGCCATTCCCTTCTCCAGGCGATCTTCCCAACCCAGGACTCGAACACTGATCTCCCACACTGAAGGCAGATTCTTTGCTTTCTGAGCCACAGGGAAGCCCAAAAAGCTAATCTACCTTCTCATTTAGTGAAAGAAATACATAAAACATTTTAAGAGCCACAGCAAAGTTCTCTATTATTTCCTCTGTAAGTCTGCATTTATTCAAATACCTGATTTGGAAATTGTTAGAAATCTATTATGAGCTTCAATTTATCTTCTCACAGTAGTCTCATGCATATTGCCAAATCCCTCCTACTCAACCTGTTTCTACATTTCCCTTACCATTCATCACACACACATATACATAGGAGAGAACACACTTTCGTAGGTCTCATTGTTTCTTTAGGGTTGCTTAAGATTTGGGGGCAATCCCTTTCATCACTTTAAATTAAGACTTTAAACTGAATGCTGGAAATTATTTTGTTAAGACCTATAGAGTAAGGAGGGGGAAAGGAAGAAAATCACGTTCAGAAACAAAGCCAAAAGTGCTGAAAGATGATACTGTTCTGATGTCAGAAAAGGCCATGGGAGGGAAGAATGCCAGGAAGTGTATACAATAAATTCAATAGCTAGTTAAGGCACCACAAAGCCTTCCTCGGGAGTCAGAAACATAACTGAAGGGAGGGAAACAAAGGAATTTGAAATCATTGACTATATCTGTATTTTGACTTTCAGAGTCTCTTCCTCTGGACTACTGCCACTGCTTTCTTGAAGACACAGTCAGATTTGCACTGCAATAAACTGACCTCTGTTCTTGGATTATCTATCTTATATCCCCTGAGGAGGGTCTGTATTTATGAGGAGAGGCAGGAAGAAGATATGTGGGCTGAACACCTTTAATAGATTTAAATCAAACTCCTAAATTCTTTCCTTTTGTTCTGTGTGGACTGTAGTTAAATAAGTTGTCCAACTCACATCCTCTCCAGGGACTACTTGAGTGTGTTACCCCAGGGCTTGAATTTTTCATTCAACTGACTTCTCCTGACTAAAATGAGCCCAGTCATCATGAAGAAGTCAAACCTTCCCCTCCCACCTCAAGGAACAGACATCAGACAGACATCGCTTCCCTGCCTCACCAAGATCTTCATCTTTTTTGCTCAGTAATACCTACCATGATGCAACTGCCACTCATGAATCTCCCCCAAAGCACGCGGCCCTTTAGTCTTCCATTTCAATTTTACTTTGGTCTAACTTTCTCAACTTGAAGCACTCAATGGAGAACAGTAGTATTTTGGTTATGGGGCTCCTGACCCTGTGATAATAGGGTCTTAGCCTCTTACCAATTGTACAGGATTCTCTAGGAGGTAGCAGAAGATTCATTTTGCAGGCAAGCATGCTTATTTTAATCAAGTGTAGGAACCCAAGGAAATCACAGGTATTTAAACATAAGGATAATCTGAATACCGTTCATTTACTCATTCATTCATTTGTTAATTTGCTAAGTATTTAATAAGTTCCTTCTACAAAATAAGTGTTATTAAAGTACTTATGGTAAGATAGTATTAAAATGCAATTAATAACCCACAAA
Source organism: Redunca redunca (assembly GCA_006410935.1). Classification (NCBI taxonomy): domain Eukaryota; kingdom Metazoa; phylum Chordata; class Mammalia; order Artiodactyla; family Bovidae; genus Redunca; species Redunca redunca. The sequence goes on along the minus strand of SJYQ01000504.1, from coordinate 509,261 downwards.
TGAAAGAATTATTTTCTTTCTTTCCCTAGAGCAGCTACTCAATAAACTCTGGAGTCATGAAAAGTAAACTGAGTGTCTCTTACATATAATTATTCTTCTGTTATGGAAGACATCTGACCATTTTAGGGTCCAAAGGCAAAAGCAGATGAAACCGGAAAGTAAGAACATAGATGGATCCAAGAAGTTCTCAGGGCCACAGGTAGATAAAATGTATTTTTCATAGATCCAGGAACTGAGGAAAACTGTGTAACTAGGATCCAGCAATCTAGCTAGACATAAGAAAGACTTGTAGAAGGAAAGAATATCTGAAATATGTGGAAAAAATATTTTAATTGTTTCTCAAATTGGATCTGTCTGTACTTTGTATGCATGGATCTCAATGAATTTAGATCACAGGGTTGGGGACACTGGGAGGGAAAGAGATGTAGGAAATCTTTAGTTCTTCTACAGGAAGAGTTGAAGTGACCAGCAGACACAAGGCAGAAACTATTGGCTTCAACAGTTCTTGGACAAGCAATTAGGAACACTTCTTTGGGAACCACTAATGAACTGGGATAAAATAATGCAGCCAAGGTTTTGCTCAAATGAAGGTATTTTCAAAAATGAACAAGTATTCTGCTCACCATAAAGTACATCAAATCATGTATTTTGAAGAGCATTCTCTCTTCTAAGCCATAGAACAAAAGGTTTTCTAACTACTGTGGAACATGTCTACGTGTATGTTAGGGGCTTCCCTGGGGACTCAGACAGTGAAGAACCTGCCTGCAAGCCAGGAGACTTGGGTTCAGTATAGGAAGATGCTCTGGAGAAGGGAATGGCTACCCAATCCAGTATTCTTGTCTGGAGAACCCATGGACAGAGGAGCCTTGTAGGCTACATTCCACAAATTACCTTTAATAAGATGTCTGACATGTACATGATACGAACACAAAATGTGATGATAACCACTGTTGGGCATACAATAAATGACTCTGATATGCCTGATCTTAACAGTGCTTTGAAAATCTAGTGAAAGTCTTCTAGAAACTCCATCTCCCAGTCCTGACCCTTGTTAATATTATTGTCCAAAATTTCAACCATTTCTCCTTTACTATCTAGATCCTACCTGAATGAAGGGGGCTTGCCTCTTTAATACCCTTTAGTTGAACTTAACTGAGTTGACCTGGTGAGAGAACATAATCTTGATAAAAGGATGTGTGGTTATTTAACAAGGATAATCCTGACCTCAGTTCAGTTCAGTCGCTCAGTCTTGTCCAACTCTTTGTGACCCCATGGACTATAGCACACCAGACCTCCCTGTCCATCACCAACTCCCAAAGCTGACTCAAACTCATGTCCATTGAGTCGGTGATGCCATACAACCATCTCATCCTCTGTCATCCCCTTCTTCTCCTGTCTTCAATCTTTCCCAGCATCAGTGTCTTTTCCAATGAGTCAGTTCTTCGCATGAGGTGGCCAAAGTATTGGAGTTTCAGCTTCAGAACCAGTCCTTCCAATGAATATTCAGGACTGATCTCTTTTAGGATGGACTGATTGGATCTCCTTGCAGTCCAAGGGGGACTCTCAAGTCTTCTGCAACACCACAGTTCAAAAGCATCAATTCTTTGGCGCTCAGCTTTCTTTGTAGTCCAGCTCTCACATCCATAAATGACTAGTGGAGAAACCAAAGTTTGACTACACAGACTTTGACTACACAGTTTGACTACTTTGCTGGCAAAGTAATGTCTCTGTTTTTAATATGCTGTCTAGGTTGGTCATAACCTTCCTTCCAAGGAGCAAGTGTCTTTTAATTTCATGGCTGCAGTCACAATCTTCAATGACTTTGGAACCCCCCAAAATAAAGTCTCACTGTTTCCATTGTTTCCCCATCTGTTAGCCATGAAGTAATGGGACCAGATGCCATGATCTTAGTTTTCTGAATGTTGAATTTTAAGCCACCTTTTTCACTCTCCTCTTTCACTTTCAAGAGGATCATTAGTTCTTCTCTTTCTGCTATAAATGTGTCATCTGCATATCTGAGGTTACTGATATTTCTCCCAGAAATCTTGTTATGACCAACCTAGATAGCATATTGAAAAGTAGAGACATTACTTTGGCAACAAAGGTCTGTCTAGTCAAGGCTATGGTTTTTCCAGTAGTCATGTATGGATGCAAGAGTTGGACTGTGAAGAAAGCTGAGCATCGAAGAACTGATGCTTTTGAACTGTGGTGTTAGAGAAGACTCCTGAGAGTCCCTTGGACTTCAAGGAGATCCAACCAGTCCATTCTAAAGGAGATCAGCCCTGGGTGTTCTTTGGAGGGAACGATGCTAAAGCTGAAGCTCCAGTACTTTGGCCACCTCATGAGAAGAGTTGACTCATTGGAAAAGACTCTGATGCTGGGAGGGATTGAGGGCAGGAGGAGAAGGAGACGACAGAGGATGAGATGGCTGGATGGCATCACTGACTCGATGGATGTGAGTTTGAGTGAACTCCAGGAGTTGGTGATGGACAGGGAGGCCTGGCGTGCTGCGATTCATGGGGTCACAAAGAGTCGCACAAGACTGAGCGACTGAACTGAACTGAACTGAATCTTGTTTCCAGCTTATGCTTCCTCCAGCCCAGCATTTCTCATGATGTATTTTGCATATAAGTTAAATAAGCAGGGGGACAACATACAGCCTTGACATACTCCTTTCCTGATTTGGAACCAGTGTGTTGATTTGTGTCCATTTCTAATGAAGGGGGAAACATACAGAGCTGGACTCCATCTTAAGCCAGGCTGCGAACATTAGGGACACAAATGGTCAGCCTTCCAATGGACTCTGCACTTTGTGCACGGTGTCTATAGAAATGGCATACCAATGGGAAACCAGACCCCCCTGGATAAAAGAGCCTCAGGACTTAGAATCTCCATTGCCTAAAAGAATATGCTAATTATCTCTGTAACAGAACAAGGTCATAAATTCCATTATGTTTATCAGGATATGACCACAGTCCTATTGATAAATGTCCACTGTTTATCTAGTCTTGTGACATGTGAATCATGGGTTAACTTTGATTATATCTCTTTTACCTTTTCCAGACTAGTTTCAAGGAATTTGGCGAGGTGGGTTTGAGCAAGTACACTTAGGGTATATAAGGTTTTCACAAAAACTTGTCGGGGTCCTTGGCTAAGAGGAGACTCTGCCTTGGGCCCGCTGGTGTAATAAACTGTACTCCACTATCTGCACTGTCCTTCTGAGTGAGTTTGTTTCCTGGAACGCATGGCTACAACACTAACTGTTGCTTCTTGTCCTGCACACAGGTTTCTCAGGAGGCAGGTCAGGTGGTCTGGTATTCCTGTCTCTTGAAGAATTTTCCATAGTTTGTTGTGATCCATACACTCAAAGGCTTTGGCATAGTCAATAAAGCAGAAATAGATGTTTTTCTGGAATTCTCTTGCTTTTTTGATGATCCAGTGGATGTTGGCAATTTGATCTCTGCTTCCTCTGCCTTTTCTAAAACCAGCTTGACCATCTAGAAGTTCATGGTTCACGTATTGCTAAAGCCTGGCTTGGAGAATTTTGAGTATTACTTTACTAGCATGTGAGATGAGTGCAATTGTGTGGTAGTTTGAATATTCTTTGGCATTTCCTTTCTTTGGGATTGGAATGAAAATTGACCTTTTCCAGGCCTGTGGCCACTGCTGAATTTTCCAAATTTGCTGACATATTGAGTGTTCTACTTTCACAGCATCATCTTTTAGGGTTTGAAATGGATCGACTGGAATTCCATCACTTCCACTAATTTTGTTTGTAGTGATGCTTCCTAAAGCCCACTTGATCTGCATTTCAGGATGTCTGGCTCTAGGTGAGTGATCCCACCATCGTGATTATCTGGGTCCTGAAGATCTTTTTTGTACAGTTCTTCTGTGTGTTCTTGCACTTCTTAATATCTTCTGCTTCTGTTAGGTCCACACCATTTCTGTCCTTCATTGTGCCCAAATTTTCATGAAATGTTCCCTTGGTATCTCTAATTTTCTTGAAGAGATCTCTAGTCTTTCCCATTCTATTGTTTTCCTCTATTTCTTTGCATTGATCACTGAGAAAGGCTTTCTTATCTCATTGCTATTCTTTGAAACTGCATTCAAATGTATATCTTTCCTTTTCTTCTTTGCCTTTAATGCTTGTCTCCTTTTCTCAGCTATTCCTAAGGCCTCCTCAGACAACCATTTTGCCTTTTTGCATTTTCTTTTTCCTGCTCTCTTCTGACTTTATTATGCATATCTGTTATAGACTAGCTTGTCTTCTGGTCTGGTTGATTTCAGGTTCATTCTTTTCAGCCTTCAATTATAATGACTTTGTTGCTGAATTTGCTCTCTATTCACCTGAATTCCAAGGCTCCTTGATTAACACTTTGCCTTACAGCTCTTCTCTATATAGAGAAGACCCTATTTGACATGGGAAATCTTGCTAACCCAGAGGAACTGGGCCCCGCCCTCAGCCTAAGAAGATTAGATGTTGGGCATTATCAAAATTTTAGGAATAAGTTCAAGTCTCCTTAAAGACTTGCTCATATGCACCACACTCCAATTTAGTAGGTGCTTTATTATCACCTTGAGGGTAAAGGCTCCAGCATTTCTGGACAAGAGTCATTTTCTCTATCACTAAACACAAGACTGAGGCAGACAACCACATAGAATCAAATTGCTATTATTTACATTATTTCTACACCTAGAAAATATTTTGAACATTTATGGAACACATATTGTTGATGATGAAGATGACTTCAATTATATACCCAGTTTTCTGAAGATGAATCTGCCATACTCTAAGAAGAATGAGCTAGTCGTTAATGCACCAGAGCCTCTTCTGTTACACCTCATTTATATAATTTTAACTTGAAACTGTTTTATCACTCTTATTGAAAGAGAAATCATACAAAATGTACATCATCTGTGCACATCATAGCTGCCAATAGAGGAGGGACAACATCAAGATCCAGAACTCAGTTTCTGAAGGTAGATATCCTGGATTTGCTGTCTAGCTTCACCAAATCACATACAATATAACTCACAGTATAACCTTTGTTCCAACTATAAAATGGGATTAAATAGGAGATATATATATAATATGTATGTATGTATGTATCCTATGTATATATACATATGTGCACATGTGTACACAGCTCAGAAAGATGTGGAAGTCACCCTAATTAATTTGAAGTTCAGTTCAGTTCATTTCAGTCGCTCAGTCATGTCCGACTCTTTGCAACCCCATGAATCACAGCACGCCAGGCCTCCCTGTCCATCACCAGCTCCTGGAGTTCACTCAGACTCGTGTCCATCGAGTCCGTGATGCCATCCAGCCATCTCATCCTCGGTCANTTCACTCTCCTCTTTCACTTTCATCAAGAGGCTTTTTAGCTCCTCTTCACTTTCTGCCATAAGGGTGGTATCATCTGCATATCTGAGGTTATTGATATTTCTCCCTGCAATCTTGATTCCAGCTAGTGTTTCTTCCAGTCCAGCGTTTCTCATAATGTACTCTGCATGTAAGTTAAATAAGCAGAGTGACAATATACAGCTTTGATGTACTCCTTTTCCTATTTGGAACCAGTCTGTTGTTCCATGTCCAGTTCTAACTGTTGCTTCCTAACTTCTCAAGAGGCAGGTTAGGTGGTCTGTTATTCATATCTCTTTCAGAATTTTTCACAGTTTCTTGTGATCCACACAGTCAAAGGCTTTGGCATAGTCAATAAAACAGAAATAGATGTTTTTTCTGGAACTCTCTTGCTTTTTCCATGATCCAGCCGATGTTGGCAATTTGATCTCTGCTTCCTCTGCCTTTTCTAAAACCAGCTTGAACATCAGGGAATTCATGGTTCACGTATTGCTGAAGCCTGGCTTGGAGAATTTTGAGCATTACTTTACTAGCATGTGAGATGAGTGCAATTGTGCGGTAGTTTGAGCATTCTTTTGCATTGCCTTTCTTTGGGATTGGAATGAAAATTGACCTTTTCCAGGCCTGTGGCCACTGCTGAGTTTTCCAAATTTGCTGGCATACTGAGTGCAGCAGTTTCACAGCATCATCTTTCAGGATTTGAAACAGCTCAACTGGAATTCCATCACCTCCACTAGCTTTGTTCGTAGTGATGCAGAGGTTAACATAATAGTTGGTATGCTCTTTTTTGGAGTTGTAAGTCATGACCCATACATGGGAAAGATAAAACATAACCATTGACATTAGAAATATTTGAATACTAGAACTAGATGCGTCTAACATGGATATGGGTGTGTGCTCAGTCATGTTTGACCCTTGGCCAGCCTAGGGACTGTAGCCTGTGATGCTCCTCTGCCCATGGAATTTTCAGACAAGAACACTGGAGCAGGTTGCCATTTCCTCCTACAGGGGATCTTTTTGACCCAGAGGTCAAACCCACATCTCCTGTACTGGCAGGTGGACTCTACCACCAAGCCACCTGCGAAGCCCAGATACAGCTAACAAACATCATAAAATTTTAAAACTAAATTTGAGACATTTTTTGTACCTCAATAATTATAAGATACGTTATGGGAACAATTCTTTACTGAGGAACATAAAGGCCTTACTACTATGGTATTTCTTAGACATTTTATTGTTATTCAGTCAGTGAGTCATGTCCAACTCTTTGTGACTACATGGAATGCATCATGCCAGGCTTCCCTATCCTTCACTATCTCCTGGAGTTTGTTCAAACTCATGTCCAATGAGTAAGTGATGCTATCCAATCATCTTATACTTGGTCATCCCCTTCTCCTCCTGACTTCAATCTTCCCCAGCATCAGGATCTTTTCCAGTGAGTTGGCTCCTTGCATCAGGTGGCCAAAGTATTGGAGCCTCAGCTTCAGCATCAGTCCTTCCAATGAATATTCAGGGTTGATTTCCTTTTGGAGTGACTGGTTTGATCTCTCTGCAGTCCAAGAGACTCTGAAGAATTGAAAGCTTTAACTATACAGATCTTTGTCAGCAAAGTGATAGCTCTGCTTTTTCATATGCTGTTTAGGTTTGTCATAGTTTTCCTTCCAAGGAGTAAATGTCTTAATTTCATGGCTGCAGTTACCATCTGCGATGATTCTGGAACCCAAGAAAATAAGCGCTGTCACTGCTTCCACTTTTCCCTCTTTTATTTGCCATGAAGTGATGGACCATATGTCATGATATTAGTTTTTTTTTTTTTAATGTTGACTTTCAAACCAGCTTTTTCATTCTCCTCTATCACCTACATCAAGAGGCTCTTTAGTTCTTCACGTTCTCCCATTAGAGTGCTATCGTTGGCATATCTGAGGTTGTTGATATTTCTTCCAGCAATGTTGATTCCAGCTTGTTATTCATCCATCCTGGCATTTCACATGATGTGCTCTGCATAAAAATTAAGCAGGGTAATAATATACAGCCTTGACGTATTCCTTTCCCAATTTTGAACCAGGCCATTGTTCTATGTCCAGTTCTAACTGTTGCTTCTTTATCTGCATACAGTTTCTTCAAAGACAGGTCAGGCGGTCTCATACACTTATTTCTTTCAGAATTTTCCACAGCATTTTGTGATCCACACAGTCAAAAGCATTAGCATAGTCAGTAAAGCAACAGTAGATGTTTTTCTGGAACTCCCTTGCTTTCTCCATGATCCAATGAATGTTGAAACTTTGATCTCTGATTTCCTCTGCCTCTTTTAAACTAAGCTTGTACATCTGGAATTTTTCAGTTCATGGCCTGTTGAAGCCTAGCTTGAAGGATTTTTAATCTAACTTCACTAGCATGTGGAATAAGGACAACTGTATGGTAGTCTGACTGAACATTCTTGGCTGCTGTTCTTCTTTAGGATTGGAATGAAAACTGATCTTTTCCAGTCTTGTGGCCACTAATGACCTTTCCAAATTCGCTGACATATTGAGTGTAGCACTTTAACAACATCATCTTTTAGATTTTAAATAGCTCAGCTGGAATTCTGCCACCTCCACTAGCTTTGTTTGTAGTGATGGTTTCTAAGGCTCACTTGATCTCACGCTCCAGGCTGGCTGGCTCTAGGTGAGTGGCTGAGCACAACATCATGATTATCTGGGTCATAAAGACCTTTCTTGTATAGTTCTTCTGTGTGTTCTTGCCACCTGTTCTTAATTTCTTCTGCTTCTGTTAGGTCCTTACAATTTTGTCCCTCATCATGCCCATCCTTGCATGAAATATTCCCTTGATATCGCCAATTACCTTGAAGAGATCTCTATTCTTTCCTGTTCTATTGTTTTCCTTTTTTTTTTTTTTTTTTTAGTTGTTCATTTAAGAAGGTCATCTTATCTCTCCTTGCTATTCTCTGGAACTCTGCATTCAGTTGGGTGTATCTTTCCCTTTCTCCCTTGCCTTCCGCTTCTTCTCTTTCCTTAGTTATTTGTAAAGCCTCCTTAGAAAACCACTTTGTCTTCTTGCATTTCTTTTACTTTGAGGTGGTTTTGGTCACTGTTTCCTGAAAAATGTTACAAACATCTGTCCATAGTTCTTCAGGCACTGTCTACCAGATCTAATCTCTTGAATATATTAATCACCTCCACTGTATAATCATAAGGGATTTGATTTAGGTCATACCTGAATGGCCTCATGGTTTACCCTACCTTCATCAATTTAAATCTGAGTTCTGCAATAAGAAGTGCATGATCTGAGCCACTGTCAGCTCCAAATCTTGTTTTTCTTTACAGTACAGGGCTTCTCCATCTTCAGCTGCAAAAAACATAATCGATCTGATTTCGGCATTGTCCATCCAATGATGAACATGTGTAGTCTTCTCTGCACTGCTGGAAAAGGGCCTTTGCTATGACCACTGTGTTTCTTGACAAAACTCTGTTACCCTTTGCCCTACTTCATTTTGTATTCCAAGGCCAAACTAGCTTGTTATTCCATATATCTCTTGACTTCCTCCTAGGAAGAAAAGACTATCTCTCTCTTTTTTTTTTTTCCAGTGTTAGTTCTAGGAGGCCTTGTAGGCCTTCATACAGTCAACTTCAGCTTCTTTGGCATTAGTGGTCAGGGCATAGGATTACTATGAAGTAGAAAGGCTTACCTTAGAAACTCCTTTGGCTATACTTGACTACCATGAATTTATGTAGAGATGATGTTATAGTTTAACTTTACTTGTATGCAGAAAGTTAATAAAACACAGGCTTACGTCTTACAAACTCAAATTCATCTTGAAGGAATCATGTATCTCCTTCATATTCTCAGCACATATTATGGCCATTATTCTAGCAATCCATCACTTTGGGTTTCTTAGTTGGAAAATCAGTTTGCCAAGAGTCATTTTCCCACCCAGCTGTGATTCTTTAAAGCCTCAGAAAATAACCTGAGCATAAATCAAAGGGGTACTGAATCTGACATAAAACAAAAACTAGTTCTGGGAAAAAAATCATCTATTCTAAGAAAGTGGATTTTCTAAAATCTTAAAAAATATGATTTAAATATCTAAATGACTTAGAAATGAAAAAGTTTTATAACTTTCAGGGTAGACCCATCAGAAGTAGAAACTTGGGAGTTGTATAGTCCTATTACAGTCCTATTCATAAAATGATTACATGAATTAGAAAATACTCAATATGTAATTATATTATTATTTAGTGGCATCTAATGATATATGAAATATCAATAACCTCAGATATGCAGATGATACCACCCTTATGGCAGAAAGCAAAGAAGAACTAAAAACCCTCATGATGAAAGTGAAAAAGGAGAGTGAAAAAGCTGGCTTAAAACTCAACATTCAGAAAACGAAGATCATGGCATTTGGTCCCATCACTCCATGGGAAATAGATGGGGAAACAGTGGAAACAGTGTTAGACTTTATCTTTGGGGGGCTCCAAAATCAGTGCAGGTGGTGATTGCAGCCAGGAAATTGAAAGACGCTTACTCCTTGAAAGAAAAATTATGACCAACCTAGATAGCATATTCAAAAGCAGAGACATTACTTTGCCAACTCAGGTCTGTCTAGTCAAGGGCTATGGTTTTTCCAGTAGTCATGTATGGATGTGAGAGTTGGACTGTGAAGAAGGCTGAGTGCCAAAGAAATGATGCTTTTGAACTGTGGTGTTGGAGAAGACTCTTGAGAGTCCCTTGGACTGCAAGGAGATCCACCCAGTCCATTCTGAAAGAGATCAGCCCTGGGATTTCTTTGGACGGAATGATGCTAAAGCTGAAGCTCCAGTACTTTGGCCACCTCATGCGAAGAGTTGACTCATTGGAAAAGACTCTGATGCTGGGAGGGATTGGGGGCAGGAGGAGAAGGGGATGACCGAGGATGAGATGGCTGGATGGCATCACGGACTCGATGGACACGAGTCTGAGTGAACTCCAGGAGCTGGTGATGGACAGGGAGGCCTGGCGTGCTGCGATTCATGGGGTCGCAAAGAGTCAGACCCGACTGAGCGACTGAACTGAACTGAACTGAACGATATATGGGAAAGAAGACAAAAACAGAAGTTCTCTTGGAAGTATCTATCCATCGATTTTTTCAAATCACAGAGTCAATAATAATAGCGATCATAATGGACTAGTGCTTTACATATATTAAATCATGAAGACTGAGCCTAGAAATGTTAATTAATCCTTTCAAGGTCACTCAGGAAATGTGATTAACTTGAGCCCAGTTGTGACCCTATAAATATTTTCACCACAGAATGTTTCTCTTTATAAATAAAGGGAGTTGTTACTAAATGCAAATACTAACTGTGACATTTCTACTCCCCTATGTGACATATATAATATCATAAGCTCAGATTATAAACAATATGAGTTTGTCAGAATCAACTGAATCCTCGTTGGCATATATTTGGCCAACGGGGATCCCATCCAATAAGATCAATAGCAAGGTTTCTGGCCTATGTCTCACTGGGAAACAAACTTTTACCGGCCTTTCAGCAGGGTGCTTTCCTCATGGTGTTCTTCAGTTACTACTCTTCCACTCTATGTAACCAGCTTGATCTTTACCATAACAGTAGGATCCAAGCTTGGAGAAGGCCACGGCACCCCACTCCAGTACTCTTGCCTGGAAACTCCCATGGACGGAGGAGCCTGGTAGGCTGCAGTCCATGGGGTCGCGAATAGTCAGACACGACTGACCGACTTTACTCTTCACTTTCATGCAGTGGAGAAGGAAATGGCAACCCACCCCAGTGTTCTTGCCTGGAGAATCTCAGGGACGGCGGAGCCTGGTGGGCTGCCATCTATGGGGTTGCACAGAGTCAGACACAACTGAAGCGACTTAGTAGCAGCAGCAGCAGGATCCAAGCTTAGACTGTGCAACTAAGAGACAGAAGAGACAGACTCGGCAGAATTCAAGAAAACTAGACATGAGGGAATAAAAAAAAATAAGAATAGAAGATTGAAATTTAGCTTTGCAATTTTTTGTGTATGCATCAGTCTGTCCCACTGGCCCCAAGCTCTTCAAATGGCTAGAAGATATTAAGCAAGTGTTTAACTTTGAGCCAAACCCACTAAATCTCAGCACTAGATGGAAAGGATGAGCTAGAATACAGAGTACATTTCTATCCTTAAACCTCTTTCTTTAGGCCAAACCTCACCCCTCAACATTTATACATTCAGATATGTACATAGGCCAGGATTGTCGGTAAAAGAGCAGTGTGAGTTCAAAGACCTGTTTTCTTCAATCGCCAAAAGTTCAGCTGGATATGGTGAAGATGATTAGCTGTGTGAAGATCATCTTGTCATTGGCACTGGGCATCACAGTCTTGCCCAGGTCACTGTTGGTGGTGGATGCTGTCTTGTGGGAATGAGCAGTATCAGTGACTGCCTTTGCTAGATTTTGGTACCACTGCTTCCATTGGATACTGACAGCATCAGAGAGAACACCAGTTCATAAAAAATGCTGTAACCTGGCACAGTCACTATGGAGAACAGTATAGAGGTTCCTCAAAAGACTAAAAACAGAGTTACCATATGATCCAGCAATCCCACTCCTTGGCACATATCCAGAGAAAACCATAATCCAAAAAGACGCATGTACCTCAGTGTTCATTGCAGCACTGTTTACAATAGCTAGGACATGGGAGCAACCTAAATATCCATTAATAGAGGAATGGATAAAGACTGGTATACATACTAATATATAAAATGGGATATTATTCAACCATAAAAAGAATGAAATAATGCGATTTGCAGCAACATGAATGGATCTAGAGATTTTCATACTGAGTAAAGTAAGACAAAGAAAGACAAATATCACATGATATTGGTTATGTATACAAAGCAATGGTACAAGTGAACTTATTTACCAAGCAGATATAGAGCTACAGACATGGCAAACAATCTTATAGTTACCAGGAGGGAAGGGGGGAGGATAAATTGGGATATAAGGACTGACATAAGTATACTGCTATATATAAATAGATAACTAATAAGGACCTACTATATAGCAAAGGGAACTTGATACTCTGTATTGAATAAGGAATAGAATCTAAAAAAGAGTGGACATGTGTATGTGTGTGTGCCTATGTGTGTGTGTATAACTAATTCACTTCACTGTACAGCAGAATGTAACATTATAAATCAATTATACTCCAATAAAAATAAATAAAAACTAAAGTCAGATACAAAATATCTAGTTCCTCCTTTGCTGGAAACAAGACGGACTATATTCCTGTGCCTGCCTAGTAATTTGGTTTGCCATGTGACTGAGTTCTAGCCAATACAAAGTGAGGAGACATCATCCATATCATTCCCCGACTGGCCGCTGGACAGCACCCTCAACGTGCTCAGCCACTGTTTTCTTCTCCTTTTCACTGGTCGGGCTGATGATCTTTCGAGAGACCTTAACAATCAGATGCTAAAGATGGCAAAGCTGCCATCATTCAGAACCAACGAACAATTGTGTGACAAGGGTCCCTATTTTCCTGCCCTCTGCTTTATCTGGAAACTCTTTGAATTTTTATGGAGAAATCATCTATTATTAAGCCATTAAATACATGGGTCTATTTATTCCCATAGTTTTGTCTATCCTTATTAAGTCACATAGTGACCCCAGAAAACCAGAGCATAAAAGGAAAGGAAAGTCACATAGTCCGTAGCAGTGGATAGAATTTAATCATAGAGTGCAATGGGTAAGTCCTCTAGTATGCCCCTGGAATGCCTGTTTAGCATTGGAGAAAGGCAGATGGGCTCAAAGCTGGAGAAGCAGTTTTTTTGACCATTTCCATCACTCTGTTTTTATCTACAGGTTCCTAGGACCTGTACAATATAAGTGATTAAATGGAAAAGTGACTAGTAAAAGGAACGTTCCTGATTTAAACATCTATTACCTCACACATGTCTTCATAATAGCATTTGGAATTCTTAAGAAATGGTAGTATTCTGGAAAACCTTTAGAAAATTTTTTGAAAAAGCTGAGTTTTACTGAAGATGTTATGGCCTTGGGAAAGTCCCTTAATCTCCGTAAGTCTCAGCTGAAATGTGAGGCTAAAAATATTTACCTCATAGTGTGGGTGAAAGGGTTTTAGGAAATGATATAATCAGTGAAAGTCAATAGTACTAAGACTTCGGCTTATTTAAAAGAACGAAACACACAGAGCATTAGGACACTCTTAAGAACACTGAGTATTATAATTGCTCAGGGTGTGACTTTGGATAGAATTGAGTTTACTGATTTCAGGCTTTGCTAACTTTTTGGTTGTTACCACAGTTTAGATCTTATTAAAATTATAAATGTTTATCATGGGATTCTTCCAACTTGGACCTCATTTTAAAATATTTTGCACCATTTTGTCCATTTAATTTATGAAAATGGCAAGGTGGGAAGCCTATTTTCTACAAAGTGCTATAACTGGGAGCGATTATTTTTATTTCTATTTCTATTTTGGAGCTATTGTTTATTGGGTTGTGTGCACCACGTTCCACCACCCAAGGCTGAACAGCCTGAAGCACTCACAGCAGCCAGCTGAGCTCTCATGACTCATGAAAACCCATCACCCAGGCTGTGATTCCAGCAGAGCCTGAGAATGCCTTTCCCCAGTGACAAAAGTCTATAATGTGGTCTCCATGGTTGAAAATGCAGGTGCCTCAGGTGATCCCAGGCATCCTCTAGCCCTAACTCAGACTATGTAGCTTTAGTCTTGAATCCACTTTTATTTTCAGGCCTTGATCACTTTTGAATCACACATTTTGGGCTGTGCCACTGCCCTGATTCTCATTCTGGTAGACTACAGCCTGACTCGGTTCCCAGCCTTTGTGTGGCGCCTATAGGTGTGGGACCTCTTTCTCTGACACTGACTCTCCCAACCCCTTGACAGCTTATTAAAACTTCTCAATCCAAAGTCCAAGTGAAACACCAACCTGGCCCCTACCTGGTACTGAACATCAATAGTGCCAAAATCCCAGGTGCCCCATGCTAGCCAGCTGGTGCTCCACTCCAGTCCAGTTTGAGCAAAGATGTACCATAATCCCTTGTGAACAGAGTTTTGCACTGTGCAAACCACCTAGGCAGACTATTAAATTAATCAATAGGACTGGGGTAGAGAGTGAGCTTCTACTTTCTAGCAAGCTCTGAGTAGATGTCAATGCCACAGGTCCACAGACCACATTCTGAGTAGCCAGTAAATCCGTGACTTCCCTCTTTGGTATCCTTCAGGCTGCAGAATTCATCCCTCAGCTCCATATGGAGCTCTCTTAGCTTCTTCTGGTGACTCACTGACTCACAGCTTAAGTTCCGGCATGTCTCATATGAAGTTACACACAAATGTTGATGTGTTCAGATAGAGAAACATGAACTCTTTCTATGCACATGCCCACTCAAGGGTCATAATTCATACTTACAAGATTCCTGATGATCCCTCTTAAGTGCTGCTAGAGCCTACAATTAAATACCTCACCTCTGCCCTTCCACTGGAGGACAGATTTCCTTCACAGATCAGCATAGACATCACTAGTTGGCATTCGCTTGGGTGGGAGATACAATAATACTCTTGGTAAAGCTTCAGTTCTCATGAAAATATTGAAAACAACCTAAAATGTCACTAGCAATTAACACAGGTGGAAGGCTGGAATTATACGCAAGAAAACAAGCCTTTTTCAGTGACTGTTTTGCTGCTACATCTGGATGCAAACTAGTATACTCTCTAAACATTTCTGGAAATAAGCCATTTCAACGGCGGCAGAACAGGAATTTGATACTGATTTTATATTATGTTATAGTTAAGGAGCAAAACAGATTTTTTAAGGTTCGCTCAGTGGAATTGCCAATTACCCCAGTCAATGGGAAACTGCAAACCTACAATATATGAAAAAGTGAATCCTGAGGTAGTGTCAGTGCTGAAAATAATGGTCTCTCAGCTACCTGGCTGAAAGTGTTTCCAGGCTTATATAGCTTCCATTTAAATGAAGGGAGAATTAAAACCCTTTGTTCATCAAGTTAATACATTTTTTTTTTCTCAGACACAGAGGGGTGTCTTTAGCCAAAGGTTCTAATAGCACATTATATAAATATGTAAATCAAGGAGAATTGTCCCTCATTACCAGTCCTTCAGCAACAATGTGATCTCACACCTGGAAAGCTCCCCAACTGATGTTTCAATAGGTTCATTATGAGAATCAAAACTAGAGAAATGCCTCCCCAGTAGCAACTCCATGTGCCTAAATGAACATCTGGTAGAGAATGCAGCTGGCAATACCTCAATCCCTAATTGGGTGATGCACCTTCAATTTGTGCCATTTCCTCAGGGTTTGAGTTTGTACTTTGTTTTTCCCAGGTGTGTGCTCAGCATCCTAATGAAGAGATGTACTGACCTCATAATTAATGCATGCCAGGTTGGACTGGACTTTGTTCACCATCTCTTACTTAAATTTTGGAAACTCACACATGGTTTCTGGATGAAGACTGTTGTCCAAACTGTGTGTGGGAGAGACCAGGGTACTAAGGAAGCCCTGGGATAAGGGGTAGTGGAGGTGGGCCCCTTTTACAACATGAAGGCTAGAAATACTGAGTTGTGAAGAGCGGACCAAGCATGCATCCAATTCTTGGCCTATAGTACAGACAAGAATAACTAAATATGAGGAAGCTTAAATGGAGGAATGTCTTTGGGAGATCACACTGTTTCTGTGGGAATGAGAGCCCTTAGTAAACCTAGTAAATCTTGATATTGCATGATCTTTTATAACTATGTGATGAGTCCCCTGGTCCTTATATCTTAAAGGTACAAGACTCCAGTTATAGGTTACAGGGATGTCATATACAGCATAGTGACTATAGTTAACACATTACTAACCAGAGATACATTATGGCAATAGATGTCAGTTTTGGCAAAAAGTCCCCAGTCAATAATATTGTATTGTATATTTGAAAGTGGCTAAGAATACACCTTAGAAGTCTTCATCACAAGAAGAAAATAAAGCTTGTAACTATGCATGGTCACAGATGTAAACTAGATTTTCTGTGGTAATTGTTTCACAATATACACAAATACCAAACTATTATGTTGCACACTTGAAACAAATGTGTTAATTACACCTCAATTAAAAAAAAAAAAAAAAAACTTACCCAAGGAAAAGGGAAAAAGGGCACTGTGTGTTCATCTTCCATACAGAGGATAGCTTCTAAGAAGGGCAATGATAGCAGAGAAAGATGATTCATTAAAAAATATTGTTACAAGTGAATAGCTGGCATTTTATAGAAATGGTGTGCAAAGACACTCCTCTGACCCGAGTGTCTTTCTCCAGCAGAACAACCTATGTTTCAATTATGGGTGTAGGGGTTGGCTTAAGTAAACAAACTTAAAAAAAAAATCATGAATATTGAGGCCGGCATGAATAATGATAATCGGCAAAAATTTTGGAAAATAAAACATGCAATTTCATACAAATGAAAACTAGAGTTTGCTAAGTATAATCTTGGGTCTTTCAAAGTGAGGCTTTCTTTAATCTTCAACTCAGAATTTGAAGCCTAATTTAGACACATATGATATCTATTGCTTAGAAGGAATTTAGCCTCGGTTTTTCTGGCTAAAGGTTAAGAGGAAGCTATCAGATTTAAAGTGGTTAAGAGGAAGCAGCAGCAAAAGAGGGATAAAGTTTTAGGTTTATTGTATGCCTATCAAGAGTCAGCCATTGTGTTAGGCTGGGGTCACATGATTTACACATGAATTCAAGCTGTGCTTCAATCTTGAGGTGTTTCCTGCAGGGGATCTTCCCGACCCAGGGATCGAACCTGGGTCTCCCACATTCCAGACAGAGGCTTTAACCTCTGAGTCACCAGGGAAGCCCCTAAACTGGGTTCAGTTCAGTTGCTCAGTCATGTCCGACTCTTTGCGACCCCATGAATCACAGCACGCCAGGCCTCCCTGTCCATCACCAACTCCCGAAGTTCACTCAGACTCACGTCCATCGAGTCAGTGATGCCATCCAGCCATCTCATCCTCGGTTGTCCCCTTCTCCTACTGCCCCCAATCCCTCCCAGCATCAGAGTCTTTTCCAATGAGTCAACTCTTTGCATGAAGTGGCCAAAGTACTGGAGTTTCAGCTTTAGCATTATTCCTTCCAAAGAAATCCCAGGATTCATCTCCTTCAGAATGGACTGNCTTCGTTTTCTGAATGTTGAGCTTTAAGCCAACTTTTTCACTCTCCACTTTCACTTTCATCAAGAGGCTCTTTAGCTCCTCTTCACTTTCTGCCATAAGGGTGGTGTCATCTGCATATCTGAGGTTGTTGATATTTCTCCTGGCAATCTTGATTCCAGCTAGTGTTTCTTCCAGTCCAGCGTTTCTCATGATGTACTCTCCATAGAAGTTAAATAAGCAGAGTGACAATATACAGCCTTGACGTACTCCTTTTCCTATTTGGAACCAGTCTATTGTTCCATGTCCATTCTAACTGTTGCTTCCTGGCCTGCATACAGATTTCTCAAGAGGCAGGTTAGGTAGTCTGGTATTCCCATCTCTTTCAGAATTTTCCACAGTTTCTTGTGATCCACACAGTCAAAGGCTTTGGCATAGTCAATGAAACAGAAATAGATGTTTTTCTAGAATTCTCTTGCTTTTTCCATGATCCAGCAGATGTTGGCAATTTGATCTCTGGTTCCTCTGCCTTTTCTAAAACCAGCTTGAACATCAGGAAGTTCACGGGTCATGTATTGCTGAAGCCTGGCTTGGAGAATTTTGAGCATTACTTTACTAGCGTGTGAGATGAGTGCAAACAGGGTACCTCAGCCTAAATAGCATCCCTCACACATTCTTCTAGACAAGTGCCTGAAGTTGGCTGCTGAGATTAAAACTGTATTTGTCTTACCCTTGTTAGGCTCTTTACATGTTTTACTATCCAATCATCATTACAGTTCTATGAGGTAAATAGTTTTCATCCCCATTTTATTATTAAATGGAACAAGCTCTCTAAGGCCAACTAGCTTGTCCAAGTTCATGCGGGTATAAGATCCAGGGAAGAAATTGAAATCTTAGTCTATTTGTCACTGAACTTTTTATTCCAACCTACAAGACCAGTTACATGATTTGTGAGGCCCACTGCAAAATGAAAACATGGGGTTCTTATTCAAAAATTTTTAAGAATGGCAAAACATTGATAGCTGAACACTAAACCTATCTGAGCATGAGGCCCTGTGCAATTCATGAGTAGCATGCCCATGAACCTGAAGTAAACCCACTCAAGAGTCCCATGCTGTAGGAAGAATAATACTATATGTTTCATTTTTTATAGAACATAAAGCTTTTACAGAAATAATAAGCAGAGTGTCTGAACCCAAACTGTAAGACATTTGGCTTACAAGCAGTTATGAGAATCATGGGACCAAGTACTTGAGACTCGAACAAATCCAGTCAAACACAAACACAGAATTAATAAGACCAAAGTATAAAATATCAGCTTCTTTCCTCTCCTGCCAGCACCCCACACATCACTGTTAATTTTCCATGGTGAAAAGTGATGTGCCCTGATGGAGTGAATTATTGAGGGCAATGGTAGGAAAAATTCATTTGGGATGTAGATTGTCACTGAATGAGTATGATCTTTTTTAATGGAGTAAGTTTCAAAGCAAAATGTTTTCAAATCACCTACCACTGATTATTTTGTCAAACTGAAAAGAACAGACATTTTCGGTACTGCCTTGATGGTCAATGTTGTACTAGGTCTTCTCAACCAATTTTGGCTACTGCTCCTCCTCTCTCTTCCAGGTATTTGTAGAACAATTGCTTTAGAAACAAATTCCCCATCAAACCCATTCAAATGTTTTTTTCCCCACAACAGCTAAGTTCAGAATTTGGTATACCATTCATATTTCAGTTCCTTATCTGCCATCCAATTTGCTGAATTCTCAGTCTGCTGGAGTAGATTTAATGGCTTATTATCTGTCCTAGGGGAGAAAATGACATGCCAGGTAAAAAATATGTTCAAATATTTGCATTCTATTCCAAAAGTAAACTTCTGTTTTGATGTTAATTTAAAAGAGGGAGCTTTTTGCCCCATTGGATTAAATAAATTATTAAACATAAAAGCACTTTGAGTTTAATACTACATAAATGCCAGGTATTTTACCATAAATATTACTAAGATAGGAAAGAAAAAATATATGCATATATAAATGCAAAACACTTATATACAACAAAGGTCTGTCTAGTCAAAGCTATGGTTTTTCCAGTAGTCATGTATGGATGTGAGAGTTGGACTATAAAGAAAGCTGAGAGCCAAAGAATTGAAGCTTTTGAAATGTGGTGTTGGAGATGACTCTTGACAGTCCCTTGGAGATCCAACCTAAAGGAAATCAGTCCTGAATATTCATTGGAAGGACTTATGCTAAAGCTGAAATGGCAATACTTTGGCCACCTGATGTGAAGAACTGACTCATGTGAAAAGACCCTGATGCTGGGAAAACTGAAGGTGGGAGGAGAAGGGAATGACAGAGGATGAGATGGTTGGATGACACCACTAACTAGATGAATATGAGTTTGAGTAAGCTCTGGGAGTTGGTGATGGACAGGGAAGCCTGGCACGCTGCAGTCCATGGGGTTGCAAAGAGTCAGACACAACTGAGTGACTGAACTGAACTGATAAGTGTACAAATATGTGTATAACACATATACATAGATATATATATATGTATATATTTCTCTTTGGCACCCCTTTATAGTCCAGATGCAGGTATATGTTGTAACTATTTTTAAAAACTGCACTATCTTTGATGAAATCATTAGAAATATAGCCAAGTATTCCTTCCCAAACATCTGATTTTTAAATTGAGCAGATTTCTGAGGACTATCTAACTGGGAAAAATAATAATGCATGTATGGAGTTGTACCATTTGAAGGAAATGGTCAGCAGCCATAAAGAAGAGGCTGTAGCCATATCCACTTACTTACACAGCTCCCTCAACCTTGTGAAAACAGCATGTTACACATGATAAGCTCATCATCTCCTGCAGCTGCTATAATGTAGCTGTATGCCCTTGACTTCCTTTTGAGTTACCATTTTTCTTCTGATATGGAACCCAGATTATGAAGCTCTTCCATCCATGAATTCAAGGACTTTCACACACTCAAATCCATCCCGTTCATAGCACCCCCAGGGAGTAGGATTGGGAAAGAAAAATTTCTGCTGACAAGTGTTAATGTTGAGGCAAATGCCTGGATACTAAATTCCTCCAAACTATTGCCTGGATACTAAATTCCTAGGAGAGAGGATATGGTGAAAAGACCTTTAGACATAGGCATCTTGTGTGCTTTTCAATTTGGAAATGTTGATTTGAAACTATAAATATCAACAAATAAAGTAGCAAATAAAAAGTGAACTTAAATGTGCTGTAATAACTGGACATCCATACTCCAAAAAAAAAAAAAGAACTCAGATTATCTTGAACCTCACAAAAATTAGGTCAAAATATATAACAGATCTGATATAAAACACAAAACTATAAAACTTCTAGAAGATAACACAGGAAAAAATCTTAGTGACCTTGTGTTTGGGAATGAGTTTTTATATAAAGTATCAAAAGCATGATCCATGAAAGAAAAATTGATTAGTTGGACCTATCATTTAAATGTAATTATGTACATCTTCAATTCTGTGAAAGATACTGCTAAGAGAAAGAAAAGGCAATCCAGAAAGTAGGGGCGGGGGGAACAACTTGAATTCAGGCTACACAAAGAGTCCTTAACATTCAACAATAAGAAAACAAATAACCTAATTAATAAGTGGAAAAAAGATCTAAACAGACACTTCAAGGGAGATAGGCAAATAACAAATAGCATATGAGAAAATGCTAAACATCATATTTACTGTGCTTAGCTGCTCAGTCATGTCCAACTCTTTGTGACCACATGGACTGTAGCTTGCCAGACTCCTCTGTCTATGGGGATTCTCCAGGCAAGAACACTAGAGTGGGTTGCCATGCCCTCCTCCAGGGGATCTTCCCAACCCACGGATTGAACCCAGGTCTCCCACATTGCAGGTGAAATCTTTGTCATCTGAACTACCAGGGAAGCCTAAACATCGTATGTCATTAAGGAATTAAATGAAAACAATGAGATTCAATTATATGCCTATTTAAATGGACGAAATCCAAAACAATGTCAATATCAAATGCTGGCCAGCCTGTGGAGAAACAGGAAATTCCATTCATTGACGGTAGAAATGCAAAATGGCACAGCCATTTTGAGAGACAGTTTGGTGTCAGTTGGTAAAGAGTTCAGGTGGTAAAGAGCCTGACTGCAATGCAGTAGACCCAGGTTCGATCCCTGGGTTGGGAATATCCCCTAGAGAAGGAAATGGTAATCCACTTCAGTATTCTTGTCTGGAAAACCCCATAGATGGAGGCGCCTGGCAGGCTACAGGTCATGGGGTTGCAAGGAATTGGACATGACTGAGTGACTAACACTTGGTAATGTCTTACAAAACTATATATATCCTTATCATATGACCCAACACTCACTTGTTTAGCTATCAACCCAAATGAGTTGAAAACGCATGGCCACACAAAAACTTGCACATAAACTGTTTGCTTTAGCTTTAGTCATAGCTGTCAAAACTTGGAAGTAACCAAGATGTTCTTCAACAAGTGAAGTGAAATAATAAACAGTTAACTATAGAGAAGCAAAATCAGTTACTCCCAAATATTTCTCTTTGGCATCAGAATCTAGTCTGATTAGATTTTAAGAAACAGAAGATTTGGAAAGTTTCTCTTGTTACCTCTGGCTTGACTGCCAAAAAGAATTTAGATAAAGGGCTTATTCTCCGAATAGAGGAATCACTAGAGATGTCTGTGAAGAAACCACACTGGGTGTGCTGCTGGAGACCTTCAGGGAATAGAGACTCCATTCCATCCTCTGTCCCATTGTACCTGAGCATCTAACTAACATTTGTTTACCAAACATTTGCTTTTTCCATTTTCACATGAATCATCTTCCTCCCCTTTGAAATCCCAAAGAACTATGTCCAACACCTTCATTTGTCCTTAGCTAAAACTTAAATTTAAGTTAAGGGTTTCAGTTGATTTTGGCAATTTACTATTTTC
The DNA here is from genome assembly GCA_006410935.1 of Redunca redunca. Lineage (NCBI taxonomy): Eukaryota > Metazoa > Chordata > Mammalia > Artiodactyla > Bovidae > Redunca > Redunca redunca. The sequence goes on along the minus strand of SJYQ01000504.1, from coordinate 486,771 downwards.
CTGGGTCTCCCCCATGTATATGTTATTAACCTTTTGTTTGATTTTTCTCATGTTAATCTGCCTCATGTCAATTCCATTCTTGGGCCAGCCAGAAGAACTTAAGGATAAAGGAAAATGTCTTCCTCCCTCAAAGAACAAAGTGTACTACATCATTACAACTGAATATTATTTAGTGATAGAAAGCAATGAGCTACCACACTATAAAAAGACATGGAGGGAATCAACGTACTTCCCCTAACAGTCTTGTTGACTTTAAAAAGATGGACAGAGGCGGTCCTAAGATGGTGGAGGAATAGGACAGGGAGACCAATTTCTCCCCCACTAATTCATCAAAAGAACATTTAAACGCTGAGTAAATTCCACAAAATAACTTCTGAATGCTGGCAGAGGACATCAGGCACCTAGAAAAGCAGCCCATTGTCTTTGAAAGGAGGTAGGAAAAAATATAAAAGACAAGAAGAGAGACAAAAGAGGTAGGGATGGAGATCCATCCCGGGAAGGGAGTCTTTAAAAAGAGAGAACTTTCCAAACACCAGGAAACACTCTCACTGGTGAGTCTGTGGCAAGTCTTGGAACCACAGAGGACAACATAACCAGGAGGAAAAATAAATAAATAATTAAAGCCCAGAGATTACATGCCCAACGGTAACTCCTAGCGGAGAAGCAGTGCAGATGCCTGCATCTGCCACTAGCAAGCAGGGGTGGGCAGGGAGGTGCAAGCTGCATTGCTTAGAGTAAGAACCAGGCCTGAATGCCCCAAGGGCAATCTGAGGGAACTAACTTGAGATAGCAAACCAGACTGTGGGATAGCTACACTGGGAAAAGCCCTACCTTACTTTGGCCACCTCATGAGAAGAGTTGACTCATTGGAAAAGACTTTGATGCTGGGAGGGATTGGGGCAGGAGGAGAAGGGGAAAACAGAGGATGAGATGGCTGGATGGCATTACCGACTCGATGGACATGAATCTGAGTGAACTCCGGGAGTTGATGATGGACAGGGAGGCCTGGCGTGCTGCGATTCATGGGGTCACAAAGAGTCGGACACGACTGAGTGACTGAACTGAACTAAAGACACCCCCAGGCCCACTCACAGAATAAAGGACTGACTAGAACTACCCGAAAAGGCCTAACCTGAGACACCCCCAGGCCCGCTCACAGAATAAAGGACTGAGCAGAGCTAGCTGGCTGCGGACCAGCCCATCCCCCTCCAGAGACAGGCAGGTGAGGGCAGCCAGAGCCGGAAGGGGGCAACTGCAGTGCCAAAGAGGCAGTATCTAACAAACTGCAAGCAGGTTCATTGCTAACCAAGGCTTCACGGGATTCTGGATGGTCGACATCCGCCTGAGAAGGTGTGCCGGTTGTACACCCTGAAAACCGAGCAGCAGGGACAGGGGAGGTGACAAGTCGCAGCGAACATGCTCGCCAACCACCTGGTCACCTGAGCTGCCCCAACCTGGGAAGGGCACAAAATGCAGGCCCAACCGAGTCTGTGCCTCTGAGGAGTACTCAAGTACCTGAACCTGAGCAGCTTAGACCTGGGAAGTGCATACAACCAAGGGCCGGCCTCAGGCAGTTCCCAGCAGAGCAACCTAGAACCTAAGCAGTGTAGACAGGGAAAGCACACATGCCAGAGCGGGGGCAAACCCAGTGTGGCATGATCATCACCGACCCCTGTGTCAGGGTGGAAATTAGACACGGAAGAGACCAGCAAACAGAAGACGCTAAAACAGAGGGAACTGCCTTGGAATTGACAGGTGCAATAGATTAAAACCCTGTAGCTAGCACTGACTACATAGGAAGGGGCCTATAGATCTTGAGAAGTATAAGCTGGATCATGGAACTATCTGAAAATGAATTGTCCCCACACTGTCCGCAACATCTCCAGAGAAAGTCCTAGATATATTTTTACTATTATTCTTTAATTTAAAATTTTTTTAATATATTTAAATCCTCTATTACTCCTTTAATTTTCATCTTTA
>SJYQ01000504.1:466024-482444 GCA_006410935.1 Redunca redunca | reverse complement strand
TAAAAGCAAAAATAAACAAATGGGACCTAATTAAACTTAAAAGCTTTTGCACAACAAAGGAAACTATAAGCAAGGTGAAAAGACAGCCTTCAGAATGGGAGAAAATAATAGCAAATGAAGCAACTGACAAAGAATTAATTTCAAATATACAAGTGACTCTTGCAGCTCAATTCCAGAAAAATAAATGACCCAATCAAAAAATGGGTCAAAGAACTAAACAGACATTTCTCCAAAGAAGACATACAGATGGCTAACAAACACATGAAAAGATGCTCAACATCACTCATTATCAGAGAAATGCACATCAAAACCACAATAAGGTACCATTTCAAGCCAGTCAGAATGGCTGAGATCCAAAAGTCTATAAGCAATAAATGCTGGAGAGGGTGTGGAGAAAAGGGAACCCTCTTACACTGTTGGTGGGAATGCAAACTGGTTCAGCCACTATGGAGAACAGTGTGGAGATTCCTTAAAAAAACTGGAAATAGAACTGCCATACGACCCAGCAACCCCACTGCTGGGCATACACACTGAGGAAACCAGAATTAAGAGAGACACGTGTACCCCAATGTTCATCACATCACTGTTTACAATAGCCAGGACATGGAAGCAACCTAGATGTCCATCAGCAGATGAATGGATAAGAAAGCTGTGGTACATATACACAATGGAGTATTACTCAGCCATTAAAAATAATGCATTCGAATCACTTCTAATGAGGTGGATGAAACTGGAACCTATTACACAGAGTGAAGTAAGCCAGGAAGAAAAACACCAATGCAGTATACTAATGCATATATATGGAATTTAGAAAGATGGTAATGATAACACTGTATGAGAGACAGCAAAAGAGATACAGATGTATAGAACAGTCTTTTGGACTCTGTGGGAGAAGGCATGGGTGGGATGATTTGGGAGAATGGCATTGAAATATGTATATTATTGTATGTGAAACAGATCACCAGTCCAGGTTCGATGCATGATACAGGGTACTCGGGACTGGTGCACTGGGATGACCCAGAGGGACGGTATGGGGAGGGAGGCGGGTGGGGTGTTCAGGATGCGGAACACGAGTACACCCAGGGCAGATTCATGTCGATGTATGCCAAAACCAAAGAATTTAGCCTCCAATTAAAATAAATAAATATATTTTAAAAAATTAAAATAAATAAAATAAAATTCAATTTTGGGGAAAAAAAGACATGGAGGAATTTTAGATGCATATCACTGATTGAAAGAAGCAGCACTGAAAAGTCTACATAGTGCATAATTTGAATTATATGATATTCTAGAAAAGGAAAAACTAGAGAGAGAGCAAAAGGATCAGTGATGATTGAGGGTTGAAGGAAAGGAAGTTGTATGAAGAAGTAGGCACATTATACATTTTACAAAGCCCATAGAACGGTACAGCACCAAGATTGAACCCTAATATAAACAATAGACTCTAGTTAATAATATTTCAAGTAATAATTCAAATATTAATGATAGGGAAGCCTGTGTGTTTGTATCAGAGGTAGATTACATAGAACTANATATGGGAAAGCTATGCAACTGCTGCTAAATTTTTCTGTAAACCTAAAACTGTTCTAAAGATAAAGTATATTAAATTTTAAAAGTGAAAATGTTTTAGCATGCTTAACAATAAATATGATGTTCATATTCTATCACTGAGCTTAGCTTCCTTTTCACAGACAGCTTAATCCAGTATTTTGCCTGATATGAAGTAATTTCTTTACAAAATTATTATGTTTCTAACCATATCCACTAATACAGAATGAACAGAGACAGAAACTCAGAATGATACTCATGTGATTAAAAGTAGTTTTGAAGATAGAGGACTTTCCTGGTAGCTCAGACAGTAAAGAATATGCCTGCAATGCAAGAGAGCCAGGTTCAATCCCTGGGTTGGGAAGATCTCCTGGAGAAGGTAATGGTAATCCACTCCAGTATTCCTGCCTGGAGAATTCCATGAACAGAGGAGTTAGAAGAGGTTGTCTCACCTGAGATGACCTGGAGAGTGTTTAAAAACAACAACAACAAATCTACAAGTGGGTTCATAAGGCTTAGAACTAAGTATCCGGGAAGAAAATGCTCCTGACAGATGCTTCCTCTGCATGAGGTAAATTCCCAGTCTTTCCTAGACCTATGAAATCACATTATGAGGGAAATAACTGTCATTAAAATATAAGGAAGAAGCAAGAGTTGAACATTTAAGTATCAGGCATCATGCTAAGAATCCCATCCATATTTCATGGAGCACACACTCACACTCACAGGTGTGCATGCATACACATGCATACAAACACACACCCACACACACGTGCTCCTGCATACAGGCATACTAATGTGAAAGCCTCAGGTTTACAGAGCCCTTATCTGAGATAATCAAATTTATGTCACAAAATTTAAAATGAGGAATCAAAGGGGTGAGTGGAGTGGCAGGAGGAAAGAGTCAAGATTATCAGTTACATAATCTCCTGGATTTAACTGAATTATATTTGATCAGATTAAATTCAACCATATTGCCATGTGCATTTTACTTTCATTCAAGGTAAATACATTTCTTCATGGTATGCTGATCTAAATTGGGTATTTTTCAATCCAATAGGAAAAAAAAATAACAAGTCTTGCACTATACAATTTCCTTAATTTACAGATTAGTAATTACTCTTCTATTGGCATTGGTTGCTGTTTTTAGGATGATTTTAATTAGAAATTCTAATTAACTGCACACCACAATCATGCTTTTTGCCTCTTCATGAAATTACTCCTCATAAAGTAGAGTGAATGGAAACGAAGTTACAATCAAAGTAAGACTGCAGATTAACAAATAAGCATTGCAAATCTGGAAGCATCCACCAGAATTCAGAAGTTCTTTAAGGAGTATGGTCCTTTATGTATTTGTGATGTCAATGGGGTCACATTTAAAGAATGATTTTATTATTTCAGTCATTGAATTAAATAGAATGTTAATTTGAAAAAGAATTACTTTTTTGGTTCGCCTCAGAAGATTTTCTTAGATTTCCCAGGTGTGGGTTTCACATTTGCAACAGTGAATGCTAATTGTACCTGTGTCACAGCAATCTTATAAGGTAAATGAAGTAATAGACACAAACAGTTTACCATACTGCTGTTGCATTAAGCTCCTATTATGCTAGTTATTATCATCAGGTAATGGTTAATAGTTAGCAGTCAGGCTCTAGAAAGAGGGAGACTGAGTTCGTGTTCCAATTCAGACTGACCTTGGGCTATTTAAATTCTCCAAATCTCCATTTGCTCATCTTTAGAATGAATATTGGGCTTCCCTGGTGGCTCAGTGGGTAAAGAATCCACCTGCAAGGCAGGAGACCTGGGTTGGGAAGATCCCTTGGAGAAGGGCATGGCAACCCACTTAAGTTTTCTTGCCAGGAGAATTCCATGGAGAGAGGAGCCTGGCAGGCTACAGTCTATGGGGTCGCAGAGTCAGACACGACTGAGCAACCAAGCACAGTATGATTATTACCTTTACTTTACATTACAGTAAAAATTAAATTGAATGATATGTAAAAATTTCCAACTACCTAAAAATATGTTGGAAGCTACAGACTAGGGGCAATCCCAGCTCATTGCTTGTTTTTAAAATAAAGTTTTATTGTAACATAGCAACATTCATTTGTTTTACTGATGATGACTAGTCACAACAAAGACCATATGGCCTGCAAATCCTGAGATATTTTCTATTTGGTCTTGTACAGAAGCATTCACTGACACCCAGACTAAAATACCAATTTTATTCAGAGAAAACATTCTCATAAGAGTGTATACTAAGTAACATGCAACATTTATTTCTAAATCAACAATTATATCACTGTATAGTTTATGCTTTTCTTATATTTTTACAGTGGATATAAAAATGTTTGTGTTAATAAATTAAAGCTTCAGTGCAAGACTACTGCAGCCCTGGTCACTTTTGCTGTAATAATTGTTTGCTTGCGCATTAATTCCTTATTGGTCTTTGTTTGTGTTTATATGGTAGCAATGGTTCTACCTCTTTATGAGAATGTGTAGAGCTTATTATGGTTGCCATGGAAATAGGGACTGGCACTATAGGTTGCTGTCATCAATTTACTGTGACTGTTTTTTAAAAGCTTGGCAAAGAAATTTTGTAATAAACTATCTAATTTAATAAAACCATGAGAGAAAAGGTCCAAACAAGAAATAGTGGAGGAAAATAAGCTACAAATACAACAAAAGCTTAGGTCAAAACCAGTGTTGCATATTTATCTTTTACTAATGAGAACAAGGATGCTTAAGATGTAGTTTATGCAGCAAAGGCAAAGACCCCAAGATCGTTGCTCTTCTATTACATTAACACTTAAATGAACATCATCATTCCAAATATCGATGAAACCCCTTGAGAGAGGCTTTTGAGAGGAAACACTTCCCATTTGCCAGTGTTCTCCAAGTTCAAAATCATGGAAAGATTTTTTTTTAAACTTATCCTAAAAAGTCAACTTAATTACTGTCACTTAAATTTGAGGACACTTTAGATATGAAAAAGCTTTCATTCTCAAACAAATAATATCCAAGTATTAATATTATATTTCACTTCACTTTTTCTTCCAAAGACTTTTTCTAAATTCTTCTAGTGGATATGTTTGACTGTATAACTCTTAGATTAAATTGTATTTTAAAATGATTTCTATGTCATTGATTTTGTTTCTACAAGTTTTAAAAATTTTATATTGGAGTGGAGTCTAATTGATTAAAAAGGGTATGTTAGTTACAGATATACAGCAAAGTGATTCTGCTATACCCAGACAAGTATCCATTCTTTTTCAAATTCTTTTCCCACTTAGGTTATTACAGAATATTGAGCCAAGTTCCCTATACTATACAGTAAATCCTATATTTGTTTTTAAAAGAGTATTGTGAATGTAACATTGGTTCTTATTCCTATTCCTGTATACATTTTTGAATAAAAATTCAGTTTAATCCAATTTACTTTAATTCAACTCAGAAAACAGCTGAATTGTTATTCTTAAGCCTGGAGAAGTATTACAACTAGAAATTCTAATGTGATAGTTATTTATAGGAAACCACAAAGTAAAAAAAGAAAAAAAAAAAAGGCCCGAGACTGACTCCTTGTGAACTAAGACATTTAAAATGTAGGGAAAAAATGATACAGCAAAGTAGAAGAACAATGAAGAAAAGTCCATTAACATCAAGAAAATAAAGCACTGGAGAAGAAATTTCCTGAAAGCTAATTCATGGCTTCTCCTCTCTCACTATAGTTTTCTCAGACTCACAATACTGGTTCAAATAACAGTAATATTTTCCCTGAAGAGGACAGTGTATTTTTACACTTAACTAAGATTCATGTGGCTTTCTTCATACCGCCCAAATGACCCTCAGAACAGATTTCAATCTTCTTCACCTTAGCGAAAAGAACAGAGGCTCGGAAATCCATCCATTTATTCCATAAACATTACTGAGAGTCACCTATATATGAGGAATTGTTTTAGGCTCTTGGCATACATGGAACTTACATCTAACGGGAAGGGAGCACCTTGCCCAATATCACATACCACAAAAATGAGAGAACATGAAGGAAGATCCAATTCTTCTGACTTCACACACTCTGTTTTTCTGCATTTCCTTTTAGGTCGGGCACCTTAGGGAATGCTCACACGAAGTTTTTAAGGTGTCAACCCATAAAGCAACTGCTGAAGGAACAAAATCATCAGAACAATTTTTCTCCATCAGAAATCTGATCAAATCTGATCCTATCACTTCTGCTTAAAAGTCTTCAAATGGCTCTCAGAATAATATCTAAATACACAGCACTTCATAGGGCTTTCCTGGTGGCTCAGATGGTAAAGAGCCTGCCTGCAGTGTGGGAGACCTGGATTGGATCTCTGGGCTGGGAAGATCCGCTGGAGAAGGAAATGGCAACCCCCTCCATTGTTCTTGCCTGGAGAATCCCATGGATGGAGGAGCCTAGCGGACTACAGTCCATGGGGTCGCAAAGAGTCGGACACGACTGAGCAACTTCACATCGCACTTCACAATCTGGTACCTGACCTTGTGTACACTCTGTACTTACTGTTTGCCATCTTCACTTATGCATCTTTTTCGCCCCCAAAGCCATTTAAGACTTGCGATTCTCTCAAGACCTCAAAGCCTGCCAGAGATCTGAATCTTATCTGTGCTTTGCTCTCTGGAATGCCTTACCTTTCCTCTTTTGTTAGCGTCACAAATGCAAGAGCACCCATCAAGTTTCGTCACAAGTGACGTCTTCTCTGTCACTTGCTCCATTTTCCCTGAAGCCTGTGTACTCCCATTCTCAATCTTGCTGCCATTGTGTCTGGCATGACCTGCTCATACGTGACAACTACACAGTACTGTAGAGGCATATTGTCTATCTTTCCTCTAGTCTTTGAGCTGTATAAAGTAAGGATACTTATCTGTGGATCTTTGTAAACTCAACATCCCCTATACTTTACACAGCATACAACAGATGGTAAGTGGCTAAAAGTGTGTGTTGCATATGCAATTGAATCTGGAAATGGATATATGAAATACAAAAAAGCCATCTATTATGGGGAGAGATATATTTATAAAAAGAGGTTCTAAATTAAATCTTCTCAAAATATTTTAAATGATATTTTGTACATAAATTGTTGTGGGGAGAAAAGCACAGGTGCCAAAAGACACCTCCTCTGGGAATCTGAGATGAGGAAAATGTTTTTGGAAAATCATTTAGCTTGATTAACAAGACTATCTTAAACAGACTTTCAAAAATTAAAACCAGCAACTTCTCAAAATTGCCACAAGACTCCATTTAGCATGGCAGAATACTAGGTCCTCTGAGAGGCTGGCTTAAAGAGTGAAGTGTCATCTTTATTCCAGGCATTGATCAATCTTGGGTCTCTTGCAAAGGAGATACAATAGATTTAGATAGCAAACACACAAGTTTACTTTACACTCAATGTTCAGCAATATATACCAAAATCAAAGAAAAACACAATTTCATGTTACATATGCTCAAGTTCTTCCATTGCCAATGTCTATGTATTTTCTAGTTTTCTGGTGACAAAAACATTCTTAATGCATTCTTGAATGACAGCTGCCTATCTGATGGGATCCTTATTTCCCACCTCCCACTCTGCTTGGACAAGCTGCACCTTGGCATCAAATTGAATGCCAGATAAGCAGAATTCTAACATGTGCAATTAAAAGCCACTGGAGTGGAGATAACAGCATCCCATGGTTAGCTGAATAATTCATGCCAAAATGTTCTCTCTTTATTCATAGATCCTCACACCCTTGACTTGTTAAGCAGCTAGCACTTACACCAAAGTGGTGGTTTCAGCTGAGACATTTCTTAAGCAACTCCTCTGATCAGGTATTTTACATTTTTACATGACTTTTTATCAGAATCTCTGGAAACATAAAGAGAAAGAGAAAGTGGGACAAATACAAACAAAACACATTAAAAAAGTCTAATGCAATGTGGAAAGAAACAGATTCTGATTTAAGTAAGTGCTTTAATTTCAAAGGACAGGAAACATTTTCCAGGATTTAAGTAGTTTATTTCTGGCTGTGTATCACTTGGTCAGTTGTTCTTAAAGCAGTGATTACCATTTTAAAGCACGGTACTTTGTTTAAAGGTCAAAGGTGGTGGAAAAAATAATGCTGAATTTAGAAGGGGTATAGACATGCACTGTTACTGCAGAGATCAAACAAAAATCACAAAGAAAGACAGGACAGTTATTCCTTTTCAGGTTCTATAAGTTGGTCGACTACCTCCAAAACCAACCATCAGCCTTAGAGAATATTATAATATTATAATCATGAAAAGCCTTTTGTGAAAAAGGCTGCCTTCAATTTTAAGTCAGTCAGTCAGTCAGTTCAGTCGCTCAGTTGTGTCCGACTCTTTGCGACCCCATGAATCACAGCACGCCAGGCCTCCCTGTCCCTCACCAACTCCTGGAGTTTACTCAGATTCACGTCCATCGAGTCAGTGATGCCATCCAGCCATCTCATCCTCTGTTGTCCCCTTCTCCTCCTGCCCCCAATCCCTCTCAACATCAAAGTCTTTTCCAATGAGTCAACTCTTCGCATCAGGTGGCCAAAGAACTGTACACAATTCTAAAATACCAAAGACTTCCTCACAGCACAATTAGCATCTTAATAAAGATGTATCCAGTTTGTGAGATGCAGGAAGGAATAAAATAAAAATGCGGAGGGTAACATTTCAATAAAAGTGGAGAATGTTTACAATACTAAATATGTGTAAGTTTAGGATCCACTTTTATAAAATAGGGGAGAATTTTAACTCTTTAGCTTTAGAATTTCTTTTCATGAAAAAGTAGGAATTAAAATAGCTAATATCAGGGTTTAAAAAATTATTTTACAAAAACAAAACAGTAACACCTATACTTAGTAAAAAAAAAATATTAAAACAGTATAAAGACATTTACAAAGTGAAAAAATAAGCTATTCCTCCCTTATTTTCCACCTCAACTTCTTCTCCCCAAAAGGTAGTCATTTTCAATATATTTTAATAATGTATCCTTCAAGAATCATTATTTCATATGTATTTTTACATAAATATCTGTATATTTTATACAAAGTGATCACATGTTACTTACCATGGGCTTTTCCTATATTCCTGTTTCTTAGTTATCTCTACATGAACTCACACTTTCTTAGTTCAATTATCTGACCATCTGTATATTGTTTGCTGACCAAATCTATATGACTTAATCTAACTATATCTCTACTAATGCTTGTTTAGCATTTTTCCAACATTTTTTATTGGTAGTTCAAAGAGCAGTAAAACAGAAATCCACACAGAAGTATCTCGATGTGCTTTTGGATATACATTAGCTAGATAAATTCATAACCAGGCAATGGCTTATACAAAGAAATATATACAGATTTTGACAGATATTTTTAATGTATTCTTCAAAATTCTATTCTATTCTGGGCTTTCCTTGTGGCTCAGCTGCTAAAGAATCTGCCTGCAATGTGGGAGACCTCAGTTCCATCACTGGGTTGGGATGATCCCCTGGAGAAGGGAAAGACTACCTACTCCATTATTCTGGCCTGGAGAATTCCATGGACTGTNTAAGGTGGGAAAATAGTAATTCTAATTGCATCCATGATGCATATATGAACTAAGTATGAGTAAAAATGAAATGGCAATCTGCATGGCCATACTAAATATCAGGCAAGAGGAATACAATTTTTTTACAATTGATGCAGGAACAATAAATGTTCATTATTTACTACTGAACATCTATTCATTGGTAAATATGACCTGTGGCTTCCCTGGTGGCCTGGACGGTAAAGCGTCTGTCTACAATGCGGGAGACCTGGGTTCAATCCCTGGGTTGGGAAGATCCTCTGGAGAAGGAAATGGCAATCCACTCCAGTACTATTGCCTGGAAAATCCCATGGACAGAGGAGCCTGGTAGGCTACAGTCCATGGGGTCGCAAAGAGTCAGACATGACTGAGCGACTTCACTTACCTACTAGTCAAATATCCTTGAGAAAGTCACTTAATTAAGTTTAGCCTTAGTGTTCTTACCTCATAATAACTTTATAAAAAATTGAATGACATTTGAAAATACTGAAAATAAGGAACACAAGGCTTGGTACATACAAAACCATAATTGAAGAAAAAAATTACACTAACTATTCTGAACACAGAAAAGGGAAATTTACATTGTTGGAAATTTGTCTAAAATTCTTAAGACATACATGAAAAATGAAACATACATGATGAAACATGTAGTCACTGAAAGAGACCCTGTCACACAGAGAGACAGATAACTATGAGGAACAGATATGAGCAGATCATGCAAATTCTTGAAGACCATTTTAAAAGACTTCAACTTTAGCTGGAAACAATGGGGGCTGTTTAAAGTAAGACTAAAGAGCGTCATGCTCCAACCAGTCCATTCTAAAGAGGTCAGTCCTGGGTGTTCTTTGGAAGGAATGATGCTGAAGCTGAAACTCCAGTACTTTGGCCACCTCATGCGAAGAGCTGACGCACTGGAAAAGACTCTGATGCTGGGAGGGATTGGGGGCAGGAGGAGAAGGGAACGACAGAGGATGAGATGGCTGGATGGCATCTCTGACTTGATGGACATGAGTTTGAGTGAACCCTGGGAATAGGTGATGGACAGGGACGCCTGGCGTGCTGCGATTCATGGGGTCGCAAAGAGTCAGACACGACTGAGCAAGTGAACTGAACTGAAAGAGCCTCATGCTGAATGTAAGTGGAAAGTGGAAAAGGTGGCTTAAAACTCAACATTCAAAAAACTAAGATCATGGCATCCAGTCCCATTATTTCATGACAAATAGATGGGGAAACACTGGAAACTGTGACAAACTTTATTTTCCTGGGCTCCAAAATTACTGCAGATGGTGACTGCAGCCATGAAATTAAGAGACACTTCCTCCTTGGAAGGAAAGCTATAACAAACCTAAACAGCATATTAAAAAGCAGAGACATCACTTTGCCAACATAGGTCTGTCTAGTCAAATCTATGGATTTTCCAGTAGTCATGTATGGATGTGAGAGGTGGACCATAAAGAAGGCTCTCTGAGCTGAAGAACTGAAGCTTTTGAACTGTGCTGTTGGAGAAGACTCTTGAGAGTCCCTTGGATTGCAAACAGATCAAACCAGTCAATCCTAAAGGAAATCAATCGTGATTATTCATTAGAAGAACTGATGCTGAAGCTCCAATATTTTGGCCACCTGATGCAAAGAACTAACTCATGGGAAAAGACCCTGATGCTGGGAAAGTTTGAAGGCAGGAGAAGGGGATGACAGAGTATGAGATGGTTGGATGGCATCACCGACTCAATGGACATGAGTTTGAGCAAGCTCTGGGAGATGGTGAAGAACAGCGAACCTAGCAACAACAAATAAGATACAGCTTGAAAAATGTAGTAGAGGTAATACATTGACAAGGGATAGAAATACCACTTAGTGAAGTATTTCTATGGAACCTGTGAGACATGGCAGGGCTTTCTGTCAAAATACTATTAATAGAGATAGCTATAGAAGGGTGTGTAGTATTCCAGTACTTGCTGATATTGCAGATGAAGAAGGTAACCCAGATTTTGACACTGAAAACTAAGTAGATGGTGATACCTCTTGCTGAAAAATAAGTTCCAGAAAATAGCATTTTCTGTTGCTATCTCCTATTGCGCTCAACATTTATGAGAGAAAATGTGAATCAACAGTATGGTTTTGGCCATGTTGTGCTTGAGATATGTTGACAAATCCAAGTGGAGATATCAAATAGGCAGCTGAATTTAAAGGTCTATAGCTCATAGATAAATCTGAGCATGAAGTAGACATTTGTGAGTTATATATAGATGCATGGAAATTGATGTCATCAGTAAGAAACAACTCATCTAGCGAGAGTATAGAATAATATGTGAGAAAATGAGAAACACAGAGAGAGAAAGGTAGTGATGGCTAAAGACAATTTTGAGAAACTCCAAAATACAATGACCATATGAAGGAGAGGTAAGCAAAAAACCCAGAGCGCAAAATCCCTGAGATCCAAAGGCTAACTCAATGTTTAGTGAAGAAAGGGGTGGTAATCACAATTAAATACTGCTGAAGAATTGATCGATGGAAGATTTAAAATCAGAGTTCTACTTCCACATATAATAATGAGGACAATTTATACAAACTGCTGCCATACTATGACCTAATGTTTTAAGAAACTAAAAGACAAGGAGTTAAAATTACCTTCATTTTGTAGATGCGGAAGCTGTGGTTCCAACTGGTGAGGCAACTTGCTCATTGTAATACTGTTAGTAACTGGGCAGCAAGTAAATGACAGAATTTCTTATCACTAGTCCAATGCTCATTCTGATATAGTGACTGTCTCCTCCATTAATTTAACACTATTTATTGAACTTCTGTGAGTAAGCCACTCAGAAGAGAAGCTACAGAGATGAATCAGGCATGGACCCCACCTTCAAAGAGTTTTCTGGATAGAATAGGACAAAATTCTGTTAATATAATGTTGGACTTCATAGTGTTATAAAAGTTAATAGAACATTGCTATTATGGAAACTCAGAGTGGGAATGGAAATTTAGAACTTTTTAAAAATATAAATGTATTTAATTGGAGGTTAATTACTTTACAATATTGTACTGGTTTTGCCATACATCAACATGAATCCACCACAGGTATACACGTGTTCCCCATCCTGAAACCCCCTCCCTCCTTCCTCCCTGTACCAGCCCCTCTGGGTCGTCTCAGTGCACCAGCCCCAAGCATACAGTATCATGCATCGAACCGGGACTGGTGATTCGTTTCATATATGATATTATACATGTTTTAATGCCATTCTCCCAAATCATCCCACCCGCTCTCTCTCCCACAGAGTCCAAAAGACTGTTCTACACATCTCTGTCTCTTTTGCTGTCTCGCATACAGGGTTATCATTACCATCTTTCTAAGTTCCATATATATACATTAGTATACTGTATTGATGTTTTTCTTTCTGGCTTACTTCACTCTGTGTAATAGGTTCCAGTTTCATCCACCTCATTAGAACTGATTCAAATGTATTCTTTTTAATGGCTGAGTAATACTCCATTGTGTATATGTACCACAGTTTTCTTATCCATTCATCTGCTGATGGACATCTAGGTTGCTTCCATGTCCTGGCTATTATAAACAGTGCTGCGATGCACACTGAGGTATGCATGTCCCTTTCAATTCTGGTTTCCTTGGTGTGTATGCCCAGCAATGGGATTGCTGGGTCATAAGGCAGTTCTATTTCCAGTTTTTTAAGGAATCTCCATACTGTTCTCCATAGTGGCTGTACTAGTTTGCATTCCCACCAACAGTGTAAGATGGTTCCCTTTTCTCCATACCCTCTCCAGCATTTATTGCTTGTAGACTTTTGGATCACAGCCATTCTGACTGGCATGAAATGGTAACTCATTGTGGTTTTGACTTGCATTTCTCTGATAATGAGTGATGTTGAGCATCTTTTCATGTGTTTGTTAGCCATCTGTATGTCTTCTTTGGAGAAATGTCTATTTAGTTCTTTGGCCCATTTTTTGATTGGGTCATTTATTTTTCTGGAATTGAGAACTTTTGAACTTGATGGGTATAATTATGAGAAGGCATATGACCTGTGAAGACTGTGTAAAGGCATTTAGGTGAAGTAATAGTACAAAGGTATAGAAACAAGCAGTAATTGAAAGGAAAAGTAAATAATTTAGCTTGTATTGACCAAAAGTAAAGAGAAATAGATGATATAAAGAAAAACACAGGATTTACATCATAAATGGTATTAATGACAATAAGAAGTTTGGGTGTTTATATGAATGGAAGAGTGGAGACAATAAAATAACTTGAACAGAAAAGGAATGATCAGAATACTCCTTAATAATTATTAGAGCAATTAGCTATGTGTAAGAGTGTGTATAAAGACACTACCATGCCAACCAATATGCCAAACTCATCTCTCCTGAGCACAGAAAAAGACTGCATTTCTCCAACCCCTTGAAGACAGGTATGGCCGTGCAACTTGCTTTGGGCATCTAGCCATGTGCAGAAGCAAGAGGTGCTGCTTTCAGGGAAAAGTGTTTTAGAACTGATGGACAAACTTTCAGGCTCCCTTCCCCAGCCAGGTCCATGCATTGAGAATGGAGAGTTGGCTGAAATTCTTCACAGATCTTATGTGGGTGAAAATCTTGTTAACACCTAGTGATTCGGAATCATTTGCTACCATAGCATTACCTAACCTAGGCTGACTGTACACTGTGTTCAGTGTTTTCAGTGAGTTAACTAAAGCTGATATTCAGCTGGTAGGTAGCTTATATTAATATTAAAATATTAAATGCCTCCTTAACTGTTGACAAATAACTATTGTCCAAATCTAATGTAATCTCTTCCATGCCCTTGCCTCCTTAATCCATTCTCAGACATGATGCCAGAATCCCCCATGACCAAGGCATTAAATTCTCTTAGTTGATAGTTCAAGTGTCCAGCTGTGGCCTGTATCTCTTCTAATTCATTTGTGCCATGATACACCAATTTCATTTCCAGCATCATCCTCTTTTAAGCCTATGGAGTCTTATTGTGCTGTAACTTAGTCTCTCAGTGATGTCTGACTCTTTGCAATTGCATGGATTGTAGCCTTCCAGACACCTCTGTCCATGGAGATTCTCCAGGCAAGAACACTAGAGTGGGTTGCCTTACTCCAGGGGATCTTTCCAATCCAGGGATCGAACCCAGGTCTTCTGCATTGCAGGTGAATTCTTTACTGTCTGGGCCACCAGGGAAGCCCAAGAATATTGGAGTGGGTAGCTGATCCCTTCTTCAGGGGATCTTCCTGACCCAGGAATTGAACCAGGGTTTCCTGCATTTCAGGCAGATTCTTTACCAGCTAAGCTAACAGGGAAGCCCACAAGGTCTTATTATCTCTCACTTAATGAATGATAAAATTAAGAATAAAGGTTAAGAACATTTCCCAAGATGATAGGTTGTCTAACTCCAGAACTTGTGTGCTTATAGTCTACTGTTCCCAGCTTTATGTGGATGATTCTGGTAACTGTATAAGAAGAGGTGGGAGAGGAAGGCAAACTACACATGAGCTTGTGTAGTTCAAAGAAGAAATATGAGGTCCTTGATTAAGGAAAAAGAAAGTATTTGGGACTGTAAAGAACAGCTATGTGTAAAGAAATATTTGGAGGCAGTAATAATAGGATTTAGGATGATTCAACTAAGAGGGAAGGAGAATTAAGCTCCCAGCGATAGCAATGGGAGATGTGGAAATATTGATAGAAGTAGAGATATCATGCACAGAAGAATGATTTTCATATATTTGTCTCAATATATTATCTCCTTTCTGAACTATTAGAGATGACTTTGAGCAAGTAAGATAAATGTCAAGTGTAACTGCCTGTCTATATAGAGTACAATTACAAGAGAAGCATCCTGCTGCTCATACATTTCTGGGAATGCATGTTTACATAATACAACACACAGACACATATAAGTTTAACTGTATTTAGGGTAGACTTTTCCAATTTAAGCACCCCTACTGCAGGCACTGGTTAGGTAAACAATTGTTAGGTCAATTTCATAAACCACAATTATTAATCATTGGAACTGCAGACACCAGATTCAGGTCTGTACTTTAGTCCAAGCGTTACATTGATCCTTGTGTGGTCAAGAGAGTGCTCTGTGTTCTCTTCACCATGCTGCTGACTATATGCTAAGTCTCTTCAGTCCTGTCCGACTCTGTGCAACCCCATGGACTGCAGCCCACCAGGTTCCCCGTCCCTGGGATTCTCCATGCAAGAACACTGGAGTAGGTTGCCATTTCCTTCTCAATGCATGAAAGTGAAAAGTGAAAGTGAAGTCACTGAGTCGTGTCCAACTCTTAGTGACCCCATGGACTGCAGCCCATGAGGCACCTCTGCCCATGGAATTTTCCAGGCAAGAGTACTGGAGTGGGGTGCCATTGCCTTCTCCGCCCTTTACCATAGGAAGACTATATTTCCAAGACTTCCTTATAGGTAGAATAAGACCACAACAATAAATCCTGGGAAACAGGAATGTGACAGCAAGCAATGTCTCACTTCCAGTATGAGGTATGAACAGCTAGTGGGCCTTCTCTATCTCCCTCTGCTTTGCAAAGGTAACTCAAGAAGTCAGAGATAAGCATAGCATGAATCCTTCAGGAACTGCTTGTAGGATATTTGGTGCAAAGAGTCACCAGACCTACAGCAATTCTATGTGAAAAAGAAATAAACTGCCTTACTGTTAAGCCATGAAAATGCTAGAATTTGTTGCCACAGCAGGACAAAATACCATCTCGAGTGATTATCTTATATCGACCTAAAAACCTCCTGCTAATAAAGCCTATTATGTTTTGAGGCAGCTGTTTTATTTTTTCTTTCTTTAGAAAGTTCTTCATTTCATTGATTTAATATCCAGCACCAGGTAAGTTAATGCATCCATCTTAGCTCTCTGGTAAAATCAAAATACATCATAATAAGGAAAAAAACTACAACATTCATACAACTATTCCTACAATGTCTTTGCTTTTGAAATCTAAGTTGATCAGAGTACTTGGGGTAGAAATACCAGTCTTTTCAAGTATTTTTTCCCTTTTTTTCTTACCCACTAAGTGGGTAATTTATAACTTTATAAGCGAAATGACAGGTTTAAGACTTTCTTAAAACATTAGTTTCAGACTCTATCGCCAGACCTTTCTTTTTTTCTTTTTCACAGAACTTTTTAAAATGTACAGGATAAGTTTCCTTTAACTGTTCCAACACCTAACATTATTCATATGCTATTCCATGTTCCATTTTTACATGTATACTTTTTCTTTCCTTCCTGAGAATCTACCATATTGAGTATATTATGTACAT
>SJYQ01000504.1:290871-466014 GCA_006410935.1 Redunca redunca | reverse complement strand
AAGATGTTTAAAATTTTAAATAAAATATGATTGTTATTTATTGAATGGTTAACAAACAAATAATAAAAAAGATTAAAGAAACAGCCAAAAAAAAAAAAAGCCAAGAGAAACATACTTTCCATCTTTCCCTAAGATCACAAACCAAGTCATGAAAATAAAAATAAAAATAATAAAGATTAGGTGATTATTAAGTAGTAGGCATTACAATAAGTAGTTTTACATATGTTATTTAACAGAAACATTAAACTCCCTTTATGGATGAGAAACTAAGTCACCAGTTAAATGACTTGCTAAATATACTCCATTGCTGATAAGTAGCAGAACAAAAGGAATTCCAACCTAGATCTTACTCTCAAACCCAAGCTTTGAAAATTTGCATTGTATTACCTATCAGTTGAAGTCATGGTTTTCAGTTTGTTTTTATTTTTCTGTTTGCTTGCTTTCTTTGAGACAAATCCAAACTCCTAGGCTCCCGGGTCTGGAATGCCTTAATATTACAACAGTTCCAACTCGGTATTACAAGAGTTCCATACTTCCCCAGTCCTGGGAGCCCCCGTCCTGGATCAGGAGTTAATGGCATCGTTGCCTTGGCTGGAATCAAATCACCTTAGGGAGCCAGGCCAAGGACTTCCTAGTGTCCTGGGGTTGAGGACAGACATGTCCCCAAGGTCTCCAACCTACCTAGCCTGAGCACCACTACCCAGCAAAAGTAAAAAATCAGACAGAAAAAAGTGAAGCTGATAGGTATCTGCTACACGGTTTGCGGTCCACTCGAGAGTGCCTCACGTGCCAGCATTCCTCTTTCTGGATGGGGAAGTAACATGGTGACTACATAGCTCCGTCAAGTCTACGGCCCCTCCTTTCAGAAAGCACAGCCTGAGGACGGGTGCAGGGACAGCGCTAGCTCCGTAAAGATTAGGTGTGTTTTGTTTGCTTGCTTTTCTTGGTGAGGGGCTGGGGAGAGAGAGCAAGGCTGTTAACCATAGTTCACAGGAACTATGGCCTAGATCCCCAGTATGAACACCCTAAGAAAGCTGCTTGCAGCCTGACTCTCATTAACTACTCACAAGTTTCAGTAGCTGGATTTACTGGAGTTAGACCCAACGGAGTCATTTGCTGGCTGTCAACAACCAAGTGAGAACCAGTGTTAGCCCACCATGTACTCAGGGTAGCAAGCCTAGAAGACCAAAGATGTGAAGAAAGAGGAGCATGAATCTTCTGTGTTTAAGGTCTGGCTACATGTTCTGCCTACCTGGTATTTTATCCAATACTTTACACTCAGGATTTCCCCACAATTTGTGGTTTCCCATGTGCTCATGTTACTGTATGTTGCTTTTACTCCTGATGCCTCCTCTGTCTGCAATGGCCGTCCACTTCTAACCTATCAGCTTTCTATGTACCATCTCCTAGTGAGGCACTGACTTTCTATGAAATCTTCTGGAACCTTGCTCCCAGCAGTGTTTCCTATGTCTTCTCATCACATTGCATCATAGTCATCTTAGCCCACAGGATGGGAGTTGCTCTTTATTATATTTCCAGGGCCTTACTAGAAGCTGGCACCAAGAAGGCTCAATACCTGAGTCAGGAATGAAAGAAAGAAGGCACAAATTAGGAAAGTGGCTTTTATCTTGCATTCTTTCTGGATGACAGAGAGTATTCCTGCTGTGTTATAAAGACTGTGAGCACTCAGAGGATGACATCTCACAACAAAGAAGTCATCCCCATATTTTTCTCCTTTAGCAGTGATAATTCTGAAGTATCAGGATATGGTCTGACACACTTAGCACAATGGATCCTACTGTGGAAAACTGGCACTCCTGTCTGGAGCCACTCATAATCTTAGGGGCAACAAGCAGGAGGAGTTAGAAGCTAAGAAATTTCACTTCTGAATGTTCAAGATGAAAATGCGACAAGTCTACAGCTAAGAGAATGTTAGCAGCTTACTTTTCACTTGGATGAAATTTCCAGTGATATTCTGGGAAATCCTGAGCTTCAGAGGTTAATTCTATTTTATTAACTTTGAAAGAGGTTCTCAGCTTTAGAGCATTTACCTGTTACAAGACTCTAACCCTCTCCCAATACATACCAAGGAGTATAAACTCTACTACCAGAGCTAATAGATGGCACAGGGATCAGCACGAATGGAAAACCCACATCTCCCACCTTGTCTTCTTCCTTTCTCTTATGAATGCCCTTGGGAAGTGATGCATCAGGATGTCCAATCAAAGCAGAATTTCTGAAGCAAAATTTGAATTCAAATAGACTATAATATGGAAGTTTTAATCAATTCAAGAGAAGCTTCATCCAAAGAAATATGGAAAATGAATCAACAGACAATATAATTATGCAAAATAATATCACTGACAGTCTCAGCTCAAGCATTCACAAAGGCTTTCTCCTTCCTCTAAATGAATTTCTGATTGAAAGATGAGATATCATCAATCAGTTGCTTATCCAAAGGCTACATATATATGAAAAAGTGATTAGTAAACTTTCATTCATCACTTAAACTTTTAAACTGTTACCTCATACCTGAGGAATTAAAATAAATGATTTCTCCAAAAATAACTTTTTGTTTATTATGTAAGAGTTTAGAAAAGCAGAGGTACATTTTAATTTATTTGATATTACTGAATGTATGTTATAAAAGTTAGAAACATTACCATATTATATGATCTTTACTCAAAATGTTGATTACTCAAAGGTAATCAATTCAATAACACTTTAGTTAGTAAATTTTTTTTAATTGAAATTATCAAAATATCAACAGGATGATATAGAAAACAGACTGAGAAAGCCAGTTGATATCATAGAGGTAGAAATAGTGATATCACATGGATGATTAAATATAATAAAAACTCACATAGATAACGATCATTGTTGTGAAGCATTAGGTTTCTGACTAATTAAATCATATTGCAATTAACATGCATACATGTTACTTTAGTTAAGAATTCTCAGTGGAATCCTGAGGTGAAAATAGGTCAATAGCATTCCATTATTAAGCACATATATATTTATCCCAGTTTCTCTTTTTTTCCCCCTCCTACACATGAGCAAAAAATGTAATGGTAAATATAATCACCTTGACTTAGTCTGTTTTCAATGAGGATGTACAATTCTTTCTCTAAATTTTGTTAAAGTTAAAAAAAAATGACTATTTGTGGACTTGAATGTTATGACTTAAATCCTTACTTGTTCCTTGCATTTTACATAAATGGGTATGAACTTGGCTCTGTACCTCCTGAACACACAGGAAGCCTGAGTGGGGTTATTAGAAAGCTGATATTCACAGATCTGTGACTCAGATCTGACCACTGAAATGTTACTGGAATTGAAGTGTGTCATTTTACGATTGAGTGGGTGAAGAGCCAGGGTGTCTCCCCACACATTCTATCCCTCTTCCTTGCAGCTGGAGGTGAGGGATCTAAGAGAGCAGAGCAGCAGAACAGAAGAAATAATCCCCACATCACACCAAAGGGGGCTGCCCAGAAGACTGCTGCGGAACTTCCCTGGCGGTCCAGTGTCTAAGATTCAGCACTGCCAAGGCAGGGGGACTGGGGTCAATCCCTGGTCAGAGAATGAGACCCCATATGCTGCAACTAAAAGACAGTGTGTGCCGGCAGCTAAAAGACCCTGCGATCCAAAATAAAACTGCAGGTGCTGCAACTAAGACCTAGTGCAGCCAAATGAATGAATAAATAAATCTTTTAAAAAACTGATATGAGTGTGTGTGTGTCGGGGGCGGGGGGTGTTATTATGTTTACCCATAGAATTGGTGGTTTATTTGTTACAGCTGCTAATGAGAGCTACCCTGATGAACAGAACTGCCATCTTTTAGAAGTAGATGTTATCTGCGTATTCTAGGAGGTCGGATTGTGTTTCAGAAAATGTAATGCCAAATCTTTCTTAGATTCTTTATCTCTATTGATTCCATTAACCTTTTTATCTGGAAAACTGAAATGATAGTGATTTGAATGCAGCATTTACAACAGGCAAGACAGAGACCTTTTAACAAATATAAGTAAAAGGGAAACAAAGCAAAACCCAAAACCGAACAGTCTCTGTCAGTTGGTAGAACAGACCTTGAGCTCTGCTAGCCAGCTAGCTATGCCCTTTGTTCTCTCCCCTATGAAGTCTTTGGGAAAATTCCCTACGTCTCATTAACAAGACTGTATTCATGTATGTCTCTAACATTAGGAAAATAGAAATGATGACAAGGATGAAGATAATTGATCACAATGACGACTATACCAATTTACTGAGTGTTCACTTACTGAGTATTAAGCATTCCACGCATACTTTATCACTTTATTATTTTAGATGTCCTATATGAAACATAGTATCCTCATTAGAAAGATGTGGAAACTGAAGCTTAAGGAAATAAAGCTAATAAATGTAGGAAGGTCAGTCAACTCCAAACTTGTGCTCTTAGCTATCACCTTAAGAGAAAGCAATTAGATAATCTAAAGAAGTCAGTCTCATCAAGCAAACTCATGCTTAATATAATTCTGTACTCTAATTGCCCTCATACCAAAATCCAAACAGCATATATCATGACTTAAAGATCTTTCACGAGCTGACCCAGCCTATACTCCTAAAATTTTACATGTATGACTGAGAGACACAGAGTAGAATGGGGTTTGGGACCGACTCATCTGTAAAAAGTGAGAAATTTGGTAAGAATCTAGTATAGTGCTTGAAATTCAAGTGCTGGTATGCATACTAACACTGGCCTTCTACCAAGGACAGCTGCTGTGAAGAAATAAAGCATAATTTCCCTCTGGGTGATTTTGTCTACCTTTTGTTTCATCCTGAGCCCTACTTTGTATAGTCCTTAATCATGTATCAGATCATGGCCATCCATGAATTTCAAGTTATAGATGTTCGATTAGTCTTTGATTTAGTCTCTTGATTAAAAGAAAAATGTGATTAGCATTATTTACCACAGCTAGGACATGGAAGTTACCTAAATGTCCATCAGCAGAGGAATGATAAAGAAGATGTGGTACATATATACAATGGAATATTACTCAGCCATAAAAAGTAACAAAATTGGGTCATTTGTAGATACATGGATAGACCTAGAGATTGTCATACAGAGTGAAGTCAGAAAAAGAAAAGCAAATATTGCATATTAATGCAGATATGAGG
The DNA here is from genome assembly GCA_006410935.1 of Redunca redunca. Classification (NCBI taxonomy): domain Eukaryota; kingdom Metazoa; phylum Chordata; class Mammalia; order Artiodactyla; family Bovidae; genus Redunca; species Redunca redunca. The sequence continues at coordinate 460,860 of SJYQ01000504.1, read as the reverse complement.
TAATATAATAGAAAAATGGTATAGATGATCTTGTTTGCAAAACAGAAATAGGGACACAAATGCAGAGAAGAAGCATATGGATATCAAGGGGAAGGTGATTGGGAGGAACTAGGAGACTGGGATTGACACATGTACATTATTGATACTATGTATATGATAGATAACTAATGAGAACATACTATATGGCACAAGGAACTCTATTTAATGCACTGTGGTAACCTGAATGGGAAGGAAATCCAAAAGGGAAGAGAGATGTAGCTGATGTAGCTGACTCATTTTGCTGTACAATAGAAACTAACGTGACATTGTAAAGCAACCGTACTTTAATCAAAATTATGTTTTTATAAAAGAAAGTGTGGGGCTTTCCTCACGGGTCCAGTGGTTCAGAATCCACCTTGCAATGCAAGGGACAGTGGTTCAATCCCTGGTCTGAGAAGATTGCACATTCCATGAGGCAACCAAGGCCTGTGCCGCGGCTACTGAGCCTGCACCCTACAGTCTTGTTGCTCTGCAGCAAGGACGTCACTGCGATGAGAAGCCCGTGCCCCGCAGTGAAGAGCAGCTCCCACTCTTCACAGCTAGAGAAAGCCAGCACGCAACAACAAGGGCCCAGCACAGTAACAGATAAACAAAGGTGCAAATAAATACATTTTGAAATGAGAGAGAATATGAATATAGCAACACATTTGAAAGTATCGAAGACAAGGGTGACATACTAGTATTTTAAAGCATGAGAATTACCAAAGGAAAAGCAGATAATTTCAATGGATTAGTTACTATAGATGATACTGGCAAAGTGATTAAAGATTCCACTCCTTTCTCTCCCAAAAGGCNTAAATCTTATTGAAAGACAGAAAACAAGATCTGTATGTATGTAATGTCATGTTTCATTCTTAGATGCAATGGCAAAATAATACAAATGCCAACCCACCTAAAAAGTAACTAATTTCTTAATATATAATCTCACAGAATATTAACTTCTTTGAACTGAATAAATAAGCTAATAGCTTATCAATAAGAATAAATTTAAGATATGATATATTGACACATTTCTACTTATTCCTCAAAATAAAAATGAAAGTTAAGATATTTTTAAAATTTGAATACACAAAGATAAATAGGAAGGCTGATGATAATGCACAAAAGGTGTCCTTTGTAGAAATTAAAATGTAAGAAAATATATCAAATAGGGAGAAAAAAAAAGAAAGGTAGAAGAATATAGTATTAAGCTCAGAATCAGGCTTCTCAGACATCACAGACTTGATTAAAAGAAGTCAAACAGTACTGTTAAAATTAATGAAAATACTGAAATAAATATGGCTATATCTCAAAATCATTCTTACAGATATACTGATGAGTCCTATGTACCATGATTTGCCATGAACCTTGTCTCTGCTTTATGAGTTCCTGGCACATTAACTGGACTGCAGAAAGAGTAACCAACTCATCCTGGTTTGCCTGGGACTTCCATTTTTGCACTAAAAATAGCACAGCCATAGAAACACCCCAGTCCCAGATGAACTTGATCACTGCTTACTCATCTTCAAATGATATTTAGTAGGACCTGAGGCTTTGAGATATGGGGCACAGAACTAGGGTTACGCCATCTGGGTTCTTCTACAGCATACATGAGTCTTGCTTTGGAACTTGGGCGTAAAATACTTTTGATTTCTTTGGAGTTTTACATAACCACAAAATTTATGAGCCAAGAAGAACCTGAGAGCTTTTTGTCATAGAAGGACATTTTGTAATCAAGATTAACAAGGATGTTGAGTTGGACAAAGCTGGCACTGTAGCTGAGTCTATGTCTTGGCATCACACTGACCCATCTCCTCACAGTAGAATGAACACAGGTTAATTTCTAGCCACTCTGAACTTCAACTTGTGCCTAATGATTACCGATCTTCCCTGCCTTTGCAATGTGTGTATATTTTCTCCTTTGCTGAAAGTGTTCCTACTCCACTGACAGAAATGTATTATTATCCTTCTAGAGATCTAATTTCAAAAACAAAGATCATGGCATCCAGTCCCATCACTTCAGGGCAAATAGATAGGGAAACAATGGAAAGAGTGACAGACTTTATTTTTTTGGGTTCCAAAATCAATGCAGATGCTGACTATAGCCACAAAATTAAAAGACACTTGCTCCTTGGAAGAAAAACTGTGACAAATCTAGGCTGTGTATTAAAAATCAGAGATTTTACTTCGTTGATTAATGCCAGTAGTCAAAGCTATGGTTTTTTTCAGTAGTCATGCATGAATGTGAGAGTTGGACAATAAAGAAGGTTGAACGCTGAAGAATTGATGCTTCTGAACTGTACTGTTGGAGAAGACTCTTGAGAGCCCCTTGGACTGAAAGGAGATCAAATCAGTCAATCCTAAAGGAAATCAATCCTGAATATTCATTGGAAGGACTGATGCTGAAGCTCCAAAACTTTGAACACCTGATGCCAAAATCCGACTCATTAGAACAGACCCTGAGGCTGGGAAAGATTGAAGGCAGGAAGAGAAGGGGATGGCAGAGTATGAGATGGTTGGATGCTATCACTGACTCAATGGACATGAGTTTGAGCAAGCTCCGGGAGATGGTGAAGGACAGGAAAAGCTGGCGTGCTGTCGTCCACGGGGTTGCAAAGAGTTGGACAAGATGAGTAACTGAACAACAATCCCCACCTACTGCAAAGGGTACTGCCTCTGGGAATCCTTCCCAGGCAGAGTAAGGACCTCCCTCCCTTGGGCTCACACATGTTCTAAACCTCTCTTCCCGTGCCTCTCACATCGTAATGTGGCACTTGTCCTGTCTCTTCTCACCAGCTAGGAACCTGGAGGACTCTGGAGTCAGATCTTCTTGGTCCAAAGCCAACTCTGCCAGGTTCCAGTCTTTAGACCTTCAGAAGCTAATGAAAGTCTTCCTGAATTTTAGTCCCCTTGTATGTAAAACATTGTTGTTGTTGTTTAGTAACTCAGTCATGTTCAACACTCTGTGACCCCATGGACTGTAGCCTGCCAGGCTCCTCTGTCCATAGGATTTTTCCAGGCAAGAATATTGGGAGTGTGTTGCCATTTCTTTCTCCAGGGAGTCTTCCCAACTTAGGGATCAAACCCGAGTCTCCTGTATTGACAGGCAGATTCTTCACCACTGAGACACAGGGGGAAGCCCCATGTAAAATGTGGTGTTCATCCAAGACTGGGCTTAGGAATAAGCCTTGCTGGTGGTGCTGTTGCTAAATTGCTTCAGTCGTGTCCGACTCTGTGCGACCCCATAGACAGCAGCCCACCAGGCTTCGCCGTCCCTGGGATTCTCCAGGCAAGAACACAGGAGTGGGTTGCCATTTCCTTATCCAATGCATGAAAGTGAAAAGTCAAAGTGAAGTTGCTCAATCGTGTCTGACCCTCAGCGACCCCATGGACTGCAGCCTACCAGGCTCCTCCATCCATGAGGTTTTCCAGGCAGGAGTACTGGAGTGGGGTGCCATTGCCTTCTAGGAATAAGCCTTACACAGAGTAAATTCTATACCAGCGTGGCTGTTATTATCTCTGTCCTCAAAGCCCAACTCAATGCCTTGCTGGAGATCAATGGCAATATGCTGAGTGAAACTCACAATAGCAAAGGCACATTTTCACCAGAGAAAAGAGAAAGGGCCAAGCCCAGCTAAAGCCATCAACCACATATATCAAAACAGGGCTGGCACCTGTGCAGCCAACATATTCCCCGTCACAAAGATAGCTGTGTATTACCTTGGTGTCTATAAAAAGTGAAATAGCTCTTAACTGGCTTTCCGAAGAGCACTATGAATATTTGACTCCCACCTTGACTTTATTGTTGGAGGCAACCAGCATACCAGAATGATGTTAGTAGTAGCATTGGTCCATACAACCAGAAGTATCTTTATTATGTCTAAAACTCTATTTACAGCCCTGAGATATAACACAATACTATAAGAGAGGCCGATATACAACGAAATGAAGGAGGATGTAGAATTTTTTAAAAATTAAGATTGGGAAGATGTAAAGTAGCCTTCAACATATACTGCGAAGCAATAGCCTGAGAGATCGGAAAAGTCCACAAAAGATCTACAAAAGTCAGATGTAACTCAAGACTAGAGAGTTTTTTAAATAGGAGAAAGCCATCAAATGTGTCAAATGAAGCTGCAAGGTTAGAAGATGAAGACAAATACAGGGCAATTGAATTTAGTGACCTTGACAAGAGCAGCTTTATGCAGCGGTTTGGATGAAATCCCAATTGCAAAGGTTGAAGAATGAGGAGAGGAGATTAGTGATAGAATATATAAATGATTTTTTCAAGTACTGGTGTAGGAAAAACAACAGCCAGAAGAAATAGGGTGGAAGCTGGAGATATATGAGAAGCAAATGAGTTTCCTAATTTTCTTAAGAATGAAAAATTCTAAATTATGTTTATAAAATGTTATCAATGACTGTTTGAGAAATTGCTATTTATGTTTCAGCTAAAAAAAGTGTGGTCAACTGAGTGACTAAATCCCTGAGAAAGCATGCAGGAAAAATTTGGAGTCAGAAGGGTTTGGCCATTGGTAAGAGGCAGGACAATGAATTAATTTTAACAGAAGAATAAAAAAAGAGAAAACATGTTGAAGAAGTGTATTTTTAGGTTTGTTGTTGGGAGAATAGGGGAGTTTTTCATTTGAAGTCTTCTATTTTCTCAATGAATTATAAAGCAAGCTTGAGAATTAAAGTTTAAAAGCCTAGGATAAACTTATTAACCAACTGTGGTAAGACTATTAGACAAGGTTGGGCCATTTTGTACAAATTAAGCTAATCTGGCATAAAAATTGGGTTTGTTTTTTTTTACCCCTCAGCAATACTCTGCCCCCTTGGGTGTGGAAAAGTTATACTGGACAGTTGGATTCAACCATAATGGAACTTTTACATTATAGAACTAAAAAGGAACAAGCAATTTGTCTTTGAAAATACATGATTATAATGATAGACCTTAGGATACAACTAAGATAAACAAAGATTAAAAATGGGAAGAGGAATCTTTGTTCTATTGAGAAATAGCAGTAGCAACAGGTTGGCGATCTCATCAAACATACAGATGCACTGGCCTGATCTTAGTCAGCTTATCAAATAACAAATACCTGGAGCTAAAACATTTGAAGTTTTTAAGCAAGAGGACCACTACAGTGAGAAGAGCAAGGAGGAACACTCTGGAGGACAGACCATTGCCGGGTGGCAGATTTAATGCAACAGCAAGCAGCATAAGGACAGTCTATGTGAGAAAGAATTGAACTGTTACAGATGCCATCTTTATACTTGTCTTCACAAAAAAAAGACACATTCATGTCCTAGCATGTCAATGAATACAGGTGTCTAGCATTGCTTCTTAATGGCTTCATAATACCCAACCTGTATTAAACCTCTACTGGTGGATTTTATTCTGACTCCACAATGGTAAATTACAGCTAGAATTGGAAGGACCTTCCTTATACATTCACACTGGAAGATAATCTCATGCAGTATTTCTGGGCACGTCCAAGTTCCCTCAGGGATCCTCAGAACACTCGTTTGTATGGCTATGAGAACCTCTGAAGGAAGGGAACATAAATAAAATGTCACAGGTTTCAGGAGAGACCATCTGCTCCAAGGACGACCTGGGAACAGACCCCTTGCACTTTTGTAGTTTAAGATTCCATCCCAGTTTTATACCATGAGGTCATTATGGATGCTTTAGAGTAACTAGTTTGATTTCTAGAGGCTAATTTTCATTCCTTAAATAATTCCACTTAAAACCTACTGTGGAATCAAGATGCTCATCTACTTCTCAATTTTAATTCACCTTCATTTGAAAACTTCCACACTTTAGGCAGTACAACATTTTGATGCATTGGTTGGGTATAAACCCACATTTCCAATGCCCTGTGAAAACAATGAGCTAACATTAAAACAGCTGATCCCAGATCCTGAGGATTTTGAAATGCAGCCTATGTTGCTTTTGGAAGCAATTAAGTCTGTAGATTTGCATTAAATTGAAATATCATAACTGTCTTATGAGCCGTGGCTTTTTTTAGAGGCCTAATTAAATCTTGTAGATAAACAGAAAACATGTAGGCAGGTGTATATATACTTAAATATCACGAGGTGAGGGGGATGGAGACGTGCCTTATCTCAATGTTGGTACTAGGTGACTGTGAAGCTGTTATTACTTCAGATAACTAATAAGAAACTTTATTTTTAGCAAGGACCCCACCATCCCACTCAGACTTCTATGAGTCATTTTCCAAGGTACATATGAATAGCTCACAGGATTATAGCTCAGAGAATGATGGAGGTTCTCCTAGCTCCAGTTCCCAGTGTATATAATAAGATTGCATGGATTGTTTCACATTTGGCTATCTAGGCAGTTCTGTTCAGAACATTCAAGACTATATATTTTTCCTTCTGACCTCACCAAAAATACTTCCAAAAATGCTGCCAACATTACATCTTAAATAACAGGTATAACTTGCAGAATTCAATACTTAAAATTTCTCTCCAGCAAACAGCTCTGTTTATTAAAGAAGACTGTGACTTAGGGGTACACAATGAGTACGTATGTACTGTGAGTTAAAGGAGAGATGGAGATGCCTCTGTATAATGAGAGAAGGAAGTGTAGATATATATGTGTTTTATATGTGTGTGCATGCATACATATACATATATACACACACATTTTATTCTAAACAAAAGTGCTGGTAATAGCAGGGGTCTTACAAATTATCCTTTTTTTTTGCAGGCAAGGAAACTGATGAAATTTTGTAGAAACTACAATAATTAAGTCTCAAAGGGAAAAATAAGCCTTGAGATAATATGACAGCAGGTGGATGCTAACCTGTCCATAATTCCATTTGTTTCTATTTTACAAAGAGTCCTGACTTGGCCTTTAGAATTATAATATTCCTAAAGCAGCGTTGTTGTAAAACTGACCTCTCTACTCTTCCTAAAATGAATTATCAAACAGATTCACCACCTGAAATTGGGGTCTGTCACCCTCGGACATAAGGATGGAGGTACACAGCTTCCATTTCAGTGCAATGTCCACACCTTGGGAAGGACAGAACTGCTTCAAAAGCATCAGGCCCACGACTAGAGTTTGTGCTTTGTCCCTAACGAAGCACATAGAAAATTTTGAGTTTGTCACTTAACATTTTTTAGTATCAATTTTGATAAAATGAGAATAAAGTTAGATTTGCTAATTCACATAAATGATTTGCTAAATGAGACAATGTCTAAGATGCTAATTTGTAAACTTCTACCATACTGGATGTAGCAAAATGCTTAAAGAACAAGGTAACCTTGATTTTTATGGTAGCTTTATTGCTTCTAGTGGACAAAACTTGGACAAATTACTTAAACTTTTTATGCCTCAGCTTTCTCATCTGTGAAGACATACTTCGTAGGACTTTTGGGAGCAGTATGTTGGATAACACATATTAAGTGTTCTACTGAAAACAGGCAATAGTTCATCTTTCACCACGTTTAAAATTACAATGGATTGAAACCCATCAAGTACATTTAAATTCATGAGTTCACAGTGTTATTTTTTAATGGCCATCTTTAAAGGAGTATAGGAAAATTTTTATCTTGAAAACTGGTAAGTAAAGAGAAATTATTACGTTTTATCCTGTCTTTCCTCTATAAACTCTATCACTGCGTAACCAAATAAAAGAATTCAAAGTGCCTCTTTATGAAGTTATATCAACTAATATATAAATATAGAACTTGGATGTTACCATTTCCAGCCTCCAGTTATTTAAAAGACATGGGCATTAAGCATAAATATTTGCTAACATCAAAGAAAGCACAAAACCAGTCCTTTTGTGCTTCTTGAGGTGAGGTGAGGTGAGGTGAAGTCACTCAGTCGTGTCTGATGCTTTGCGACCCCGTGGCCTGTAACCTACTAGGCTTCTCTGTCCATGGGATTCTCCAGGCAAGAATACTGGAGTGGAGTGCTATTTCCTTCTCCAGGGGATCTTCCCGACCCAGGGATCGAACCCGGGTCTCCCGCATTGGAGGCGGACGCTTTAGCCTCTGAGCCACCAGGGAAGCTTTTGACAAAGCACAGTTCCAACTACAGTCTCACTAGAGTGACAGGTGAGCCTATTCCTGAAACTACAATCATGCATTCCACACTATGAGAAACTGTATAGACACAATGGGCTTGGCCTCTCAGCAAATAAATGTTACCAAAATTTTTAAAGGAGGAGGGTAAAATAACCTGGATATTGAATTTTTTTCATGTATAACCAATTAGAAGAAAAAAATAGCAGGCTTAATTAGAGTGTCCAGGGATACACCCTTGAATGATAAAAGGGTATCAAGGAAGTGATTATCATAAGGTCAGCGTAGTTTGTTGGGGGAGAGTGGTGAGTATGTTTGGGATGAGGTCTATGGGGACAGGGTTTCTGGGGTGGCAGGCATGGTCACTTCTTAGAAGCATATTTGCCTTGACCCAATGAACTGACCAAAATTTTTGTTAGGTGGCTTCCTGTATCAGCTTTAAAAAGTAAATTACAATATTTTAAAATGAAAATGAACACACAAACCTTGATACTTTTATCATCATCCAATGTGTAACCAAATCAGGGGAAAAAAATCACAAACAAAAATTTGTTTACAACAACTATTACCAGTAGGGTAACAAACTCACTTCATATTACCACAGTCAGTGTTATCTCCTTGAAATGTTACAGATTTATTTTTTCTGCTCTAACAGAGAATTTCAGAAAGATTTTGCAACATATTACTTGTTCATGAATGACACATTTTTAAAAAATGCAGAATGCATGCAACAGATTTGAGAAAGCAGATTTATTCCCCCAGAATCTTGTTTCCATTACTTAAAATGGTATTTTAAATCCTTTATCTCTAATAAGCTTTCACAAGTATCTACATTTCTCTATATATACTACTTCTGCAAATACTGTATTTTAATCTCATGAGAATCATTGCCTCTGATTTAAGTAATATGCAATGGTATATTCTGCCTTGTGTTATCCAAGACAGATAATATATCATGGGATATTTAATGAATCTTTAAAGACAACAGCCTTTGGGGTTTTTCAATAGTAACAAAAACAATGTTTCAGAAATGCAAAATACTTGTATTTTTGAGGTACATTCCAGACTTGGGTGGAAACAAAGATACAATGTTAATAAATCCTTGGCATGGAGGCACAATTTCCTCTGTGTTTCTGCACCATTTGAGTGAAATGCTTGTAGTGAGGTCCTGGATTTTCTGAAATACAATGTCAGAATTTTTAGAATGTTAATCCTGCCAAGAATATCCAAGATGTGCTGTTCCAGTTTTTATCTGATGGAAGTGATACTGCCATAGATATTACATGCACCTAACTCCTAACTGATGTTTCCAACTTTGGGTTTGTCATAATTCCACGTTTATTACATTTTTGTTTCAGTTAGTTTATGTGACAACCCAAGGAAGTAAGTATCATTAGAGCTGAGGACCTAAAACACAAAGTGAAATCTGTGTTGTATTCTGGGGAGACATTATTAAATTCAAGAGGGATTTAAAACCAGGGCAAACTCTTCCTTATAAGCCCATGTTTTTTCCATCCCCTTTTGTGACTGTCTTGTTTTCTGAGTAAAGCCACTGGGTACATAAGAAAGAAGTAGACCTAAGAAGGATAGGGAAATACCAAACAAGCAATCCCAGCCCTAAGGTCCACTGGAAAATTTCAGCTCAGATCATTTGCATTTTGGTTCGTCTTTGGGGAAATTGCTTTAGCTGAAGGAAGCCATATCTTGGAACTTCCAGCAACACAATCCTGTTTTTCCTCCTGTCTGCTTCATATCTCCCTTCTTTCCTGGATTCTGTCTCCTCTAACCTATATTAGGAGAAGCATTCCCCTCCAGTACTCCTGCCTGGAAAATCCCATGGGCGGAGGAGCCTGGTAGGCTGCAGTCCATGGAGTCGCTAGGAGTCGGACACGACTGAGAGACTTCCCTTTCACTTTTCACTTTCATGCACTGGAGAAGGAAACGGCAACCCACTCCAGTGTTCTTGCCTGGAGAATCCCAGGGATGGGGGAGCCTGGTGGGCTGCTATCTATGGGGTCGCACAGAGTCGGACATGACTGAAGTGACTTAGCAACAGCAGCAACCTATATTATCTCAGCTTGTTTCCCACTGAACTACCCCCCCCAAAAAAAAAAAATAAGTGACCAAAAATTGCTGAATCATACTGCATATTTCCATCAGCACTGAGTATGACATTGCTCTGGAAAATGCCAAGTTTCCCCATTACCGGCACCCTGGCTTCCACCCCACCGACCATCCCTACCTCTCCTGATGTCATAAATGTACCTGAGCCAGAAAACTGACACTGATGAGAAAGTGGGGGAGCATGTGGAATCCCCGTCTGGATTCTGGATAATTTTACAGAAATAGGGAATTTGTTTGTATAATTTCTGCAGGGACACGCTCAATTATTCTGCATCAGCTTTGTAACAAATGGTGATAATGGCTATTTTAGAGTTTAATGTAACAGAAGCCCAAGCAGAGGAACAGGTGCAAAGGGAATTAAAGTAAAAATCCTCCTCTTTAGAAAATCAATCTTGCCTATATTTCCTGTACAATACTAAGTCTTGTGTCTGGCTGTGTCTATTCCCCGCCTCCCTGTGTGAACCCAGGAGTGCTTGGAACTGCTCGGTATCTGACCGGCTGTACAGCAGAACCAGCTCTCACTACACCTCTGCACCTATGGGCAAGAGCAATTTCAAGTAGCTGAGGATCCATACCAAGACTCACTAATAAGTATCTTGCTGCTGATCTGCTAGCAAACTTTCTATTCCCCTGGGTCTAACAGAATAAAGCCATAAACATCTGTTACATGTTTACATACTACACATCTTACATATATCACTTCATCTAATCTTCATGTAAGGAGAGGGCTGTTATCAGACCATTTTACAAAGGATGCAGTTAAGAGGCTTACTCAGTCACACAACGAGCAAATGTTAGATAACTGAGCCCAGCACTGTCCAACCAAAACCAAGACCAACAGACAACATGGAAAAAGCAAATGAATCAAAACAAAACACATTGTTCAGGCTCTTCTGGCACCAGAATACTGCTTACATGAGTCAAGGATGGCTCCCCTGGTGTGGCTAGAAACCTCTAATAACCCTGCAATAATCTTTTTCATTTAGGCCTGTTAAGATGTCCCAAAATGGATATAATTACTTACTTATTTGCTCCCACAATAGAAAGTGAGAACTTGGTAGATGTTACTAGACAGAAAAATTTAACCTGAAATATACTCTATCTGCCTAGTTTCTAAATCACAAACTTTGCAGAGCCTGGTCTCATTACCATGCTCAAGAATCCCCTCAGTGATATAAAAAAAAAAAAAAAATAGGCGGGCTACTGTCTCTGATCTCCAGGCTCCAGATTATTATCTGGTCTTCTTCCTTGTCCCACGCTGTTCATACCACAGGCCAATTACTCTTTCCATTTCTATTTCCAGTTGTTCTTTGTATTTAATACATCAATCTTTGATTCTGAATTGCTAACAATTCACTCAGTACTACTCCATCAATTTTTATATATCTAAGCAAAGCTGGGGACCACTAGGGAAGTCCCCAGGTAGTGACATTTTGTGTAATTTTTCTTTACAAATTTTATAACTGTATTGTATGTCATCTTTATCTCATATTTGTCTTTTCCAGCCAGATCTAAAATTACCAATAACTTAAACAAAGACACAAAAAACAATTAGTAGTACCATGATATGTCAAAAGGTTTGCTTAATCTCTTAGTATTTTACTTTTATTGTAGTCCAGTCCTGTCATTAACGTTTTGCTGTCTCCCATCTTTCTCTTGCCCTCACTCTTTCTTTCTTTATTTCCAGTACTTGACTGTTAATAGTTTGGTGTGTGATCTGATTATTTATCCAATATTACTATCAAGGATCCATGAAAAATTGCAGGATCTGCAGTTTCATTTTATGATTGATTTCCCTTGCATTTATATTGTACTGAGTGATGTAACAGCTGGAAATCAACTAGAGGTGACTTACACAGACATAATGTATAAGTTGGGAAGGTTAAGTAGAGACAGATATTCAGTGAAGGCTGATTATGTAAGTATTAATACATTAGTGAATACTTTCATGTTACAAAGACTCACTTCCATATATATATATTCCTAATGTTAGTAACACAAACAGTTCAGCAGCCCATGTATATTAATAACATCACACACTTAAAGTATAAATACTATTCTGTCTCACTTTTTCATTGAACACATGCCAGGCATGCTTCAATATAATACAATACGCAAAGCAGGCAAGGATCAGAGAGGCAAAGTAACGGACAAATTCATACAACTTGTTGATGAGAGAGCCAGGCAGAGGCATCCAGGTTCTTTGTCCAATATTTGTTTGTTTAAATTCGCTGATACTTACTATAGGGTTCAATTTTTAAAAATAAATGATCTTGGTATTCTTAAATAAATTTCTTATCCCCATCATTGCAATTCTTAATCAAGAACTGGTAGACAAAGAAATTTGACGCAGTTCAAACCATATAAGCAATTCTGTAGTTAGAAAGCAATTGTGAGGAATGGAGGCTAGTCAGAACACAAGCTTTCAAAAGGAGCACTGCAACATTTGTGATTCTACCTGCAAGCCGGCTGTTCAAAATCCATTACTGAGGAATGGGATTTAAAAGTTAATGTTACATTTTATACTCAAGGAAAAGATCATTCATTTTGTTGCTAGAAAGATAGTACCACAAAAAAGAGTGCACAGAAATTTTAGAAGTGTTTTTGGCAAAATTACTTCTAAAATTTGAAAGGGAGATTTACAACATCATTACTTATTATGATTACAACAATAATTTAAGAAATACTAAAGTGTGTATGTTGTCAGAGGCAAATAAAACATTACAAAATCTATACTGAAAGGAGATTTACAATTAAAAATCAAATTCCTTGCCTAACCCACCTCAAAGGAACCCAGTCGCCATGATCCCACAGGAAAAGCTCTTACACAACTCAATTGTTTTCACTTACAAGTCAGATTATAGTCATAGACATGCGTAGTCTTATATTTTTATACTGAGCCCTAGAGATGTGTGCAGTGGGATAGATTTCAAGTGGAAGTTCAGTATTGAAGCTGCTATATTTCCTAGCCCATTATTTCTGCAATAACATCCCAAGCTGCTCTAGGTACAGGGGAATCTAAAGGAAATGCTCCAACTGGAAGGCAGTAGACATAAAAGTAATTGTAAAGTCTCTGGTTTTAATATAGTTATCCAAATGTTGTCTTTCACTTCATATGCAAGCTTTAATATAAAAAGGAAGTATTACTTAGGGATTTTAAATATTGACTGTTACTGAGCTCAGCTCCCCATAACTGAGGCTTGGTTTTAGCTGCTTTGGGGCACACCTACATTGCTGGGGGCAGCTCTCTCACCTCATCTAGGATGGCAAAGACTGTGATGTCAAGTTTGAGCAAACTGCTATCATTCCACATCTCTCCTCCTCCTGGGGCTAGTTGCTCACCTGGGCATTCTCTTCTTACAGCAAAAAGAAAAGATTTGTCAGAGTAAGCAGTACCAGTAGACTATGGATGGCGCCATCTGTGAGGAAAGATGTCTTCCTTAGACTCCAATTATAAAATCCAAGTCATGCCTGAATAAAAGCATGACTATGAAATGTTAATCTAGAGTGTTTACAGATGTAAAACAATTATTAATTCATCATCTAATCTACTCTTTAAACCACTTAATGCAACTCTGGACCAGGTGGTTATACCCACTCTAGGGATAGGAAATTGGGTCTTCGAGTGGCTTAGATAATCACAAGGGGGAAATATCTGATAAAATAAAGACAGGAACTGTCATTTTTGAATGACCAATATAAGCCTCTTTCCACAGAAATGTACTGACTCCTTGGGCAATATCTCAGCATTCTTTTGTTTAGTTATCTCATCCTTCTCACTAAAAAGAGGTTCCAGAGAATCTAACTCTTTTACTTAAAATCAAACCCACTGCTAGGTGAAGTTACCATGATTTATCAGTAAGAAAGCTAGACTGCAGGAGACACTGAAATCTGACCTCTGCCATGCAGAAGTTGAACAGTTCAGTGGACAAGTCATCAAAGCCTCAGAGCCTCATCTTGCTAATCTGTAACATGTAGATGTAAAACTTGCCTATTGAAAACATTATGAACTTGAATAATGCAATAAGGATGAAAGTAGTCACCACAGATACTACAGCCTCATGGCCCTGAGTTTCATCTTCTCTTCTCTAACTCCCAAGTAACCTCTCCATATGCCCATAAATCCTATCATAATCGTGAATCTGAGTCCAAGAAAAACATTTTTGACTTTAATTTTTTTAAGGAAGATAGATTTTAAAAGATTGATTTTAATGGATATTCTAGAAAGAGCTCTTGATAATCTGTGGTTGCTGTTGTTTTTTTCTTTTCAAATGCTTCAAAATTCACACGTTGAAATGTTAACCTCAAAAATGATGGTATTAGGTCATAAGGGTGGAGGCCCCATGAATAAGATTAGTGTTGTTTTAAAAGAGACCTCAGGGAGTTCCCTCCCTCTTTTCACCACATGGGGACACAGGAAGAAGGCGACCATCTATGAACCAGGAAGCAGGTCTCACCAGATACCTGACCTGACAGCATACTGATCCCCACTTTCCATCTCCAGAAATGTAAGAAATAAGTTTCTGTGGTTTATAAACCACCCACTCTGGAATTTTCATTACAGCAGCCATAACACCCTAATAGAGATGAAGATACATGCATTTTACAAATGAGTAACCAGAGGCTCCAAGAAGATTTTGCACTGTCAATCAGTATAGGGTTCTAAGCTGTTTCCCAGTCTTCTGATTTCAAGTTCAGAGTGCTTGCTTCTCCACGTTTTTGGGAGTCAGCCATTTTGGGGGGAGACAGGGTATTTTTGTTGTTGGTGGTGGTTAATCATTTTAAATATAGCTGTGTGTACATGACCTTCCCAAAGTCCTTAACTATCCTTTCCACTGGCAACTATGAGTTTGTTTTCTAAGTCTGTGAGTCTCCTGTTTTGTAAGTTCATTTGTATCATTTCTTTTTAGATGCTACATGTCAGGGATGTCATATGATATTTTTAATAATCTTTAGCAACAAAAACTTTTATGATTCTTAATTCATTATAAATTATCTAATCAGTACGTTGATAATTTAATCAAATAAATTTACAGTTAATTATCTAATAATTCTCATTTTAACTAAGGACTCTTGGATCCCAAACAGTGCCTTGCAACCTTGATGCTCTCTTCTGACTAATCAGCAAATCAGGCTAGACCCTGATAAAAACTCTATGAATTTAATAACTCTGAGTTTCCAGATCACAAAGTTTATGCTCCAATGACATGGTGAGCTATTCTATCACAATTTCATACTAGGTAATTAAGTCACTAATCTGTTATCTCTGGATCTAGGCAAGAGTAAAACTCAGTCCATACTACATTGGCAAAATTTTAACCTCTTGAAAATAGCAAAAGGTAGACAAAATTCTTCATAATTTCCTAGTTACAAGTCAAAGTCATTCTCTGCTGCCATCTCCCAAAATGTACGTTCTTTAAAAAGTATAAAAACAAAGAAATATGTGCTGATTAAAGAAATCTTGACCCCTAACTCTATGTGAGTGAAAATTTATTTCTTATGAGAAAGAGCTCAAGTCTAAGTCAGCCTTGTCTAATGAAAACCAATGTCATTTTTTTTTTTTAATCCCCTTATCCCTTAGCTAGTTTCAGTGAGCTGCCTTCCAGCTTCAATTTCTCAAACTTCTGGTACTTTTATCAAAGGCTATTTTCTACCCTGAAGTAGCCAACAAGTCATTTTGTTTGTCTTGTAGAATCCATCAAATCCTCAGTAGATCCAGACTTCATGAAAATAGTGTTACAAAATCTTCCCGAGTGATATGTCTACTTGGTAAGAAACACAGAAAGACTGATCAATTATTAGACTGTGATTGATTGCCTAGCAAAATAAGCTCAGAGGAGAACTTGGGACAGACCACACTGAGTGCTTAAAGTAGGTTGAGCCTGGGATCAACATTTACAAAGAAAGCACAGCGCCGCTCATTGAACAGTTCAGATCAGGGGATTTCAAAGATTATTTAAGTCCATACTGTACTGGCTAACAGAAGTGCTACAGCTGTGAATGTCAGTTTACAAAAAAATAGATTTTCAAACAGATTTGCACATTGAATTCTTATAAACTATACTTAGGTTAAGCACAGAATATAGAGTTCATCATTTAAAGGAAACATGCAGGTGCTTTCCAAAGCAATATATTAATTTTGAAATATACATAATTTCACCCAAATTATGTTTAGGCATTTCAGTAGTGTTTATGGGGTCCAGCTCTACATAAAGATCCAGCCCACTACAGATTCTTTCTCCAATCTGCCATTTCCCAGATACAGTTTCTCATAAGGGTTCTCTCCATTTCCACTGATGTGACTAAACATAAAACAATTCTAGACCTTCTCCATTTCTCTCTTAACATTATCATTTTTCCCTAATTGTAGTCATGGTATCTAGTTTTAACTGGGGAACTCAGAAATTCCACAACCCTCCAATAAAAACTCCTTATCACTTAAAATGCAAACTCTGATTTACATTCACTTATCAAAAATCCTTTAAATATTTCCTTCCATTCAGAGTTGGATTCCCTGAAAAGTCTTTGGTAGTATTCTAGTTCCACGAGATGCTACCTAAAGAAAGTATTCTGTGCTGAAACAAATAATACTGCAGACAGGAATATGGGAGGCTCTGAGAAGCGTTGCTAGGAAAATCAAAGCAAGATCAAGGGCTGCACCTATCTTTAAACCTTTATTAACAAGCATTGCCTTACACTTGTTTGACCACAGAACCATACTTTTCTGTTTTCTTTATATAATAAGGACTATTTATACCGTGTAGAACTAATGTGGCTGGAAAACACACTTTGAGAAGAACACGCTTTCTGACCATGTGGTAAACGAAAAGCCTACAGCCATTACACTATAATATAGCACTGTCCGTGATGCGAAACCCTGCTCTCT
Organism: Redunca redunca; assembly: GCA_006410935.1. Classification (NCBI taxonomy): domain Eukaryota; kingdom Metazoa; phylum Chordata; class Mammalia; order Artiodactyla; family Bovidae; genus Redunca; species Redunca redunca. The sequence goes on along the minus strand of SJYQ01000504.1, from coordinate 443,774 downwards.
CTTCAGTCTTTCTCACACCACGTACTTCAAACTGAATGCAATTATGTTACTGCACAACCCCCTTCCTTTTATTTTTGATACTTCCATGTCTGGGAACTGCTTAGAAAAGAAGCTTAAACATCATCTCATCCAGCACGTGTTCCCCAAATAGACCCTCATTTTCCTGGAATAATTAATTACTCTATCTTCTGTGTACAGCTACACTGAGCACAGATTTCTAATACAGCACTTTTCACACCATGGTAAAATTATTTTTTGCTGAGATAAATTAGTTATATAGTATGTGTCTATAATTTTCTCTAAAAGATAGTTCCTTGATAAATAAGGGTTGCATCTCATATTCCTATCTTTTGTGAAAGGCCTGGGAACACCTGAACACATCATGAAAATCCGAATATTTTATAATTTACTGATTTAATGAGGGGAAAAGCACTTGCAAGCTATTTTTTTAACTGTATTAGTTGTTGAGAGCGCATGTGCATATGCGAATGGGTAACAGATAGCCTTGCCATAGAGAGAGTGATGCTATGAGTTAATGTGCAAATTGAGATGTTTTTGAGAGTGAAATGGTGGGCCAAAAATAAATGATATACTTTGTAATAATTACATATAAAATAATTAGATTAAATTGGTATACATAAAATATTTCTATTCAAACAATGTTCAAGAGTTAAATTCTTCATAAAATATGACAAAATATCTCCTCTTGCTATATGATAAAAGACTTTTACTATTTAGATGTTTGAAAAATAACATCAAAATAATCATTCTTAGCATATATTCATATGAATTAATCAATTTTGTTTATATCTGTTTCTAGTATCACATCACTGGTATACTGAAGAATGTATCTTTGAAAATATATCATTATATTTAATTACCTATTAGCATGTATATATTGCTAGAGACAAGAATTCCAGAAAAACATCCAACTCTGCTTCATTGACTATACTAAAGCCTTTGACTATGTGGATTACAACAAACTGTGGAAAAGTTTCAAAGAGATGGGAATACCAGACCACCTAACTTGCCTCCTGAAAAAACTGTATGCAGGTCAAGAAGCAATAGTTAGAACCTGACGTGGAACAATGGGCTGGTTCCAAATGGGGAAAGGAGTACGTCAAGGCTATATATTGTCACCCTGCTTATTCAAATTATATGCAGAGTACATCATGCAAAATGATGGGCTAGGTGAAGCACAAGCTGGAATTAAGATTGCCTGGAGAAGTATCAATAACCTCAGATATGCAGATTATACCACACCTATGGCAGAAAGTGAAGAGGAACTAAAGAGCCTCTTGATGAAGGTAAAAGAGGAGAGTGAAAAATCTGGCTTAAAAATCAACATTCAGAAAACAAAGATCATGGCATCTGAACCCATGGCAAATACCTGAAAAAACAATGGACACAGTGAGAGACTTGATTTCTTTGGGCTCTAAAATCACTGGAGATGACTACCACAGCCACAAAGTTAAAAGACACTTGCTCCTTGGAAGAAAAGCTATGACAAACCTCGACAGCATATTACAAAGCAGAGACATTACTTTGCCGACTAATGTCCGTCTAGTCAAGGCTATGGTTTTTCCTGTGGTCATGTATGGATGTGAGAGTTGGACTGTGAAGAAGGCTGAGCGCCGAAGAATTGATGCTTTTGAACTGTGGTGTTGAAGACTCTTGAGAGTCCCTTGGACTGAAAGGAGATAAAACCAGTCAATCTGAAAGAAATCAACCCTAAATATTCACTGGAAGGACTGATACTGAAGCTTTGATACTTTGGTCACCTGATGGGAAGAGCAAACTGACTAGAATAGACCCTGATGCTGGGTAAGATTAAAGGCAGGAAGCGAAGGGGACAACAGAGGAGGAGACGGTCGGATAGCATCACCAACGCAATGGACAAGAATTTGAGCAAGCTCCAGGAGATGGTGATAGACAGGGAGGCCTGGCATGCTGCAGTCCATTGAGTTGTAAAAAGTCGGACACGACGGAGTGACTGAAAAACAACCATCACAATGTATAGGTTGCATTTTATGGATAATTGATTCTAAATTGCTGATAATTTCAATTTATTTCTCTATTGTCCACCATAATAATTTTAATTCAGAAAGTACTTTCAATGAAGGAGCTCAAGTAAGCTCAGAGCCAATCACCTTATGTGCATAAAAAATTATTCTGCAAATGTTTCAGCTCAACTATTTTCTTTTTTTTTTTTTTGCTCCAGTTTACACTGGCTTTCTTTACCATATATTATTAGAAGACACAAATCAACAAAAAGTTCTCTCTTTATCATCCCTTTAACTATTTCACTAAGCCAAGATAAATAATTTTAAGCCTATAGTACATCCTATAGTTATCTAGTTAAAAATAAAATTCCATCAACAAATTTTACCCTGTGTCATGATAGTCTTAGAAACAAGGAATAATTATAAAAATCAATATAATATAATCTTTGGATTTTTGCTTAATTATTTCAGTTTTTCCCTTATTTTTACAGGGATGTATTTCAATGTCATTCTTTCCTGTTAACTGCAAATAAATTTTTCTTTTGTAATAAAACAGGAGACATGTTTACCAAAAAAACCTCTATGTGACTGAAGGATACTTAGGTTGATTCACAAAATATTTCTTTAAAGGCTCAAGATCTCTAACAATGATTACTGATGAATATTGCAGAGAGAAAGCAGGACGAACAGGCTACTATGTATATTTTATAATGCATTAGCTTTGTCACTAAAGTGATTTTATTAAACATATTTGTAAATTTTGACAAGTATAGTATTCCTTTCTATTGGTAGATGATCAAAAATTAGTTGGACCCAGTTATGAATTGTGTACACCAGTCTATTTCTGCTTCATAGATTCCCTAGTTTAATAAGAACACTGCTTTCCTAGGATACAAGACTTCTTCAAAATTTTTATGTGGATTACCACTGTAAAAAGAAACTCTTTATTTTTCCTACATTGTTCTATGTTGAACTTCAGTAAACTAAATTTCTTGCTGATTTCAAATTACTGTGAGATAATTTATCATATTTGGAAGGAATTTCAGGACTTTTAGCTTAATTCCATGAATTGGATGAAATTCCACTTACTGGTGGTAACTGACTTGCTCTTTAAAACATCGGATAGCATAGATAAAAAACTGGCATCTTTTTACCTGCTTGCAAATCATCTCTGTTAATAAAGCCAAGACATTTGCAATTACTATAGCTTAACTTTTTTTAAATGTATACTACTACTTGCAATAGAAAAATGAGTAAAATTTAGCAGAATAACCGTTTGACATCGAATCATGCTTCAGAGCTAATTACGTTTGGCATCTGCAGGCATGGTCTCAAAATAACTAATAATTTTTCAAGTACATGTTGGTGTTTCTTTTGTAGATTTGAATCCTGTGGCTTTTGCGCTGTCAGTTACACTACTACACCTCCAAAGGGTGATGGTAAATCTCGACCGACGTTCTGCACAAGTTACATGCATACCATCAACTTTCTTAGCAACTGGAATTTCCTTAAGCGTGAACTTCTGAATAACTGCTGCTGCAGAGCTTTGTTTAAAAAAGAAGTGATGTCAAACAACAAACTAAATTAAAAAAAAATCATAGACTTATGCCATACAGTAAATAGCAAAACCACTGTACTCACAGCATTTGTGCTACATTCCATAGATTCAACAACTGGAATGTTATTACTCTCACCTACTTCACAAACTACAAAGCAATAACTTCTCATGCTTCACTCCAACCCCTCTCACACTTGTGACCTTGCATTCTTCTGTACCATGCAGGCTTAGCATACCTCACAGAACTGACTAATGCTCCAAGTGTCCAGGGAGGGGTAATTTCACCCCAAACTTTTCTCACAGATACCCAAAGCCAGAGGAATTACCTACAACTAGTTCCTTGTGTCCAGGAAGACTGTCTTATATCAGCAAGTCCCTGCATTGTGCATCTTTATAAAGAGGGAGGTAATCCTGTTCCATTTGGTAAGACAATTACATATAATACGTTCTACTATTAGAACATATTAACTTTTCTTGAAAAGTTAAAACACTCAGAACAAATACTAATCAAAATGAGATGCCAGAAAGAAGGCAAACCAGGTCATTCTTGGTTCACACGGGACATGTGGTCCCCCAAAACAAAGAGGGGGTATTTAGGTCAAATACATAGTGACAAAGGTGAGTGACCGTTTCTCTGCATTTTCTGGAACTGACAATAACTTTTTTTTAACATCTCCTGGAAAAGTCAATCTTCTTTTTAAACTAAGTAGTAATTGTATGGCTCAGAAATGCTGGGAAAATGAAAATGTATTTTTACTCAGCACTGGTTTGAAGGGTACAATCAAAAAACCATTGAGAAATCCTTAACAGCATACTCATCTCCAAGAGAGCAGAGAAAGATGCTGGCTTTTAACTAGCAATTGCCCCTGAAAGTCTGTGAGCAGGCCATGTGAAGGTCATTCTCCCGAAAGCAGAAGAGGCCTTAAGAAGCCAAACCTCAGAAACAGTCTATGAATTAGGGACACACTCTTCAGTAATCCTGAGGATTTAAAGCAGCTTCTGCTCAGACAGTAACCATGATGCAAGGCCCCTACCTTATTCTATTCATATATCATTCCAATCATCAGGACTTCAAAATTTTTTTCTTGTTGTAATTTACCTGATTAAAACCACCACCACACTACTGCTCTCATTTAATATCTAGACTCAGAAGAATATGGAATCCCCCTCAGTGTGGCTGGCCTCCATGTATTTAGTCATGCTCCTCCAAGCCATTTCTTCTCAAACTTAAACTTGCATCTATACATATTGCCTTAATATGTAATCATTTACTAAATAAATGGATGTTAAGGACTTGTTTAGTCCATAGTTCTCAGTCAGCTGTTCTTAAAGGTGGTGATTTTTGCTGCCATCTCCTAAACAGGTGACATTCAGCAATTCCTGGACACATTTTTGTTGACACAACTGGGAAGGCAGAGTGTACCACAGGCATCTAGGAGCTGGAGACCAGAGATGCTGATAAATATCCTCTGATGTACAGAACAGCTCTCTTCCCCATACCAACACAAATAACAACTGGAGTCAGCAAGCCTGGGAGGAAGACAGAATGCCTCTCAGGGTGAGCACTGATCCTCTATTTGGAAAAACAGCTTCTAGGGCCCTTTGAGTTATATAAAGCTGACACCCTTTGGTGCACAATTGAGAAATACAATTTAGCAAATAAAAGTACAGGATGCCACACATAGAAAAGAAATTTTAGCAAATAAGACTTCTGATATATATATATATATATATATATACACACACACGCACACACATATACAACTATACATAAAAACAACTCAATATATGTAAAACTCAATAATAAAAAGATAAATAACCCATATTTTTACAAAAGCAAAAGCTCCAAATGGATATTTCATTCAAAAAATACAGAAATGGCCAATGAACATATATAAAGATCACCATCATTATTTATTGTGCATATGTGTGATAAGCGGCTAGGTCATGTCCAACTCTTTGCAACTCCATAAACTATAGCCCACCAGGCTCCAGTGTCCATGGGATTTCTCAGGCAAGAATACTGAAGTGGGTTGCCATTTCCTTCTCCAGGAGATCTTCCTAACCCAGGGATAGAACCCGTGTCCCCTGCTTCTGCTGCTGCTGCTGCTAAGTCGCTTCAGCCGTGTCCGCCTCTGTGCAACCCCCTAGATGGTGTGTCCCCTGCACCGGGAGGCGAATTCTTTACTACTGAGCCACCTGGGAAGCCCCATCACTGGTTATTAGGAAAACACAAATCAAAGTCATAAGGGGGGTCAATAAATGTTATTAAAAAGCATATGAAGAAATCAGAATCTTCATGCACCGCTGACAAGAATGTATATGGTGCAGCCATTCTGGAAAACAGCCTGGCTGTTCCTCAAATTGTTAAATATAAAGTCACTACTTATATATTCTTAGGTATACATCCAAGAGAAACTAAAGCATATGTCCAAACTTGTACACAAAACTTCACAGCAGCATTATTCATGGTAAAGAAAAAAAATTAAAATAAATAGAATGTTTGTCAAGTGATATGAACTGATAAAAGAAACGCAGTACATCCATAAGGCAATATTATTCCAATAAAACAAAAGTACTGACCCATGCTATAATATAAATGAACCTTGAAAATGTTACACTAAGGGAAAAAAGTCAGTCATAAAGTTGTACATATGATTCCAATATTTGGATATAAAATATTCAAAATAGGCAAATCTATATAAAAAATAGAATAATGATTTCTAGGTCGGGGGATGATGGTGAGTTTTGTGAGTATACAGTTCAGGGGTACAAGGTTTCTTTTTGAAGTAACAGTATGTCTTAAAATTGATGATGGTGATAGATGTACAAATCTGTAAAGACATTTAAACCCACCAAATTGTACATTTTAAATTTAAATAATGAATTACATGGTATGCTAATTATATATCAATGAAATTGTTAAAAATGGAAGACATCCTATTGCATTTTCAATTCAGATTAACTTTTAATCTACTTATATATCTCATGCTAAAGTTGTATACTAAAAATTATTTGCTGTTCATCAGAAATTTAAATTTAACAGAGTTCTATATTTTAACTAGAAATCCTATTCACAATTTACAATAGATAAAAAAAAAAAAGCTTAGAGAAAGAAACTTTTTAAAGTCTTTATAATAGAGTCAGAAAATTTTGGAGTTTATATCCTAAAACCAAAAGAAGACTAGAATCTGGAAAGAAGATGAAGGGAGATTATTAGCTAAAGAAGTTTCTTATATGTAATGGTAGTCCAAACAATTTATAATTTTTCAAAACTTGGCAATGAACAATGTCTTGGGACTAGCATGGTCCAACATTCAGTTGCTATTTGCCTTTGCTATAATCAATTTCCTTTTTCCAGTAAAATTACATGACTATGTGTTACACACAAAAGCCTTGGCTTATGGTGCTTGGGGCAATGAAGGACTCATTGGTGGGGCAGAATTTGGTTTTTGAGGGCAGTCAATCCAATAAGCCCAGGGCAGAGTGCAGAACCAAATTCAGAGGCAAGTTGAAGGGGAGACAGGCTGAGACCTGAGAAGCTGGGCGAGATGAGAGAAAAGGGTTTCAGAAAAAAATCAACCTTTCACTTGCCTTTCAACCTGTCATTGCTCCTCTACCACATTCCCACCCTCCCTCCCCCCCACAGTGAGAGAGGAAGAACGCTAGAGAAATGTCTATATTTTGAGATAGTGATGTCTATAATTGAACTTGGTAAAAAACAGAGTTCTAAGAAACTAGAGGATATGGACCACTTAGATTGGAACATTGGAAAGGCTTTTAACAACCATTTCCATATATTAACTTTGGCCTGTATGTCTCACTGTGGATGTAAACACAACCATTTCATATATTCAGTATTTATAGAAATCTTACTAGACGCAAAGTTCAAAATTAGCTTTAAGATGATTTCTAAGTGAATTAGACAATCAACCTTCTCAAAGATCTTATAGACCTGTTCAGGACATAGAACCTAAGACATACTCCTAAAACACAGTGAAAATACCATCCTTTTTGTTTAAACTACTACTGTTCTAGTTCCTAATCATTGCCTTTCCATTGCCTCCCTATAGTTCTCAATATTAATCTTTCAAAAATACAGTGTTGGCAATAGCTTCACTTCCTTTAAAATTCTGTGTGCTCAGTTACTGAGTCGTGTCCGACTCTCTGCCTGCCAGGCCCCTCTGACCATGGGAGTTTCTAGGCAAGAATACTGAAGAGGGTTGCCATTTGCTTCTCCAGGAGACCTTACCAACACTACATGCTATCAGCTGGGTATAAAGTTCTAATGCTTCACCATAGCCAGCTAATCCTATCTCAGTTTGATTCCATTCTACCTCTCAAGATTTAGTTCTTGGCTTTCTCCCCCCATGTATCTTAGGCTCTAGCATGCACAAGGGCTTTTGCAATGGCAACATAAATTTAGAGGAAGCCAAAGTTTGAAACCGGAAATGGCCTTGATACAGTAAGTCCTTCTCAGAACTCTAAGAACTCGTGGGAGTGCTTTGGACAATTAAGGAATATGGGTTGCGGAGCATGCAACACTTTTATTAGATCTCAAAGTGCAGAGGGACCTAACATATAAACTATGCCCATTATACCCATAAACAATTTTACAAGTTAGCACAGAATTGTTCAACAAGATTCCTATGAAAGTCACTGAGATCGCATTGCAGCTGCACATGCCAGGAGTGAACATCTGGGGAAAAGCAATAGGATTACATCGATTCGCAGGGGAGCACACATAATATCATTTCCCCTTGACCTCTATTGAGCTGGCTTCATTACCAAATCTCCCGGTGTTACAGCAGGCATTAATTTCTGAACTGTTCAGGCTGGTATATGGATTTTTAGTATCAGGTGTCATCTATTATATCTCACAATGGGGTTTTTTGAATGTGAGCTTGCTGATAAAATCAAGGATCAATTCAACAAATAGGAAATTGTCCATTCAGACCAACCTTCCATCTTCCTCTCTCTGTAGACCTTGACGGCTCCCGTCACCAGTTGTCCTTGAAGATAAAACCCCTACTGGGGATAATTTGAGCTGTGTACGTACATTTTTTTCACATAATAAAAAATACAAGCCTGATCATAAAAAAAATTACTTGTATGTTCAAGTCTACTTAAAATTTAAAAAGAAACAGAAATTAATTGTTATTATTTCATTCATAAATGAATAATAAGTATGCGGGAGGGAAATATTTCTTTCTAATGAAAATATCATTTTGCCAGGTTGTGATTTGCTTATTAATCACTAGGTTGAAAGCTCCACAATGGCAGAGATTTTACCTGATCTGTTCACTGACATAGCCCCAGCACCAGCCCCTGATGGACACACAGCAGAAAAATAGCTTTCACCAAGTGAACGACTAAGGAAAGGGTGCAAACACCTAGTTTACTCTGTTGGGCATTTCCTTTCTCACACAGAAACAATTTAGACATCAAAGAACATGACCATAAAAATCGAACGATATCACTACAAATAATATTAGCGAATGTTTATTGTCTCCTAGGAACATTTTTAGCCCTCTTATCTCCTTGCCTTTACTTCATTCATTTTCATTTATAGGCTAATAAAATTTAAGAAACATGTCCTATGTCACAAGTCAACTGAGGAATTTAAACATGAATCTGTGTCTTTATTATCAACAGCCACTGTCTTATCCTCAGACCCCAAGTACCTCTCGCTCCACATATACAGCCCTATTCTACGGGCTAGAATTCCTGGGAAATGAGAGACATACTGTCAAGATATGTCTTGACATAAGTCTGTCTCATGTTCTTATTATTTTCATTGCTCAGTATGAACCTTATATAAAGTTCTGCATAAAAGAAATAATTTGTTATAAACCACTTTATATATTTGGTCAGTGAGGAATTAACAATGTGAGCCCTAGAACAACTGCCTCAAATTTGTTTCTCTAGCCACTACATTGCAGTGTAAAACCACATTTATTCTCATCCCACTTCATGCTCCTCCACTCAACACAAGGAATGACGATTAGTGATGCTTAAAAACACAAAATCAGACCTCATTTAAGACAATTTCTTGTTAACCTTATGGACACACACTTGTACTAGGAGAAGATTATATATATTCCCAGACTAACTCTAGCAGTGACTATGGCAGTAATTTTAGTTTAGGAATCACTGGATACTTAAGTAAGGCAACATCCTTTGGACAATGTTCAAACTGAACACTTACATTCAGTAAATCAAATGAATCATCATGATTACTTTCCTTAAATGACAGAATAAAAGTACCAAGCTTATTTAATACACACACTTCCTCTCCTTACTTTTACATTTCACTTCCAACAATGACTCTAATGAAAAAATTCAAATGCATGGAAAGAGTGTGTGTAGAAGCTGTTAGAATCTCATTAGGCCAGATGGTATCTATAAAAAGAAGAAATTTCCATGGAGATCTAAGAAAAATTATTGGACAAAATCACTCCAATGTTCAATTGGAAGAATCTGTCATATAGAAACAGTGTGATGATTCTGGGGTAGAACCAAAGGTTTTTTATCCCAAATTAACTAGTATGCATTTGCATAGGGAGTACTTGCATAGGGAGTATTGTAGATATCATGATATTTTCAAAGAATTTACAAATTCATAAAAAAATAAAATGAAAAAGAGTGTTGCTTCAAATATGCTTCACTGACAATTTTTCTTATCATTTACATCTTTGCCTGTTTATAAGACTGGACTCTGATGAAGACTTTCTGATTTTTAGCATTACATGGGTGGTATTTGTGACATACACACACACACACACACACATATATAGTTTGAGATAACATTGGTCACTTGCAATGAGTATTTGAAAATAAGATTTACTCACTGGATACTTGAAAAACCCTAAAAACAGAAAAGAAATTTGAACACAGCCTTGTGATTTCTGAGCCAAAGAGGTAAAAAATAAAGAATCACCTTGGTATAAAGGTAAATAAATGATTGATAAAGAAAAAGTACATTGCTGATTGAAGTGTACTTTGAATACCATGAATGATAATAGAGGCATTTTTATGTTGGTTATTTTGTTATGCTGTTTTTTTGGAAATCTACTTTGAGGTTTTACAGTTTCATTCGTTCTAATATAAATGGACAACCAATAAGGTTGTTATATGTTCTTTGCATATGTGGATAATAGATATACTTTGAAATTTCTCTAATCTAGTTTATATTACTTAGCATATTGGAAGGTTGAGTTTCTCCACCACCTACCAACCACTAACACTGGTCATGAGGCTAGCCCCGGGAAGGAGCAAGGATGGAGAAATCTGCTGCTGCCAAGTCGCTTCAGTCGCGTCCGACTCCGTGCGACCCCACAGACAGCAGCCCACCAGGCTCTCCGTCCCTGGGATTCTCCAGGCAAGAACACTGGAGTGGGCTGCCATGTCCTTCTCCAATGCATGAAAGTGAAAAGTGAAAGTGAAGTCACTCAGTCGTGTCCGACTCTTGGAGACCCCATGGACTGCAGCCTACCAGGCTCCTGCGTCCATGGGATTTTCCAGGCAAGAGTACTGGAGTGGGGTGCCATTGACTTCTCCTGGAGAAGTCTATTCTGGCCTAAATAAATGGTGGTACATCCTGGATAGATGGAAAGCCTAGTAAAAGAATATTACAGTTTGATAATCTCTAGGTCTATCCATGTGGAGAAGGCAATGGCAACCACTCCAGTACCCTTGCCTGGAAAATCCCGTGAGAGGAGCCTGGTAGGCTGCAGTCCATGTTGTCACTTAGAGTCAGACATGACTGAGCGGCTTCACTTTCACTTCACTTTCCTGCATTGGAGAAGGAAATGGCAACCCACTCCAGTGTTCTTGCCTGGAGAATCCCAGGGACGGCAGAGCCTGGTGGGCTGCCGTCTATGGGGTCGCACGGAGTCAGACATGACTGAAGCAACTTAGTAGCAGCAGCAGCAGCAGGTCTATCCATGCTGCTGCAAATGGCAGTATTTCATTCATTCTTATGACTGAGTAATATTCCACTGGGCAATATGTACAATATGTATTGTACAATACATTGTACAAATTTATAATATAATTGTAGAGCTGTTATATTCCAATTAAAAAAACACATGGGTGAGGGGGAAAGACCACAGAAGAGTTATTAGAAATGTCATCATCACCATAAAAAAGATTATCATACTTATTCTTCTCTGAATTTTTTGAAGAAAAAAATAAACTGGGGAAAGTGAGAGGGTCAGAGACAGAGCTCATTGTCTCCTATCATTTCATTCTACCTCCATAAACACACAATCACACACACTCGATATTCAAACCATTTAACCACTGCCAGGTGGCACCAATGGTAAAGAAACCTGCCTGCCAAAGCAGGAGACGTAAGAGACATGGGTTTGATCCCTGGGTTGGGAAGATCCCCTGGAGGAGGGCATGGCAATCCACTCCAGTATTCTTCCCAGGAGAATCCTATAGACAGAGGAACCTGGCAGGCTATGGTCCATGAGGTTGCAAAGAGTCAGAGAGGGCTGAAGTGACTTAGCATATAGCATACTGGCCATTTAAAATGGACACATGCTTACAATGAATATTCACTTTTTATGTATGTTGTTTGGTTGGTCTGTATTTTCCCTTTACACACACACACACATATTGCTGAAGTATAGCTGACTTACAATGATTCAGGGACATAGGAAGATGATTCAGATATACATATATTATTTTTCAGTTTATTTTTCATTGTAGGTTATTATAAGATATTGAATATACTTCCCTGTGCTATACAGCAAACCTTTTTGCTTGTTACAACTCTATTTTTTTAAAATTAGAAATCCAGCATTCTATCCTAAGTCAAAAAAGCAGAATCAAAATACCATATTTTTTAGGCAAGAATTCATACATTTTCTAACATATATATTATACATACTATTTATATATATATATATGTATACAAAAGCTTTTCTACTACACTTGATAGAAACTTGAGAAAGGATATTAAAAAAAAAGGAAAAAAGATGGAGAAACTGGAAAATGTAAACTGAATGAAATGAGAGCACTGAATATGAAACACAAAAAGTGAGACAAACTAGACAAAAGTAGATTAACATGTAGTCCAGTTGTTTTTAAACATGGCCATTGTTGGTCTACATTGTATTTTGCTTAGTTAAATGTTTTACTTTGTCCTTTGAAATTAGATGCAACTGGAAGCTTTTCTTATGCCATTTTCAGGAAACTACAAAATAACCCACATAAAGATACCACTAAAACCCTAGAGTGGCAAAAAATACTTTTTAAAAGTTTGACAATACTATTTGCTGCCATATGTTAGCACATGTTAAACCATGAGGTCACCCATATAGTGTTCGCTAAAGTTATGACCAATCTAGACAGCATATTCAAAAGCAGAGACATTACTTTGTCAACAAAGTCAAGGCTACGTTTTTTCCAGTAGTTGTGTATGAATATGAGAGTTGGACTATAAAGAGAGCTGAGTGCAGAAGAATTGATGCTTTTGAACTGTGGTGTTGGAGAAGACTCTTGAGAGTCCCTTGGACTGCAAGGAGATCCAACCAGTCCATCCTAAAGGAGATCAGTCCTGGCTGTTCATTAGAAGGACTGATGTTGAAGCTGAAACTCCAGTACTTTGGCCCCCTGATGCAAAGAGCTGACTCATCGGAAAAGCCCCTGATGCTGGGAAAGATTGAGGGCAGGAGAAGGGGGTGACAGAGGATGAGATGGTTGGATGGCATCACCAACTCAATGTACATGAGTTTGGGTAAACTCTGGAAGTTGGTGATGGACAGGGAGGCCTGGTGCACTGTGGTTCACAGGGTCACAAAGATTCAGACACGACTGAGTGACTGAACTGAACTGAACTGTAAATCTATGCAGTCACATCAGAAAATAGTTTGGAACTATCAAAAAAAAATACAGATAACCATTCCCTAGGATCCAGCAATTTTTATTCTAGTTTTCTCATTTGTCATAGCAAATAACAACAATAACAATAAAACTAGAAATAACACAAATATACAGTAGTATATATCAATAATTGTAGCTTATTCACACAATGCAACACTATAAAATAGTAATCATGAAGAAATAAACTACTGTCATTGATATAAATGAATCTCAAAATAAATATTGAACAAAAAAGATAAAGTCATGAATGAATACACAATTCCATTTATGGAAAGAAAAAGATACCATTCATTCTTTCTTATACATACATGTATGATAAAGCTGAGGGAGAAAGCTAGGGGAAAATATCGCTAATATCAAAACTTCAGGCTAGAGGTGGTAAATGGGGAAGGTAATGAAGGAGGACTGTGTGAGAGCTGTAATAAATTGGAGTGTTCTTTCAAAGGGGACTTTGGAAATTTCGCAATTTTGTTATCATCCTATAAAATATGCATCTATGGTTTATATTCATTTGACTGTTTCATCAGTTTCACAATGAGCTCAAACATAAGGAACAATAGTTAACTTCAGCCTTGCATATACATACTAGTACCTACCTTATTATTTCAATTTTTACTTCTTAAAAATGTTACCAGCAAATTATCTCAGATAGTCACTGAAGAATGGAGCACAGTGGTTTAAGAGACATGCTTTCTATGACCTTAAAATTGAACAAAGGCAGAGATGCTGTTAAAGTATACAGGCTTGCAGTTAGAGGATAAAGTTGTGGAGATCTTACCCACAGTCTAGTGATTATTATCCACAAAAAATGTATTAATATTATATACTGTATAGTTGCTGAGAGACTAGATCTTAAGTGTTCTCACCAGATAAAAAGTAATGGTAATTATCTGATATGACAGAGGTGTTAGCTAGAGCTACACTGGTAACCATACTGCAGTATATAAATGTATCAAACCAACTCATTGTACACCTTAAAGTTACACAAAGCTATGTGTCACTTATCTCATTAAAAAAAAAAAAAAAACATCAACAATACATCACAACAAGTATGCAATTTTCATAGTCACTTCCATCTGAAATTTGAACACGGCCATTGTAACTTCTAACAGTAGCTCAAGTAAGAAAGGCTAATAGAAATCTTTTTTTTTTTTCTTTTTTTCCAAACTGGGGTCTGAGTTAGACATGAGAAGATTTTAGGTGTCTGATAAAGTCCTAATGGCTCTATTCATCCCGTTCCTGTCCCTACTCTGTCTGCAGGTCAGAACAAGGACAGCTAAGCCCATGGGAAGGATCTGTTCTGTCCTTCCTTTCCACTACACTGGTGTTTATTAACAAATCCCTCGGCTTTTTCATGCTTCTTATTGACTGCATATTCCCTGCATCTGTAAAGAGAAATAAAATGGCCAGCATCTGTATTATTCTAGTTCTACCCTTTCTCACATCGTTGTTGGACTTGTTCACCAGCCCAATGGCTTCTTCAGTTGGACCTTCATTTCCCCAAAAAATGCCCTGTAAGGATGAGAAGTGACTAGCGGAGGAGACTCACTAAGGTTGCTTTTGATATTCTCAATGTAAGGAGTTACATCTCTTAATGTGCGTCATACAGAGGACAGGCAGGCAAGAATAAAAAAACTGGCCATCAACTTTAGGTGAAAACTGGGGATAAATGAGCCACCACAGAAAACTGTGCAAAAGTTAGGGATAAAAGAAGTAATTTATACTCTCTGGGATTTGTTGTTGTCCTTATTGATTTTGTATTTATTATTATTTTGTTTCATTTTTTCAACAAAATGTAAAAAAGCTTTGACTGTTATATGCTTCCCAATGATCTGGATATCAAAAAATGCTTTACACTGTGCTCCAAAATTTAGGTCAATCTTCTTCTGATCACAAGAGAGCTAAATATCCAGTGTCACATTTTTGGCAGAAGATTTTTTGATTTTGCAATAGACTAACTGGCAAAGAATGTTGGAATAGAAAAGTCTGTGGAATAGTGAATGGTAGGAGATTTACATTTACTTATACACATTCAGTCATGTTATACATGATTATTTTCCATGTGTCCCAGGCTTGTTTGAGATGTTAGGCATGCAATGGGTAACAAGCCAGTCAAGATCCCTTCCCTCATGGATCCTTAAATCTAGTGTTAGCAACTGAATCTACTAAGTAGAGACAGTCCTATAATGACCTAGAGACAAACCAGTCTGATATAGCAGAAAGGCACAGGCCATTCAGAGTAGAAGCCTTATCAAAACATCCTGAGCACACTGAGGCCTCTGTCTCTGTGTCAGTTTTTCACCATCTTCTCTTTACCTATATTTACTCTCTGTTCTTTTCTGCCCTGTTCTGTGCCCAGGAGGCTGACCTTAAAGGGTACATTACCCTGGGTTTCCTGGCACTCTGTCTTCAGTTGCATCTGGTAAGTGGGAGACAACAGAGAGATGGGAGGATGAGAGGAGAGGAAAACAAAAGGACAAGAGGAGGGCCTGGGTCTGCTTCACTTGAGGCCCTCTCTCTTCTGTGACTCCCACTGTCCACTGGGCTCCAGGAACCACCATTTCTCCTCCTTGCCTCTTTCAGCTACAGCAGCCATGTCTCCTGTTGCTGCTTGGGGGTCTGACACAAAGATGGTACATAATCAGATTATTCCCATGGAAAGCTTCTCCAAAAGTCCCATTTTCAAGAGGCATCCACTGCCTGATCAGAGTTGGCTGAAACCACTATCAAGGAAAGGGGCGGGATGCAGTCTTCTACCTAAATGTCTAACGGAGACACGATTCACCATGATTCACCAACAGGGCCTGCGTCAGTGAAAGTCCAAGGGCACTGGGCTCTCAGCAACATACCGCTGAGAATTTGAAATGCATTAAACAAATACTGGCTGACATCTACCAGATGCACATGGAGAAAATGATGTGACTAATCTGATGCTCTCTGGGAGCTCACTGTCTGATGATGGAGGGAGACACGGATATAGTTGGAGAAGCATATGACAAGGGCTTTAAGATGTATGTACAGGGAATAATAGAAGTAAGTGATTAATCCTGCTGAAAGGGGGAAGAGGTTTAGGGTAAAGGAATACTCAACTGAAAATTGTGTATATGAGCTAAAATTTGAAGGGTGAGTTAGAATTCACTGTACTAGAAAGGGGCTGCTGGATCAGGAGTGGGTTACTGGTGAACAGGGCAGGGAGGGTATTGCAAGAGGAATAAACCACGTGTATAAGGAAACAGGAGCACGGAGGCCTGGAAAATGGGCCTGGTAGGAGGAAAGGCTAGTGCACAGCCAGGGCAATGGAGGTGGAGGATGTAAGAACATGAGATGAGGAAGGAGCAGAGCCTGACCATACTTATTGTAATTCTTCAACAGGGAATTAACTAATACAATGTGCATGTCAGAAATGTAAATCAGTGGAGGGCACTGAAGGCCCAGTTAGTATCATAGTGTCCTTCCTCTTCCTTAGTACCTCTTCTGAGCAGTTGTTTTTTAGTCATTAAGTCATGTACGATTCTTTTGTGGCCCTATGGACTGTAGCCCGCCAGGCTCCTCGGTCCATGGGATTTTCCAGCGTGAATACTGGAGTGGGTAACCATTTCCTCTCTAGGGGATCTTCCTGAACCAGGGATCAAAACTGAGTCTCCTGTGTTGCAGGCAGATTCTCTACCACTGAGCCAGCAGGGAAGGCCCCTTCTAAGCTGCAAGTAACTCTTATCAACTTCAAGGATAATGTTCAGCTGTTATGATCCATAGGGCACACTGATTGTTTGTGTGCCCCCTACACACAAACAATTACACACCCCCTACTGTAATTTGCTGTGGCATGTGTTCTGATTGGTTTGTGCCTATACCTTGCTCTGTGAAAATCACTGTGGTATGGCTCCCCTTCGAGGATTCAATCATGACAAGCTGGGATCACTGAATGGGACCTCTTATAACTCACAACAGAAAACACAGAACTACTTTTAGCATCATAATTATTTCAAAATATTTTAAGTCTCTTCACAATTGAAATGTCTAATTTTCTTGTCATTTTTGCTTAGTGAAGTGGAAGGGTGATAAGGAGAGGTGGAAATAGTTAGATGGGAAACAAAGGCATGGAAGGAGTTTTGGGGATAAAGACAATGAGTCTGAGTTGAGGAGTGTTGAGATGGAGCTACTGATGGAAAACCCTGGGAGAGCACCTAGAAAACCCGTGGGGCCAGAGCTTAACAGAGAGAAGGCTGAGATGAGTCTTTAGACGCCATTAGAAACCAGAAAGTTAACTTGTGAGTATGCATATTAGGTCACCAGGGAAAGTTTGTCAGTAGAGAAAACAAAGAATGAATACTTCATCATTCCGGTTTTCATTCCACACAGAAAACTCTTCATCTGAAAGGCGGCCCAAGGATAACCAACAGATTATCATTACGGTGACCACTGTCAGGATTTGCCTGGGATAGCTCCAGTTTATTCCTGTCATTCTAACGTCTTATCTGGATTCCAACATCCTATCCTCAGCATTTGACCTAGACAGGAGTGTCCTATTCAAATAAGAAAATCTGTGGTTTGAATTTAAGTGAGAAGGATATTTAGTGAGTGGTTAAGAGCAGTAGGGCTTCCTGGTGGCTCAGCTGGTAAACAGTTGCCTGCAATGTGGGAGACCGGGGTTTGATCCCAGCGTTGGGAAGATCCCCTAGAGAAGTGAATGGCTACCCACTCCAGGATTCTGGCCTGGAGAATTCCATGGACTATATAGTCCAAGGGGTTGCAAAGAGTCAAACACGACTGAGTGGCTTTCACTTCACTTAAGAGCACTAAATGCAGGTCTATGCAAACTTTCCAGCCCACTGGCCTTGAGGAGCCTACTCGTATGATCTGAGTGTCGATCATACTTCGGATGCAGTCTTTGCCATGAATCGCAAACATATTACTTGGTATTCATTTTCAATGGCTTGTTGTTAACATCTTAGATACTGGATGCCTCTTTGGAGTAATTCAGCCTATTTGGATCTCTGGTGTTCCGATGCTGTTTTTCAGCTTTTTAAGTTTACTACTGGTTTTGGGGTGATGATGTTTTAACTTCTATCATACATCCCTTTTGCTTTCATTTTCAGATTGAAGTCCCTAATAATTTTGGTGTCAGCAGGATAAAATTAATTTCACCAGAGGATGGTTATACATCTGTCATATCTGACATACTTTGATTCCCCATAAGTAATGGCCAATCTGGAATTCTGATCTTCATGTGATGGCTGGAAACAATGCATCCTATGCTTAGTTTACAGTTTATAACATGTTAACATTTTAATTGACTCTATTTGAATGAATAGTACATTCTCCCATGTTTCAGGGAAATATTGATTTCTTGTGGGAAAATACTAAAACTATTAAATGCCCATGAAACCCCATAGGAACCAAATTTAAACCTTAGAACATTTAATTACAAAGCCTTTTATTTAATTGGTTTCCAAAATAATGTTGTTGAGAAAATATATCATTAGAAAAAGCTATTGGATAGGCAAAGTACTATAATTTGACAATGTTTTCTCTAGTAAAGTCCTTTATCACAATCTAAGTATGGCTTTATCAGACCTTCTATTTTTTTTTTCTCTCTTAGCATGTGGTCAGAGAAACATACTACAAGAAACTAGCCACTTCTATATGTGCCTTTCTTCCTTTCAAGATAGAGTTATTTCTGCACAGAGGAGAACAAGCATAAATCTGGAACACATAAGGGACACACTGCTGCTGCTGCTGCTAAGTCGCCTCAGTCGTGTCTGACTCTGTGCGACCCCGCAGATGCCAGCCCACCAGGCTCTGCTGTCCCTGGGGTTCTCCAGGCAAGAACACTGGAGTGGGTTGCCATTTCCTTCTCCAATGCATGAAAGTGAAAAGTGAAAGTGAAGTCGCTCAGTCGTGTCCCACTCTTAGCGACCCCATGGACTGCAGCCCAGCAGGCTCCTCCATCCATGGGATTTTCCAGGCAAGAGTACTCGAGTGGGGTGCCATTGCCTTCTCTGACTGTAAGCCTAGCCCCAGATATTTCACTTGTGGTCACCACCTGCTCTAGGATGACTTAGCGGTCATGCGGAAGCTCCCAGGACAGGCACCTAGCCAGACAAGCGGTGTGGCAGAGCAGGGGCAGCATCCGCAGAACCACCCTAGTTTCAGGGTTTGCCACCTGTGTCTTCACTGCAGTCTGTTCTTGCTGACTAGACATGGGAATCCCACACCAGCTCTCTCCAAAACTGGGGGCTGAGCCTGCTCCAATATTCTTTGACTTGGGACCTGATCCTCTTTTCCTTCTTCACAGATGGAAGTGTTGAGTTCCAAAGCCTCCTGCTCGGGGCTGTTTGCCCACAGTGTGCTCTCTCCACAGCCCTTTTCTCCCTTGTTTGTACTTCTTTGAATCAAGCCATGCCCAGATCTTCCCAACTCCCTCAGACTTGGCATCCCAGGAGAACCAGTATCTCTCCTGAGAACAGCTGTACAAGTTGGCAAAGGCATAGTCCCAGTTTAATCCTTCTCCACCAGCTGTCAGGGCCCAGCATGGCTTGAGACCATTACACAAGGTATCATGACAGCACATTTTCCCCCTTTTATTCTCTTTTTCTTTCTTTTTAATAGACTTGGGACAGCATTGTTCTGAACATAATTTCCACCTCACGATTACATTTTTGACATGAACAGTGGTCTTTACAGCCTATCTTACCTGCACTATTGTGTGTAACTGTATTGATAACCTCACAAAGACACCAAAATTAGTCAAGAGACAGCACCACCTGGGTTGCTGGGTGAAAGCCCTGGGACCTGATCATGGCTTGAATCAAGAAAAGTACTTCACTGGGAGTAGACCTTATTGAGCATGGTAAACCCTTACACAGAAGTTGAGCTTTACCTAAGAATGTATGTATGTGATCTGTTTATTCTGGTTTCACGTCCCGGTTTGCAGATTAACATATACAACATTGTACAGATCATTTCCTCAAATCTGTCCCCCAAGCATGAAAATTCTATGAAACTGGTGGGTTATTCCAGAATTGACTTGCTGAGAGGACACAGGATTGACTGATAACATGGTTGAAAGTAGAAACAAAGGATACATCGAGCAAGGAAGAGAGGGGAAGAAAGAAAGAGAATAAATTCCAATCAGACAGAGCATAGCCCCGTGCAGCGATAATTGTATTTCTCTGAAAACCATCAGGTCATGTCTCTGTAAATACAGTAATCAATTGTTGTGTCAGTTAAGGTTTTGTGATTTCTTGTAACAAAACCTGCTCTAGTAGATACAAGCAAAAAGGAACTTATTGGAAGAAAGTGTTTGGAAAGCATGCAAGAAGAAAACTGGAGTCACTTGTCTTGAAAAAGAGAAATCAAGGCAAAGCTGGGGAGTCAAGCTGTAAGATTTCTTGCACCGTCTCTTAGTAACAGATTGTCTAAAAGAAATTAACTGCAACCATTAAACATACTTATGGTATTCTTAAGAATTTAAATTGTAACGTGTCAGCATGGGTTCTTCCTACCTTGGGTTTCCTAACCACACCCTGGCCATAGAATGTAGAACATCTAAACTGAGCATGTCAGATGAGCAGTGTCTCCAAAGATGCTCCAAAGTGAGAGTGGGAAAGGAATCTTCCACACTGAAAAGTTACTGTGAAGGAGGTGTCCTTTACAGTCACTGCATTGTACCAAGCTTCACACTTTGCACTGTAGCGTCCCATGCCATCATCTCATCTTTTCCTCCCATCAGCTTTATCAAGCAGGTAGTCACATTCTAAAGGAGATCAGCCCTGGGTGTTCTTTGGAAGGAATGACGCTAAAGCTGAAACTCCAGTACTTTGGCCACCTCATGCGAAGAGTTGACTCATTGGAAAAGACTCTGAGGCTGGGAGGGATTGGGGGAAGGAGAAAAAGGGGACGACAGAGGATGAGATGGCTGGATGGCATCACCGACTCGATGGAGGTGAGTCTGAGTGAACTTCAGGAGTTGGTGATGGACAGGGAGGCCTGGAATGCTGCAATTCATGGGGTTGCAAAGAGTCAGACACAACTGAGCAACTGAACTGAACTGAGCATCCTTGGGGCCTCCCTGGTGGCTCAGGTGGTAAAGAATCTGCCTGCAATGAAGGAGACCTGGGTTCAGTTCCTGGGTTGGGAAGATCCCCTGGAGAAGGGAATGGCAACCCACTCTAGCATTCTTGACTGGAGAATTCTCTGGACAGTGGAGTCTAGCGGGTTGCAGTCCATGGGGTCACCAAGAGTGGGGCACAACTGAGTGACTCCCGCTTTCACTTTTCTTTCCACTAGCAGTATTCTCAAGCCAATACTAAGAAAAAGGAAAAGCAGGGGGAGGAACTGACTTGCAGGAACCAAGCAGAGCCCAGACTGAATCCTGGCATGGCTTCTGTCTAATCTAATATGATTTGATCACTTGCCTGAAACTTTCTGTTTCCCAACTCGAGAGGGAAGTAAAACTCAACAGTTTTCCTAGTCAGAGTTGATGTCTCCAGTGTTCTTGCCTGGAGAATCTCAGGGATGGAGGAGCCTGGTGGGCTGCCATCTGTGGGGCTGCACAGAGTCGGACACGACTGACGTGACTCAGCAGCAGCAGCAGTGTGCGTATCACAGTGACACCAGTTGTTAAAATAATGACATACTGGGTTGTCCAGAAAGTTTGTTTGGATTTTTCTGTAACATCTCATGGAAACATTAAAACGAACTTTTTGGCCAACCCAGTACTTCCCAATCAGTTGGTAAACAGCCACAGGCTGTCAAGATGCCCATGACCGCCACTCTGGCCCTTTCTCTAGGTCCTCGGATTTCCACATTATTCAACGAACGACTTAACACATGGTGTATCCGGGGACGGCAAGGATTCTGCCATCCTTCCTCATTAGTTGCTATCAGTTTCAAACCAAAATATTTTGAATTTTACCTCTGTTTCTATTTAAGTCCAGGGAAGAAGACAGTAGGCCTTTAAGTAGTGGGGCTTACTTTATATTCCAAAATTATCTATGCAATATTTATAACCAAGATAGCTAGGTGATTACTTTCACTAAAAACAACAACAATCATAATAAAAGCCGTTTACCTCGGGGCCCACAGGGTCTGTGCTTCCCTGAATTTTCCATTTTGGTGCCCTTTCTTCCTTAGCATTCTTCCTAATTTATTAGAAACATTAATCCAGTCAGTGTGTGTGTGTGTCTATGCCTTAGAAGAAGAAAAGAAGAAATGTGATGTATGGTGGGGTAGAATTATCCGTCCTCATTAGCTGGAACCCGGGAAGGTCTGTAACAGCCACTCACCAAGAAGACCATAGATCATAGGCAAGCGTGTCCCAGCAGACTCCAAGGTACTGTACTCATTCTTTTCCCAAACATGAGGGTGCTTGCTTTGTATTCGAGCTCCACTTTTCCATGTTATAATACATTCATTTAAATGCAGATTTTGTTATTCTGCTTAACATCATCAGTCTATCAGACAGACACCTGTGGAGAAATATAAATTAACCTATCTCTGTACATTAGTGGGAACCACTAAGCTTGCCGCAATTATCAATTTGCCCTTGGGGTCACCTTGTTTCATCTTTCACACGTTAAGAATGCTGTTCAGAAATGCATTGTCGTGCCCTGCCATCTGAAGTGTTCTGCCTCTCATGAAGAGGACAGCTTCGACTACATCACAGGCTGAAGAACTCATCCATAAACTAAGGAAAACATGTTATCCTGGGGGAAAGTACCACCAACAGATGTGCTGGTATCAGTGTCGGCCATCCTGGTGTGAGCCACTGCTCTGTCTGAAAGGTTCTGGGCTAGCTCTTCTCAGCACAAAAACATTCAGCTGAGAACCTGAAGTAGAACTCAGTGAGAGCCTTATTAGAAGTCATTTGATGGGTCATTCATAGAGGGCACAGAGGCCTGGAAATTAGCTTTCTTTGAAATGTGAACAATACATGTGCAGAGAACAAACATATGGATACTAAGGGGAAAGGAGAGAGGTGAGATGAATTGGGAGGTTGGGATGGATGTATATACAATATTGAGATGATGTATAAAACATATAACTATGAGAACCTACTGTATAGTATAAGGAACTCTACTCAATGCTCTGTGATGACCTAAATATGAAGGAAATCCAGAAAACAGGGGGTTGTTATTTAGTCATTAAGTTGTGTCCAACTCGTTGCGACTCCATGGATTGTAGCCTGCCAGGATCCTCTATCCATGGGATTTTCCAGGCAAGAAAACTGGAGTGGGTTGCTGTTTCTTTCTCCAGGGTATCTTCCCACCCCAGGGATCAAACTTGTGTCTCCTGCTTGGCAGGTGGATTTTTTTTTTTACCACTGAGACACCTGGGAAGATACATGTATGCATGTATGTATGTGTGTATATATATATATATAGCTATTTATGTAGATAGGAGATATATGCATATGTATAGCTGATTCACTGTGTTATACATTAGAAACTAACAAAACATTGTAAAGCTACTATACTTCAATAAAAAGTACATAAATAAAAATGAACCAAGTAAATTCATAGATAAGAGCTTACTAGAGTGTTACATTAAAGAACTCAGGGAATCAGAACTAACATTAGTTAAGTGCTCACCCTGGTTTTACATTCTATAAACAGTATTTCGGTCCACACTTAAATTGGGAAGTAGGGATGCCATGTTTTCATTTAACAGATAAGGTCAGAAATTGCACTATACGTGGCCACTGGCCATGCTGCCTGGTTCCTCTGAACTATGTCCCGCTGCATTAATTCAAAAGCAAGAAGAGTCTGACATCATACCCAAGCTTGACCACATGCCAATGAATGCATTCCTACCATCAGCAGTATTGCTGTATCTGAAGAGAGTACTCGCCTGAGGTTTAGTAAACCATGGAAGTAGAGAGCTCAGATTTTAAATCCTGCGTTTGGCACAGTGTCTTTCCTGAAATCCTCAAACAAAGGATAGGTACGCTTGTTGGCCAGTCCTAGCGTATCTAGAGTCTTCTATCACATACTCAACACTAATAAAATTGTTTGAGAATCACCTTTCTGACTAGACTGAGAGTTCTGTGGAAGTTTCTTTCCTAATGTTTTGTTTACCAAAATCCCCACACTTAGCCCAGTGCATGTCACTTCTCGAAAGATTAAGTGAGTAGTCAATTTCCAACTCATTCTGTAGGAGAGGGAAACAGACAACTTGATGAAAATACCTTGACCTAGTAAATGGATCTGGAGAAGGTGATGGCACCCCACTCCAGCACTCTTGCCTGGAAAATCCCATGGACGGAGGAGCCTGGTGGGCTGCAGTCCATGGGGTCACTAGGAGTTGGACACGACTGAGTGACTTCGCTTTCACTTTTCACTTTCATGCATTGGAGAAGGAAATGGCAACCCACTCCAGTGTTCTTGCCTGGAGAATCCCAGGGACGGGGGAGCCTGGTGGGCTGGCGTCTATGGGGTCGCACAGAGTCGGACACGACGGAAGTGACTTAGCAGCAGCAGCAGCAGTAAATATATCTCTAACGACACAGGTGGCTACATCAGACGCCATAGCTCCACAGAACTGGTTTCCCCTCCTTACTCTCTTAGCCCTAAATTCAGGCTGCCCAGGGCGCCGCCTAGTCATTATGTGTGTGTCCCACTTAGTTTCCTTCAGAGGCAAAGTGTGTAGACCTGCTACTGTACATACTTTCTCTTCTTGGTGGTTTGATTTCTCAACTAAAGACAGCACCTGCGTATCAGTCGCTCTCTTGCCCCTTGTGCATGTGAAGATTGTGCAGTTCATTCCGTGGAATTTGCGGGCAGTCACGTGAGGATATTACTGGACCTCTAAGGCAAAGGCCCTGACCCGGAAATGCAGTGGCCTCCTATGGTTCCATACTTCGAGTGACCATCAGTGGTCCTAGAATTGTACCTCTGCCACGTGATGTGCAAGGGGAATGTAGTTCATTCTAAGAAGAAAAGGACTATTTCTAGAAAGTCAGAAGCAAAACACCTAGAAACCTTTAGAACTTTCTTGAAGAGATATGCAATTGATGGTTTGTGAGACAATGCAGACAACAATAATAGAGAACTTGGTCTCGGTTGCAGGCTTCTGTGTTAGAATATTCAGAGGTTTTCTGTGATCAGTTGAATGTATCAACCCTCACCCCAATAGTATACTCCCTTACAATACCAAATTCCCTTCTTTCGGAAGAATTTATTAACTAGACTTTCCAAAGAGCCCCAAGCCAAGGACTGAGCCACACTGGTCTGTAGGTTTTGATCTTTCTCATCTGTTTGGTCCTGTCTCTGAAGTACACCTCTCCTTCATCCTCTATTGAAGTTTACAACTCTCTTTCTTAAGAGAAAATAAAATATTTACACAGCAATTTACACGGTTTTCACATTTAAGCCATTCCTTCTCTTCTGTTTCACTCAGAGATAACTAAGAACATCATCTTCAAAATCAATTAGGAGGTACAGGACATACACACACACACACACACACACACACATGCACACACACACACATATATATATATACCTTGATTCATTCCTAGACTTTCTTCTAGGAGAAATGGATACATTATAAAATGAAACTATTATCTCCTCTGAGACAAGCAGCACCTTTGAATAACACCAGATACACCTTTAGTCACTCCAGAAAATCATTTAATCACATATTCATCTCAACATCTCAAGAAAATCATATTGGAAAACAAAAAAATTCTGGAACAAAATTACAGTTTAGGTACATTGGATTTTTTTCTAAATTAATTTATTTATTTTAATTGTAGGCTAATTATAATAGATTGGATATTTTTATGATGTATCTTTCACAGACTAAGCCCAGAATTGTCTGATTTAGAGGATTTGAAGAATTCTAGAGGAAACAGTTTCTTTGTACACAGTTTTATATAATATATATAATTCATGAGATTTTGCAAGTCACAAAGTTATTTCAGAATTATGTCATTAAATTTCACACTAGTTGTGTCAAGTAAAGCAAGACTGATATTATTGACCACATTGAATAATTGAGAAAACTGAGGCACAAAGAAATATGTGCCTCTTTCAAAGTCATCATCCAAAAATAAGCAGAAGACCTAAATAGACATTTTTCCAAAGAAGACATACAGATGGCCAACAGGCACATGAAAAGATGCTCAGTATCCCTCAGTACTGAGCATCTTAGTGATACTAGAAATGCATATTAAAACTACAATGAGATATCAGCTCAGACCTGTCAGGAAAGCTATCACCAAAATGTCTACAAGTAATAAATGCTAGACAGGATGTGGAGAAAAGGGAACCCTCCCATATGACTGGTGGAAATGTAAATTGATGCAGTTGCTGTGGAAAACATTATGGAAGTTGCTTAAAAAACTAAAGAAAGAGCTACTATATAATCTAGCAATCCCATTTCTGGGCATATAACCAAAAAAGATGAACACTCTAATTTGAAAAGATACATGCACTCAAATGTTCATAACAGAATGATTCTTAATAGCCAACACATGGAAGCAACCTAAACATCAATCAACAGATGAATGGATAAGGAACGTGTGAGATTATATATTTATATATATACACACATGCACCAACACATGCACACACACACACACTCATGCCCAAGAATGATGGAATATTACTTAGTCATAAAAAAGAAAGAAACATTGCCATTTGCAGTAGTACGGATGAATGTAAATATTATCATACTGAGTGAAGTACGTCAGACAGAAAAACAAATATGATGTTCTTTGCATGTGAAATCTAAAAAGAATACATAAAGGAACTTATTTACAAAACAGAAACAGATTCACAGAAGTAAAAAGCAAATTTATAGTTATCAAAGGAGAGGGGATAAATCAGGAGTATGGGATTAAAATATACACACCACTATAAACAACAAGGTCTTACTGTATAGCACAGGGCACCCAGGGACGCCAAAAAAAATGGGCTTCCCTGATAGCTCAGTTGGTAAAGAATCTGCCTGCAATGCAAGAGACCCTGGTTCGATTCCTGGGTCAGGAAGATCTGCTGGAGAAGGGATAGGCTACCCACTCCAGTATTCTTGGGCTTCCCTTGTAGCTCAACTGGTAAAGAATCTGTCTGCAGTGCAGGAGACCTGGGTTTGATCCCTAGGTAGGGACTATCCACTGGAGAAGGGAAAGGCTACCCACTCCAGTATTCTGGCCTGGAGAACCCAATGAACTGTATAGTCCATGGGGTCACAGAGTCAGACACCATTGAGCGACTTTCACTTTAGGACTTCCCTATAGCTCAAATGGTAAAGAATCTGCTGGTGATGCAAGAGACCAGGGTTCAATCCCTGGGTCTGGAAGAGCCTCTGGAGAAGGGAATGGCAATCCACTCCAGGATTCTAGCTTGGAGAATTCCATGGACAAAGAAGCCTGGTGGGCTATAATCCGTGGGATCACAAAGAGTCAGACACAACTGAGCGACTAACACACATCCATGGAACTATATTCAGTATCTTGTAGTAAACTACAACGGAAAATAATCTGAATGCAATATATATATGAAACTGAATCACTTTGCTATACACCTGAAACTAGTAAAATATTGTAAGTCAATTATACTTCAATTTAAAATAAAATGTAGATCACCGGAGATTGAAAACCAGGTTTTCTGACTTTGATTCTAGTGTTCTTGATACAACAGAAACATAATTACTTTTTATTACATTTTCATTGAAACATCATAAAGAACAAATATTATAAGAATGAACGAATTTTCAGCCAATCCATCTTAATTTATGTGCCTAGAACCAGAGTGTATGAAAAGAAGGAAAGTTCTTAGTCCCTACAATAAAACCTTTTACAATTTAGTAAGGGTTAATACAAACACCAAGAGAAACTGGAAAGTTGTGCTGCTAAGCTGATTTTTTTCAAGAGTCTGTATTATCAGAACAAGTGAAGGACACTGCTGACCTGAACAGGTTCACATAATCCTGCCAGCCATACAAACACCTAGTACATGAGAAACAAGATTCCAGACACAGTAAGCTCACAATTGAGCCTTTTAGACTGCTGACTAAATGGGGGAAATAGAACTGAAGAAAGCTATCTACACTATGTCTACTTCCAGCAAGCTATTTTTTGACATGTACTTTTTGAAATTGTCTTTCAAATGGAGAAAACCTCTCCTTCAGCTATCACCTAAGACATTGGCTGTCTCCAGATTTCACTCATTCATTTCTTCATTCAGTCCTTCAGCAATCATTTACTGGCTGCCTATTATGTACCAGGCACTGTTTGAAATGTTATGAATATAGTAGTGAAGGAAGGAAGCATAATCCCTGTCTCCATCAAGTTTATAATTTGATGGAGAGAGATAGCCAATACACACATCAATGATTAAACATGCATAATAAAAGGTCATAATATTTATGGAGTAACATAAGCAGGAAATAAGGCTAGGGAGTCCCATGCTGGGTGGGGAACTGACAGTTTTCAAAATGTCAAAACTAAAATGTGTTTAAAAAAAAATCAACATTTGAGCAAAGATCTGAAGGAAGGAATAGAGTAAGAAAGAGTGCAGCTTTCAAGGAAAATAATATTCTAAGCAGAAGAAA
Source organism: Redunca redunca (assembly GCA_006410935.1). Taxonomy (NCBI): domain Eukaryota; kingdom Metazoa; phylum Chordata; class Mammalia; order Artiodactyla; family Bovidae; genus Redunca; species Redunca redunca. Next base: position 414,761 of record SJYQ01000504.1, on the reverse strand, counting down.
GAGCCTCTGCAAAGGCTATCCATGGCTCACTGGAAGGAGAGAAGATGACTTTCTGGAAGAAAAGGAATCAGGTATCTAAAGAGGAGATGAAAGCACATGAGGGAGGAGCTAGTAGATCACAAAGACCTGGTGTACTTTGAAAGGACACTGGCTTTTTTTAACCTGAGTAAGATCAGGAGCCCTTGGGAGGTTTTGAGCAGGGGATTAAGGTAATCTAACTAGTTTTCCTTTGTGGCTGGGCTCAGACTATACTAAACCAGGACAACGGTAGAAGCAGTAAGCCTGTAGCAGTAGGTAAATACACAGTCCAGACAAGAGATAATGGTATAATGATGAATATATCACTGGTCTACTTCTTGCTCTCCACTGGCTGTGCTTGAACGATCCCATTCATTTCACCTGGTTCCTTCACACATCTTCCATGTCCTGATCACTTTCAAATCTATCTCTGAGTAAAACACCTCTCAATAGCACTATATATTTCACAACAGCCTAGAAAGCTACGCCCAAGCATAATATGTTGATGTTAAACATATTCTCACCTTAATACATTCAGAATCCTGTGTATTTTCATGACATCTTACAACCAATTATCTGCCTCTAAATCTAAACTTTATTCCACTGTTTCAGTTTCAGTTCAGTCACTCAGTCGTGTCCGACTCTTAGCGACCCCATGAACCACAGCGCACCAGGCCTCCCTGTCCATCACATACTCCCAGAGTTTACTCAAACTTATGTCCATTGAGTTGGTGATGCCATCTAACCATCTCATCATCTGTTGTCCACTTCTCCTCTCACCTTCAATCTTTCCCCAAATCAGGGTCTTTTCAAATGAGTCAGCTCTTCGCATGAGGTGGCCAAAATATTGCAGTTTCAGCTTCAACATCAGTCCTTCCAATGAATACCCAGGACTGATTTCCTTTAGGATGGGCTGGGTTGGATCTCCTTGCAGTCCAAGGGACTCTCAAGAGTCTTCTCCAACACCACAGTTCAAAAGCATCAATTCTTTGGTGCTCAGCTTTCTTTATAGTCCAACTCTCACATCCATACATGACCACAGGAAAAACCATAGCCTTGACTAGACGGACCTTTGGTAACAAAGTAATGTCTCTGCTTTTTAATATGCTGTCTAGGTTGGTCATAACTTTTCTTCCAAGGAGTAAGCGTCTTTTAATTTCATGGCTGCAGTGACCATCTGCAGTGATTTTGGAGCCCCCCAAAATAAAGTCTGACACTGTTTCCACTGTTTCCCCATCTATTTCCCATGAAGTGAAGGGACCAGATGCCATGATCTTACTTTTCTGATTGTTGAGCTTTAAGCCAACTTTTTCACTCTCCTCTTTCACTTTCATCAAGAGGCTGTTTAGTTCTTCTTTGCTTTCTGTCCTTAAGGGTGGTGTCATCTGCATATCTGAGGTTATTGATATCTCTCCCGGCAATCTTGACTCCAGCTCATGCTTCACCCCTCTCAGCGTTTCCCATGATACACCCTGCTGCTGGAGTGCAGCCCCAGCAGCCAGGGAATCAGCCTGAAGGGAGGAGCGGTGTCGGCAAGGAATGAGGTAGCCTCTGACTTCAGGTACGGGGCGACATGTTTATTTCAAGCATCAGGTCTTCTTCTATACTTTTTCAAAAGCATTAGGTCAGAGGTTTTACATGTTTCAGTTCCCCCTCACCCAGATTTATTGGTTCATTGTTGCCCTTCAAACAGAGTTCCTGCTTCAGCGATTCTCTCAAAATCCCATTTACTTGTGATTACACTGTAACTCATGCTTATGTCTGGGCAGCATACCACATTCCTCAGTTTCTTATATTTTTAAATCCTGCTTGCCCCTAGTATCCTAAGCTTACTATCTCCTAAAATGGCTTCTAACTATTCTTCAGTTCAGTTCAGTCACTCAGTTGTGTCCAACTCTTTGCGACCCCATGAATCGCGGCATACCAGGCCTCCCTGGCCATCACCAGCTCCTAGAGTTCAATCAGACTCGTGCCCATCAAGTCTTAATTATTCCTAAATCCTAAACTCAGCAAACTTTCTTTGCCATAAACATTTCCCTCAGAAACAGGTCTGAGATAACAATCCTTCCCATGGCCTCAAGCTGTGGCCTACATGCTCATCCCGGGACATTCTTTGTAAAAATCCTTGAACAAATGTCAATGCCTACTTTATATTTTCTGGGCACAACTGCGAAGGCTTTGCGCTTTCTCATGTTTCTCTCAAGAATAAGAAGCACCTTAACATTCTTTCCAGCCAAGTCAACTAAAGAAAGGAAAGAACAAGTCAGAATCACAAAACTTAACTCCTTCATCCCAGGACCGTGCCTGTAGGATGAGGAGGAGGGNGAGTGGGGGGGGGGGGGGGGGGGGGGGGGGGGGGGGGGGGCGTGCCTCCATTTTGTCAGTAATGCGTAACGCGGCTCCTGACATCTCGCCCTTTCTTAGTTTTTAGAGCGTAAGTATGAAATTCAGTAGTTAAGCAGAAACACTTTGGTTGAGTATTCTGAAAAGGCACAGGGCTACTACATAAATCAGAACCAACAGGCATAAGCCCATGGCCACATTAATCATTACTGTATAAAAAGGATCCATGGGAAAGATATCCCTCCAGATTTTCAAAAAGGGAATTGGAAAGCCATTGAGAGGAAAATTCAGGCTCTGCCTGCTTCATATTCTGAATATCCTGATGTAACTTAGAAATATCAATACTAAAATCTGAATTATTCCAAACGCCTAAAATATGATTCCTAATGCATTCCCAAGAATGTACGGAACCATTTACTTGTAGAGGGGTAACACACATCCATTTAAATTCAGCATGGCACGGGAGCCATGTCAGGCATTACTGACACTCTGTATATAAGTTAAATAAGCAGGGTGACAATATACCACCTTGACATACTCCTTTCCCTATTTGGAACCAGTCTGTTGTTCCATGTCCAGTTCTAACTGTTGCTTTCTGACCTGGATACAGGTTTCTCAAGAGGCATGTCAGGTGGTCTGGTATTCCCATCTCTTTCAGAATTTTCCACGGTTTATTGTGATCCACACAGTCAAAGGCTTTGGCATAGTCAATAAAGCAGAAATAGATGTTTTTCTGGAACTCTCTTGCTTTATCCATGATCCAGTGGATGTTGGCAATTTGATCTCTGGTTCCTCTGCCTTTTCTAAACCCAGCTTGAACATCTGGAAGTTCATGGTTCACTTATTGCTGAAGCCTGGCTTGGAGAATTTTGAGCATTACTTTACTAGCATGTGAGATGAGTGCAATTGTGTGATAGTTTGAGCATTCTTTGGCATTGCCTTTCTTTGGGATTGGAATGAAAACTGACCTTTTCCAGTCCTGTGGCCACTGCTGAGTTGTCCAAATTTGCTGGCATATTGAGTGCAGCACTTTGACAGCAGCATCTTTCAGGATTTGAAATAGCTCCACTGGAATTCCATCAACTCCACTAGCTTTGTTTGTAGTGATGCTTTCTAAGGCCCACTTGACTTTACATTCTAGGATGTCTGACTCTAGGTGACTGACCACACCACCGTGATTATCTGGGTTGTGAAGATCTTTTTTGTACAGTTCTTCTGTGTATTCTTGCCACCTCTTCCTAATATCTTCTGCTTCTGTTAGGTCCATACCATTTCTGTCCTTTATCGAGCCCATCTTTGCATGAAATGTCCCCTTGGTATCTCTAATTTTCCTGTAGAGATCTCTAATCTTTCCTATTCTATTGTTTTCTTCTATTTCTTTGCATTGATCACTGAGGAAGGCTTTCTTATCTCTCCTTGCTATTCTTTGGAACTCTACTCCTCAACAAATAACCATCTACCATATCTATACCTTTAAATTTCTTACCATGGTATTATTCCTATTACTGCTGCCTTAGAACATTCTATTTTTCCAGAAATACAAACATAAGGTCATTCTCAACTGTTCATAGGTAGATTGGATCCACATAAATAAACAGATCCCAAAGTTCAGCCCACAAAAAGCCAAATTATTCCTACCCAAGTTAGCACAGTAATCATTTGCAACAGACACATTCTTTCCTCTAGTATTTCCCCTTATTGCCAGGGAACACACATTCTAAAGCCAGTGAAAGGATTTTAGCACATTAGATGCAAATGAGAAAGTGCTATCTTCTGTTTATATGAACAATGCACTATAGTAGATCAAGGACAATTGGAACTATTGAAATAATCCAAGCTGAAAAAAGCTAGCATTAACCATAGGCAGGAAAAGTTAAAATGGAGAGAAATGGATTTACTCAATGAGTTTTAAAGAGGTAGGTTGCGGCTGGTTTGAGACTTTCAGCCGTATTTATGTATACTTTTTGAGGTCATTTGTTTTAGCTTTATACTTACATGAAGACTCTTTAAGATCTGAGAGCTAATTAATCAAGACATTTTTTGATCTTCATTTTATTTATTCTTAAAAACAAGAAACAAAAAACCAAACAAACAAACAAAAAAACCCTTGTTAGATTATAACCAATTCCCAGCTGGGAAAGCTGAGGCTTAGCCTGTATGTCAGAGTGAGACTTTACTTGCAGGTTTGTCAGACACCAAAAACCTATGTGTGGGCCCTGTACATAATCTTAAAGGTAAGATAAGTTGAATTAAACTGTCATGGGTGAATTTATTACTCATAAGTATCTAATAAATATTTCATATATGTCATCAATTCACAAATTCATCACCTTATATGATTTCCTGGAGAGTAAGGAAACAAGCTGAAACTCCAATACTTTGGCCACCTGATGCAAAGAACTGACTCATTTGAAAAGGCCCTGATGCTGGGAAAGATTGAAGGCGGGAGCAGAAGGGGACGACAGAGGATGAGATGGTTGGATGGCATCACCGACTCAATGGACATGAGTGTAGTAAATTCCAGGAGTTGGTGATGACAGGGAGGCTTGGTGTACTGCAGTTCAAGGGGTCACAAGAGTTGAACATGACTGAGTGACTGAAATGAACTGAACGGAAGGAAAATGAGTAACAGGGATCCTTTCTATTCTCCTACTTCTTATTTAGAGAACACTGTAGAAACATTTATATTTAAGAAAGCAATGATTCTAATGAAGAAATAAAATCATTCAAATTGTGTTCTTTCTAAAAATCATGTAAAATGAGAAGTGAAACTGCTCAGTCATGTGCAACTCTTTGCGACCCCATGGACTGTAGCCCACCAGGCTCCTCCATCCATGGAATTTTCCAGGCAAGATTACTGGAGTGGGTTGCCATTTCCTTCTCCAGGCGATCTTCTCGACACAGGGTTTGAACCCATTTTCTCCGGCATTGCAGGCAGATGCTTTACCCTCCGAGCCACCAGGGAAGCCCGTATGTAAAATGATAAGCCCTAAATAGCAAGACAAGGTCAAGAACATGTGAAGAAATGAAGGAGCAGATTGCTAATTATCATTTTTATTATCATCTTGGAAAGAAGGAAGGTTTGTTTGTAATTGCTTTGGTAGGCAGTCATAGTAAATGAACCTGAAAAATGCAATATTCCTTCTCCAGAACTGTTTGCTGTCTCAATTTCCCCTTTGAAAGTATCAGCCAAACCTCTTTTAACTGTTTGTAAAAACAAAATCATACTGAGTTACAGCTCAGCTTTGTAGGGAGTTAATAAGGTTGGCTCTTTGCCTCAACTGGTAAGGGATTTTCCCAAGAAGAGAATCATTTTTCCAGTTGAATTCAATGCTCTTGCTAGATGACCACTGTGCAAAGAACATATTCACAGTATTGCATTTAAACCTCACCAGGTTGGGCCCTTCTCCCTTTCAGAAAGTCACTCTCTTTTGAGAACTATTACCATCTACTGGTATTTCCATTTGCAGGGAAGCAAAATTTGCCACACTGAAACCAAGAAGGACTCTGTGGGGCTCCTGGGCAGGAAAGCCTTTTTGTTCCCCCAGTCTCTGCTTTTTACAGGCAAGACTCCAGCCTCCATGACCTGCTCTGAATTCCAAAGGGCAGATTCAAACTGTTGCTAATTAGGGAAGGAGTAGCCAAGAAACTACCTGAGGTGAGGTTAAAGGGGCCTCGGAAGCTCATCAAGACTAGGAGACAGACTTCTTGAGACAAAACATACACCCTCATCTTGTCAGCAGCCCCACCTTTGAACTATTGCTATAAAGTGAGTGAAAGCAGCTCAGTCTTGTCTAACTCTTTGTGATCCCATGGAATGTACAGTCCGTGGAATTCTCTAGGCCAGAGTGGGGTAGCCTTTCCCTTCTCCAGGGGATTGCAATAAAACTCCTCATCAAATCCTCCTGGAGCTTTCCAGAGCAGGAGCCCACTGTGTCCCTCTTTGCCTGGCAATGAAATAAAGCTATTCTTTTTAACTCCACCCCAAACTCTGAGATTTAGTTTGGTCTACAGAGGGTGAGATGTTGGCATCAATGGTAATGCTTCTTTGGCATGAGGAAGAAACAGAAGACTCAGGAATTTTTATCTTTTCACCTCCTCCTTAATTGCCTTAAAGAATTCAGACAGAGGAGCCATCCCAGGAAAGAAAAGTATCACCTGAGTTATTATAGCATAATATGAACTAGACATGGGAGACAGGGAGGAACATAATAACCTCTGTTAAAATTTCTCTGTGTCCCATTGTTCCGACATGGTCCAGCAAACATTTGTTAACCAAATGTTGGGTCTTTCTTCACCTTCCTGTGAACTGCCTTCTTTCTCTATGAAGTCGCATCCCTTGTGGCTCAGCTGGTAAAGAATCTGCCTGCAATGTAGGAGACCTGAGTTCGATCCCTGGGTTAAGAATATCCCCTAGAGAAGGAAAAGGCTACCAACTCCAGCATTCTGGAGAATTCCATGGACTACAGTCTATGGGTTCACAAAGAGTCTGACACAACTGAGTGACTTTCACTTCACTTTCACTTTCTATGAAGCTGCAGACCGTTCCTCCTTCAAATCCAGTATAACATATATGCCTCATTTTGCCTGTTTTTTGGAATTCCCCCATGCTTATGTGTATGCCCTATATGTAACTATTTTTTTTTTCTCTTATCAGTCTGTTTTATGTTATTTTAATTATTCAACCAGCCAAAAGAACCAGGAGGAGAAGGGGGTAATTCTCACTTTCCAAACACGTTTCAAGTGGGTTTTAATTTTCCCATTAGTCACTGTGTTCCCATCAATCCTGAGCACTGGGCTGCTTTCGTCACTTTTGCTGATGCCTTGGACCCTTGTCTAGAGTACTCAAGTTTTCCCCAGACTGAGTTGTGGTTCAGAAATGAACTGGTCCCCCTCTTATGGCATAACATTCTGTGAATGTCTTGAACCTTGATGTCTTACAAGTTTTTATTGAAAGTTGTTCTCTAATTATTTTGTACACATCTTTTCCTCAAGAACTCAAACAGTGTTATATGGGTACCTAAGCTGAGATGAAGGTGAAAGAGGAGAGCGAAAAAGTTGGCTTAAAGCTCAACATTCAGAAAACAAAGATCATGGCATCCGGTCCCATCACTTCATGGGAAATAGATGGGGAAATGGTAGAAACAGTGTCAGACTTTATTTTTTTGGGCTCCAAAATCACTGCAGATGGTGACTTCAGCCATGAAATTAAAAGACGCTTACTCCTTGGAAGAAAAGTTATGACCAACCTAGATAGTATATTCAAAAGCAAAGAGATTACCTTGCCGACTAAGGTCCGTCTAGTCAAGGCTATTGTTTTTCCTGTGGTCATGTATGGATGTGAGAGTTGGACTGTGAAAAAGGCTGAGCGCCAAAGAATTGATGCCTTTGAACTGTGGTGTTGGAGAAGACTCTTGAGAGTGCCTTGGACTGCAAGGAGATCNCTGGATGGCATCATGGACACGATGGACGTGAGTCTGAGTGAACTCCGGGAGATGGTGATGGACAGGGAGGCCTGGTGTGCTGCGATTCATGGGGTCGAAAAGAGTCGGACACGACTGAGCGACTGAACTGAACTGAAGCTGAGATAATTTTAAGTGACAAGCAACAGTCAATTTTGTAAACTATTCTTCTCTATTGGAAATAAAAAACTGATCCTTAGTCAAACCTCTGTAAATGACTCTTCTCTCTTGGGAACACCCTTTTTGTCTTAGCCATTTGTCAATTCAAGTAAGTCTGTCTCCTACCCATGAGAGAATCATAAAGGTGAAGGGCACTTTTAAAGTTATAGATTTCATCCACACTAATAGTAAATCCCCACTGAGGCAAAAAATAGATGGGTCCCAGGATGAGCAGCTCAGAGAAGGCAATGGCACCCCACTCCAGTACTCTTGCCTGGAAAATCCCATGGACGGAGGAGCCTGGTGGGCTGCAGTCCATGGGATCGCGAAGTCGGACACGACTGAGCAACTTCCCTTTCACTTTTCACTGTCATGCACTGGAGAAGGAAATGGCAACCCACTCCAGTGATCTTGCCTGGAGACTCCCAGGGACAGGGGAGCCTGGTGGGCTGCCGTCTGTGGGGTCGCACAGAGTCGGACACGACTGAAGCAACTCAGCAGCAGCAGCAGCAGCAGCAGCAGGGTAAGCAGCTGGAGTTGCTCGCTGTGGACAGAGACTCCAAAACAGCAGGAGCAAGAGAAGAGCTGAGCTCTGCACAGATAACAGACGAAAAATCACATATTCCTCACTCTCAAAGTCAAGGAAAACTTCCCAGACCACACGTGAGCAAAAAGATTCCTTAGAGGTCAAAAAGGGGCAGGGTGCCAGCCATAGTAAGTGATGTCAACCTACCCATAGCTCTCTTCACTAGAATCCACCTGGCTGAGAGATGCACGCACGCACGCACGCGCGCTCGCGTGCACACACACACACACACACACAGAATGACCCTGAGATAAATCAAGTACAGACTCAGAACCAAGGCAAGATGCCTTCTCTAACTTTCACGTACTATTCCTGCCCATGAGCTTATACCAAAGATATGGTAAAAAGAAGATATATTCTGCCCTTTTCTTTTTCTCAAGTCTTATTAGTATTGTACAACTAAAAAGAAAAATCAACACAAAGTGAGAAAAAGAATCACTGATTTACTTCACCTTAAAAATGGAATTTTAAACCTCATTCTGTTCATGTGTATGCACCACACCAAAATGTAAGCTTAGTGAAATACTAAGCTCTTATAAATAAGATTGTTATTTTGACTTTTGTTTGTGTGTCCATTTTGCCTTTCATGGCTTAGGAAGAAAAACGTGATTACCGTAAAATGACATGTAAGGGCTAATGGGAAGAATGGGAAAGTCCACCTTGCATTTGATGTTAATTATTTGTCCCATATAATAATACATTGGGTGAGATATTCATTCAAACAAATTAGGAGAAAGTGAGTACTTTTACCTAGTGACTCGTGTTCAGTCCTAATCTGTTAGCTGGTCCTATATCTGAGAGAGAAAGCAAACTTTATCTAGAGCCTGAGGAAAAAAAAAATACAAAGCTAATGCGACAGAATGCTTCATAAATTTCGACTTCATACATGAAAATTAATGCATTCCATTTGATGTTATTTGGCACCCTGTACCAAAAATCCTTAAAAATAAAAAGCAACAAAAGCAAAAAAGAACAAAACAAAACAAAACTCAAAGTGTTGGAGTCTCTAATTCTGCTTTGGGGAAGCTATCCTAAGAAAATTAATCTGAAACAGAGAAACAGTTTATACACAAAATATTCATTGCACTGTATGTTTAAAGGAAAAAATTGAAATTAACCTGAACAGTCAACCACTGGAGGGAAGGTTAAGTAAACTTTGTTACTTGGTGTTTTATATTTAATGTAAATATTTGCAAAATATCTTATTTACAAGGAGATTATGTTCACACGGGAATATGTGAAGAGAATAAAACAGGATAAAAATACACAGAGACTATGCACTCAGATATATTAAATATATCAAAAAGATAATAAAGACTGGAAGAAAATAAACATTTGTGCCAACTGCTGGAAATAAGGAAAATAGTTTTGTAATTCTTTTTTTCCAAGATGAATACAAATCAATTTTAAATGGGAAGGGAAGGAGACCTTACATAAAGAAAAGCTGAGTCTTTAGAAATAGAGTATCACCTCACATGCAAAGCAGTTATGTGGATTACAGTGGTGCTATTATCAGGCTTATGAAATATGAATGTTGACCTTGTCTCCCTGCCATGTACTGACATTGAATGGTGTTTAGTGGAGGCCAATTACTTTTTCTTTCACCTTTAATTCTTCTCCAAATTTTGCCACTATGTACCACTCAGTAAGCTTAAAATTGTTTCAATGAATCAAGCTCCCTCTTAAAACATTTTCTTCTGTCTCAGAATAATTCTGAATATAATACAAAAATTATATGCCTTATGCTAATAGCACCATTTTGTCTACGAGGGCATCTTGTTAGGGAGACCAAATCTGAGTCTGTATTCTAAGCAGCTCTTAATTCCTTTATGGAATTCAAGAAATACAAATTCTAACAAAGAAGGGGAATAAAATATTATCCATTGCCCTCTGGAGCCTTCACAATAGTCCCGCATTCTTTAGGCAAATGTCATTGAGAATGTTTTTATTCTTGTATCCCTCCAAAGGGAAATGGCAGAACCCAAGCACTTTGCATTTTCTCCTCTGAGCTGAAACACTGGGACATATGAAGGTGAACACAGCTGGCCAGAGGTGGTCAGGGCTTAAGACCCCCCACTTGCCTGGGGCTCCTTGGAAGCTCTGTATGTTTTGAATTTGTAATCTCACAAAGACCCCTCAAGTTGGGTAAGATGGATGTCCCACACAGTTTTGATCGCCCTGGGGACCTGGCCAACTTCCCCAGATAATGCTCAGTGGCACCTGGAGGGCACAGACTCTGTTTCTTCTGACACAACCTATTGAAACGTGAGACCTAGTGGGTCAAATGGAAGGAGAACATCACGCGACAGGAGAGCAGCAGAGAAACACAGGGTAAAGGGATGTGAGAAGAAAGGGATCCCAAGGATATCAAAATGCTCCTTGTTGATCCTTAAGAACTGAGATGAAATCAAGGATTGGTGGCGTCCCACCAGGCAAAGCCCAGCCCTGTGATATAACATGACTCTCAGAGAATCAATTCAAGGACCATAGGAGGAATGCCCTTGGTTCTAAAATTATTCAAAACTCCAATTAGAAAGAACAGGAATGAACCTATCTCTGTGTCTGATATGCTTATGGCCAATTCTTAGTTGCCAAGATCTCTGATGAGTATGTTATTTTGAAGCACTTGAAAAACGATTCATAAAAATATTTCATGTCAGAAAATAGTGGGAGGGACTTGCAGTTTAATAGAAATCATCAGAAACAATGATTATTAAAAGGTGGCTTAACAAGCTACTTCAGTTTCTTCTTTTATAGAGGGAAACAGAGCTTAGAAAGAGATGGCATGCCTGGGGTGATGGGTTTAGTGGCAAAGTGGATTTATCAAGGCTTTTTCCATATGTCTCATCTTTGCCTATCAGATGATACTTTTTTTAAAAAGAAAAGTCAGTTTTCTGATATGTTAAGAAAAAAATTAAAATTCTCTAATGTTATTATTTGATTTCCTTGCACAAATGCACACATACATACAGATATAAGCTCAGTGGAAGGAAATTATATTTTATTACATGTCCTATTATTTCAAAGTCCCTTAATATCAATATAGGTTTTAGAAAGAGAGACTGTGAATTTTCTTCCTTATGTGTGTCTTTGCTCTTATTTTATTACTTGTAAATTGTGCAGAGAAGAGGTAGAAGTCTGAAGAAGATACAAAACTAATTATCTTCTCTATTTAGAAATAACTTTATGTGCTCTCTCATATTCCCTTGTGGCTCACTTGGTAAAGAATCTGCCTGCAATGCGGAAGACCTGGGTTTGATCCCTAAGTTAAGAAGATCCCCTGGAAAAGGGAAAGGCTACCCACTCGAGTATTCTGGCCTGGAAAATTCCGACTGTATAGTCCATGGAGTTGCAAAGAGTTGGACATGACTGAGCGACTTTCACATTCACAAAATCCCACAGAGGTACCTGGAAATACATGTAGCATGTTATTCCAAGGGCTGCACTTGAGCTTAGAGAATGCTGAAGTCACAGCAATCTAATGCCCTGGGATGACACAAAGTAATCCATGAATGCTTTTCAGCAGGGGAAAGAGGCTTTCCAGGTGGCTCAGTGGTAAAGAATTCACCTGCCAATGCAAGAGATACAAGAGACACGGTTTCGATCCCTGGGTCGCAAAGATCCCCTGAGTAGGAAATGCCAACTCACTCCAGTATTCTTACTTGGAAAATTCCATTGTCAGAAGGGTCTGGGGGGCTACAGTCCATGGGCTGCAAACAGTTGGACACAACTGAGTGACTGAACACACGTAAAGAGTTATAGTCTGAAACTAAGCACAAAGTTCGATATACTTTTACATGGATCCTGGGATTAAATGCACAGAAAGAATCAATTGTGCCTGTGGAGCAGCAAGGCGGACCCTGGTGCTTAACCTGGGAGATCACTAACCTTTCTGATAAATTGCAGTGGGCACTTTCCTCAAACAAATGTTCTGTAAATGCTCACCAATCTACGCATATAATTTCAGAGCTACTGGACTAAATTAAAAGACCAAGCTTTGTAGTTCATCTGACCAATTTGACAGAATGTGAATTTACACATTCCTCTTCCATTTCTCAGCCTCAATCTCTCTATTTACAAACTTTGTCATGACTGGGATTGATAATATCTAAGACTATTTCTAGCTCCAAGATGTTTTCAGCCTATATTAGGTTTCTATCCAATCTGTCCTGAAGAAATAAATTTTTATAACCACTCTGAGACTAGTGGGAAATTCAAGCTTAAGATTTCTCAGAGTTTCACAGTGACATTGGTAATTATGTTGATGATTCTTTAAAAAATCACCCCTAAGTGCTACCTAATTTTCATTTAAATGGAAGAAAGAATTATCCAGACAAGACAGGGACTATTTCCAAGATAGTCACTCAGTTCACTTTGGTTCTGCATGAGACTGAAACCATTTAGCAGAAAATTAAATTAAAGTTTGCCAAGAAATTAAGATAAAATGTGAGAATCACCGTGTAAAGCTATTTGTCATTCTGGAAAGAATGGATGATCCATGTCAACCTCCAAACTCAGCTCTATGAGAGCAACTGGAAATTAGTGAGGGTTTTAAAAGTGATGGACAAATGGAGTTTGATATGGGTAAAGGCCAGCTGATGCAAAGAGTGAAAGGACAACTGAGTGTGACAGATAGATTCACTGTCCATGAAGATCAAATTACTGAAATCCAGTGTTCAAAGAATCCTAGAAGGGCCAGGCCTTACTGTCATAATATGAGATTAATCTCAGGGCAATTAGAGTAAACTTGAGGAAAAGGCTGAAGAATGAGTTTGATTCTTTCTGAGATCTCAATGATTTTCAATTTCTTTCATTTTCTTAAACAAAGCAAAGAAAGCACAGATAGGCATATGATAACATTTAAGGGCTAAAGGCTTCCCTGGTGGCTCAGACGTTAAAGCGTCTGCCTGCAATGCAAGAGACTCGGGTTCGATCCCTGGGTGGGGAAGATCCCCTGGAGAAGGAAATGGCAACCCACTCCAGTACTCTTGCCTGGAAAATTCCGTGGACAGAGGAGACTTGTAGGCTACAGTCCATGGGGTCACAAAGAGTCGGACACGACTGAGTGACTTCACTTCTAAGGGATAGAAGAAGGCTCCTGAGTTTGCAGAAGCAAAGTCAAAGGCCATTCCTCCATTTATTTACAAGTAAAAGCTGATTCAGGACTTTGTCTGGAGTTGATAAGAGACCAGCCCCATTAAATGGCAGCAGAGATCAATACCATTGAACTACCTGGTAATTTATATGCAGCCAGAAATAAATTTGCATAAACCTGTGACTAGTAGGTAGGAAGTGAGAGTCTAGTGACAGAGCTGAACTCGTATCTAAAAACATTTACACCCTTAAATACTCCAGGGAATGGCCTGACATTTCTGCAAATTCAAAACAGGTACCAAAAGTCCGCTTCATACTTCTTTTCATTCACCCATTAGACAAGTATTTCCAGAAACTACTCTCTCTCAGGCACTATTCTAGGGGCTGGGACTATACTAGTGAGGAAAGGACCACATCTCTGACATTACATCCTGGTGGAAAAAGTCATACAATAAACAGTAATCACGCTAAGTCAATAAAGAATCTAGTGTGTAAGAAGGTAATAGATCCTGACTTTTTAATTGAGAATAGGGCCGCCGAATCAGGAACACTAAGCGAGGTGGCAGGCAGCTGCAGTGTTAAATAAACTGAATCACTGAGAAGGTAAAAAATGAGCCAAGACTTGAAAGGGGTGTAGTAGTTAGTGCTGCTGACATCTGAGGAAAGAGCAAAACGCCCAGGGGGAACTTCTGGAGCCCACAGTTGGAGTGAAATGGTATGCCTGGGCAGAGAAAGCAAGAAGAGAGAAGGAGAGAGGAGATAAGACATAATAAACACCTGTTCTCTGGATGAAATGCTTCACTGAAATTTTATTTATAAGAATATGATCTGACATGTTTTGGTCACTCTGGCTGCCATATTAAAAATAGATTAGAAGCAGGAAAACCTATTAAATATTTGTTTTATTATTTATTATAAAAAGACTCCAGGCAAGAAATTCTAGTGGCTTAGGTAAGTGTAATACTAGTAGAAATAATAAGAAATGGGTAGAGTTTGAGATGGGAAAAGTAGCTTGTGAAGTAGGTTTTGAGGAGAACAGGAATTAAGTGATGAAAGTGTTGAGGTTGAAGTATCTATTGGAAATCAAAATAGAAAGATAAAGCAGATGCTTGGAAGTACAAGTCTTGTATTTGGAAAGGAGGTATGGGCTGAAATCATCATTTTGGAAGTTATCAGAATTTAAGTGGTGCTTAAAGCCATGACGCTGGGATAAACCCACCAGTCATAAGGTGAGAGGGAGACAGACAGACTGACAAGAGCATGAAGGACTGATGTGCCCCCATGGTCAGAGGTCGGAGAGAAGTGAGAATGAGTGACCCGTAAGGCAGGAGAAAACCCAGAGCACGTAAGGGAGTGGAGTCCAAGTTCAGAAAACTTACACCTGTCAAAGAATGCTGACCTTGTTGACAGATGGTTAAGAACTGGGAAATGACCACAGTGTTAAGCAGCGTGGGGTCAGGGTTACCTTTGTGTGAGGGGAAAGTCAAACTGGAGAAATTCATCACAATTGGCTGCCTGAGTGTAGACACATCTTTGAAGAGTTTTGCAGCAAACAGGAGCACAGAATAGGGTGGTAGGTGGTAGGGAAGTTTGGTAAAGTGATGATTTTCTTTTTGTGACAATTAATAACACATTAATATAGAGATGAAAAGGATCCATAGAGTTTTGAAATCAGAAGAACTGGGTGTAAAATGAGGTTCTGTCACGTAATTGTTTTATGACCCCCGACAAATGACTCAACTTCTCTGAACTTCCATTTTTTTTTATCTTGCCAGACATAAGGCTGCACTACCTTTAGTTAGCAATCTCGAGGGAGACAGAACTGGATTATGTAAAGACTCACAGAGATAAAGATTTATATTTGATGTCTCTTAGAAGCTGCAGGTTAAAAACCTTCTTTATGGATCCCTAACATCTTCATCTTGGAATGGGAAAATAATGCTTGTGGCCCTGGGATTTGTTAAGAATTGAATAAAATGGCACAAATGAATTACCCGGAATAGCATCTGGCATGTATCAAGTACAAGATAAGTGAGATTTGCCTTCCCTGTGTGCTCTACGGTGTCTCAGAGGAAGACCCAGCTTCTCTGAACGGACATTTGCACAATCAGCTCCAACCTTGCTCTTTGATGAATCTGGTCTCCAGTCTGTTTGTAACAGTAGCATAGCTTGAGGCTCTCCTGAGACCATATATTCGCTAAGATCACTGCTCTTCAGCCATCAGTATGGGCTGCCTCAGTCTGTCCATCCTCCCATGGCCCAGGCTCTGATGCCGTGGGCTCCAGCCACGCGGGCTGCACCCTGTGGAGTGTGCTGCCAAAGCAATGTGAGGCGCAGGGAAGGCTATTTACGAAAAACACCAAGGGAAACACCCAGTGGACCTACATTAAAGTTACACGACACAGTCCCTGGTACAAGTGTGCAGACCACTTTCTTAGAGATATTTTCCTATCTCTAAGAACACATAACTGTATCACAGGGGAATATGTGAGGGTATATGGTAATTAGAGTTGTGAAAGCACTGGTTGCTGATCTTCAGTCAAATCTCGTCTGAATCACACTAGTTGGGTGAACTAGACAAGTTAATGAGCCTCTCTAAATCTCCGTTATCTCAGTCTGTCAGTGGCACTTGCAACATCTCATGTGATCTACGTGAATGAAAACTGAGATAATTTTTAGCAAATCTCCCTGCAGAGCACCTGATATGAGTGAATAATATTCATGTTTATTACTGAGCAGGTCATCTGTATACTAGGTACTTGGGCAGAGAAGACTTCTATACTAAAAATTCACAATTCAAGATGAGAATAATGAATGGCATAGAGGTTTCAATACAACACTTTTCTAAATATTTGGAACCCTGTGTTACGAAGTTCTCCAATGAAAAAAATAATTCTAAATATGGTGCAACATCATTAATTCCTGACATAGTACATAATTCTCCACCCAAGACAAAGCTGATCACGGTGCTGGTCCTGAAGTTGTAGTGAACCATAGGAAGCGGTGTCCCCTCCGAAGGCCAGTTTTACTTTCAATCATGAGAGTAACGCCACTTCCACGAGACCCTAATTTTGGAAAGAAATCCCTCAGTAGATACAGTATCTATTCAAACTAAAGATAAAGCTACCATCTTATACATACCATAATTTAATGCCAAAAAAGTTTAATTTTCTGAAAAAAGAATAAGGTCTTTTCCAAACTTTCCCTGGTTTAATCAAAAGTAATTTATTTTGTACTTAAATTTCATTTGGAGTTGGGGAGATCTCATGCTGAGATTAGTCTTACTATCTGTACAGCCTTAGAGCAAGTTACAAATGGATGTGAGAGTTGGACCATAAAGAAGGCTGAGTGCCAAAGAATTGATGCTTTCAATTCTTCAGAGTCTCTTGGACAGCAAGGAGATCAAACCAGTCAATCTTAAAGGAAATCAATCCTGAATATTCATTGGAAGGGCCGATGCTGAAGCTGAAACTCCAATACTTTGGCCACCTGATGTGAAGAACTGACTCATTGGAAAAGACCCTGATGCTGGGACAGATTAAGGGCGGGAGGAGAAGGGGATGACAGAGGATGAGATGGTTGGATGGCATCACTGACTCAATGGAAATGAGTTTGAAGAAACTCCAAGAGATGGTGAAGGACAGGGAAGCCTGGCGTGCTGTAGTCCATGGGGTTGCAAAGAGCTGGACACGACTTAGCAACTAAACAACAAATAGCAACTTACATGTCCTCTGTAGGTCTCCATTTCCACATCTGGAAATAACGTTTTGGTTGTAAAAACTTAAATCTGATTGTATGCATCCAGCATATATAAAGTGTGTAAGAACTGAAAGTTCTTCTCCAGTATACTTTATGCTTTTTCACACTCTGATAACTTTTAAATAATCCTTATCTACCTTGGGCTCAAGTTATCAATTGGCAAACCTCATAGTGTACAAAAAAAAAAGAAAAATAGGCTCATAATTATGTCCCTGATTCTCTTTACATAAATTTAAATGAATTCACACCACATTAATTAAATTTTATTATTTTCACTAGACTTGAAATAGATTTAATTCACATACATTACAATAGTTAGGGCTTCATTATCATATATGAAAATCTTGAAAATTATCTGCTAAACAAATACTGAACCACATGATAGTCCTTAATTATTGTGAGCCTAAGGAGGCTACAATCCATATATTGATCACAACCTACAATATACTAAAATGTAATTCTGGGCTCCACAAATTGGATTTTGAAATTCAGTGTGAAAGATTTTCGTAAGACACCCTGGGGAATGTGATAGCAAATGATAATACTTTGGTTCTGTATTCTGCCTGTTCCTCTTCTCTTATAGCAAACACAAGCAGAAGAATCACTGAGATAAAAGTGAATACTTCTTTTTGGAATAAATGGTTTGTAAAAGTTGTAGTCGTACCCATTTTCAAATAATCACACCTGAGTATGAAGCCTAAATGAGGAACTACATGAACTGTGAAATCAGTAATGATCTTTTGACATGCTTAATGTGGATTCCAAAGTCTGACATGTAAACACCATATAACTATTTTTGGCATGAATAAATCTCTCTCATAAGGCCTGCAGAGCTGATTTAGCTGATAGTACACAAAACGTAGGCTTGTGATGTCAGAGGTTTGACTTTACACACAAGCTCTACTCATTAGCTGCAGTGTGACTTTGGGAAAGTTACTGACCCTCCATTTATTCATCCATAAGAAGGGAATAATGATAGCACCCCCTATGTTAATTTTGAAAACTAAAACGAATAAATGATGGAAGGGATGTATTAGACACACACACTCTATCCAATTGGTTATAAATTAGTCATTGAAAACTCTAAATCCACAAATCAACTTTCTGACATGTTTACTTTAAATTTATTTACATACTTACAGTATAAAAACTCTTAGGTCTTATACCAACTTATAAAATTATTTTATTTTTTTATTTTACTTCACAATTTTTAAGAAAAGACTCAGACTATAAGAACAAATGGGAAGAAAATTAAAAAACAAAATCAATAAAGCATACTAGTACTGATTCTTCCCAGAATTACTCCCACTAAAGCACTTTATGCTTGTTTACATTTTACTCGGGGTATTTTGTTCTTCCTCAGCTACAGAATATTCCTTATGAGACTTTAGGATAATTGTTACATTTTAAAGACATGCTAGATGCCCCTGTTGCTGATTAGATTACCCTTCAAGAATCCTACCACACTGTGTTTATGTGCTTGCCATACTAAATGGCCTAATATCTCAAATTAGTGAAATTAATATTCAAAAGCACAAGCTCTCTTGGTACCTAATGCTAAAAGCTATTGACATCCTGTTTCTTGAATTATTCAAACATACATCGTTATCAATTTGTATAAGGGTGTTTTATAAATTACAAACAGGCAATTGAAGATGTATTCTTTTTCATGTTTATCTAAATATTAGGCTATCTTTGGATTCAACTAAGGTGATGGAGGCTTTGGGGCATTATACTTGGACAGTATAGGGTTATATACGGGGATGCTGTGGAGTTAAGTTCTTCTAGTGCAACATTGGGGTCTTAAAAGACAAGTACCACAATAGCATCCAAGAGATGACCTGCCTATGCTTGTTAGATACAGGACAAAAGATGAACTGTGAAAGATGCTATAACCACATTATCTTATTTGTACTGCAGCGTATCCTTTCAAGGGTATCATTCTCATTTTATACATAAGTAAACTGACATGATTTGCCTTTTTTTTTTTTTTTTTTTTTAAGATGAGTACAACGAAATGCAATTGAGGTCTCTAGCAGAAGGTATTCTAGGAAAAACTGGAAGAGTCACATGAATCACACCTGGATACAAAACCCCAGACAAGATATTGCCACACTCCTTAGAGAGTTTAGAATCTGAGGACCCCAAATCTGGACGTACCTGAAAAGTCCTCTAATCAAACTCTTTATCAGACCAACAGTATGGTTCTACCAGGAACACAGCTCTCGTGGTAAGATCTTCATATTAAAATCTGGCTTGACATAAGGAAACATCACAAGTAAATCATTGACAAACGAGGTCCTGGATGTTCTAGAGCAAGAACTGCTTTTATTGTGAAAAATGAAATGTTTTTTGGCATATCAGTAAATAAAAGATGTAACAGTCATCAGCAATTGCTGCTACCAGCGAAGGTGAGGTGTGAGCCCTGAGGGAACTCAGGAAGGAAAGAATACCTGTCATCTAAGAAGCCACCAGGCTGCAGCCACTCCCTACAGTGAGTCCCAAGGAAGCTCAGGAGGCAAAAAACACAGATTACTGCCCTCTGCTAGCTGAGGTGCATGTCAAAGGAAAATGTGAGTCCAAACTCTCGCATCTTTCCATGCATAGGCTCCCCAGGTGGCACTGATGGTAAAAGAATGTGCCTGCCAATGCAGGAGACCTAAGAGGTGCGGGTTCAATCCCTGGGTTGGGAAGATCCCTGGGAAAAGGAAATGGCAACCCACTCCAGTCTTCCTGCCTGGAGAATCCCTTGGATAGAGAAGCTTGGTGGGCTATGATCCAAAGAATTCCAAAAAGTCAGACACAACTGAAGAGACTTAGCACATGCATAAAAAAGCCCCTATTTCCTTATCTTGGGATATCTTGTTTTCTTTAATTCTTTAATATCTTTTGATGTCCAGGCTACCTGCCCTTTGTTGCAAAAATTCTGTATAACCTGGTTTCTCCCCTCACCTTCTTGGAGCAGTTCTTTCAGGGTCACTTGAAATGCTGTCTCCTGGGCTTAAAGTCCTAAAAATTCCCATAAAATAAAACATAACTCTCAACTTTTAGGTTGTGAATATATTGCAAGTCAACAATCAGAAGCAGGGAAAATCAGATCAAGGGAAAACTGGGAGTCAGCATTCAGTAGTAACACCGAATGCAAGAAATTTAAGGGCTATTAATGCAAGAACTTGAACATAATAATGGTAACTATAATAATGATTATAAATAGCAATCATTTTTAAAATAGTGGTAGGAGTAATTATAATAAAAGTTCATAGTTACTAAGTGTTGACATGTGCTACATATTGGGCTAAATTCTTTACATACATCATCTTATTTAATCTTTAAAACAACCCTGAGATAGAGCTATTATAACTATCATTTTACACCTAACAAAACTAAGGCTCAAGGAAATTTAACAACTTGCCCGAGGGCACAAAGCCAAAGGATTAAAAAAAAGCCAAGGCAGTGCCTGGAGTCTGAAACATATCAGACTGATTCTGAAATTTGCTTTTAAAAGTGGAAAAAACCAGCAGGTGAACCATGTACTAAACGTCCAAACCATATTCAAGATCCACCATGTCAATCCAGGTGGAAACCAGCAAGCATGTGACTCTTTCAAATCACTACATTGCATTTTGTTGACCAGAAAGCCATTATAAATGACTAACATGTATGCTAATGGATTGAAATACAAGGAAAAAAAAATTTACTAAATGCTCGAGGTTAGAAATTTATAGTAAAATTACATTTACAGATGGTCTTAAAGTATGAAAAGCAAATCTAGTGCAGATAGTATTTTTAAAATTTTTCTTAGAAATACTCATAAGAGAAAAAAGGTAGGATTTGGTCCTGTCTCTAAATCCCTGAGCACTGCTTCTGCCTAACTACTAACAGGCAAATTGAGAGCTCTGCACACTATACTCAACACTACCATGGTGTTCAGGTACTGGGGGAGTTAGAGATCATTTGTCATAAACTGACCTTGAGGGATAACTGTTGTCCACCCATTGCAACTCAAGATTCTAGGAAATGTCTATTAGTTACATGGAAGGAAACCTCTTAAAAAGGGAATGGAACCTGATTTTTTGTACAAATCTATAGCTGCCTTGTAGCTTTCTGGGAAGCCAACTGCATTAAAAACAGAACAATCTGGGACTTTCCTGGTGGTCCTGTGGTTAAAACCCCCTGTTCCACCACAGGGAACGCAGGTTTGATCCCTGGTTGGGGAACTAAGATGCCTCAGGCCATTCAGCACAGCCAAAAAAGACAGAGAGAATCATCTATTCCTGGTATCCCTTTTTTTACATCATCACCATCAATTTTAAGAACAAAGATTCTCATGTGAGGTCAGATGTTGTTGGCTCCGATTTACAAAGGTCCAAGGAGTTTGAGACAGCTAATCAGTAAACTGCCTTGAGAGCCTGGAGTCAGAAGTCACTGCATCCTTTATGAGGCAGAGTAAAGATATGTCTTTTATCTAGGAGACCCACTCACCACTGTCCTGCCTGCTATGACCTGACTCGATAAGCTCATAATTTCTGTTTCAGTGGAAGCACATCTTCCTGTTAATCTCTTTCAACTGTGAAGTCCAAGTTTTGAGTAAAGCCTATGCTGGTCTCTGTCCTAAGTTCTAAACCCCCAGATAGGTTGTGAATATATTCCTAGAAATCCCTCATATCAACTTACTTTTGTGTGTGTGTCAAAGCCCTTCTGCCCTACCCTTCCAAGACAGAAATTTTGATATCTGTAATGTATCTTAAGTTACTCATTGATTCATTTAAGAAAATCGTTGCACATCTGCAGCTGTCAGGACCTGTGCTGGATAATGAAGTTTATGCCTTTTTTTTTTTTAACAGCAAGGTCTTCTCCGTCCAGGGCTTACTTCAGGCAACCTGGACTCTTGATTTATGTCTCTCACACTTGCCCTCCAGCCCCAATACCATGGGTGCCTCATTATGTACTGTGGTTCCCTACTCATTATCCGCTTTCTCCCATGCTTGCATCCTCAGGAAGGTTAACAAAATCTCACTGTCTAGGCACTAAGCGTGTGCTTCTCTGAATCACTAAGAGGCTTCATTAAAACATAAATGGATTGACCTTACCCCCCGAGACTCTGACTCAGCAGGTCTCAGAAGGGCCTTGGAACACGTGCTTCTACCAAACTCCCTGGTGTCATGGGGGCTGCTTGAGGACCACAATTTGTAAAACTCTGAACAAGAGCATTTCCCTGTACCACATTTCTTCCAAGTTGTTCCTCAGCTTGAAGGTTAGTACCAGGACTAGAAACCTGGGCCTCCAAACTCTTGATGCTAAAGCTGCAAAATCCTCATAATTTCAGCTAAATGTTAATAGATGGGAAAACAGGGACAGCTATTACTGGGACATAATTAGAACTAAGAACATACACAGAAAATTCAGAACTACTATAGGATCAGTCCTGGCATCAGTCTACTGAGGAATAGAAATGCTGGCCCAGGATGGCAAGGCTGGGCTCAGTGTGACTACCCTCCTACTAAGCAAGATTAATGCTCACAAAGGCTCAGTGACAATCAAAAGTAATAATTTAAGAACCACAGGTAGTATATACTTATATTTGCCCAAGCCTTTTGCAGAATTTTGCATATGGATTCTTTGTCAACAGGATATTCCTGATTCTTTCCATACAATCTCTAAATATTTCCTACTTCTATTTTTTTACTTTAGAAATGGAGAGGAAACCATTGCATTGAAGGGATGCGTAAACTTTATCCATTTTTGTTGTGGTTTTGAGTGCTTCCCCTCAGAGTAATCACATCAAAGACTTTAGGGATGGAAGTATAGAAACTGAGCGGCAAATGTAAGGCCAAGATTGGAAACTGTGATGCCCATTTCAGTGAACAAGAGAACACAGCCACCAATTAGGGATGACGCCAATATTAATTAGATCCTGATCAAGGAATAATCAATATTGAATGACTAATCTTTTCAGAGCATTTCCATTCATCTGTGGTAATTAGTTTTTTCCATTTCCATAGGAAAAAAAGAACTTTAGCAGTATGGGCCAAGAGGAAAATAAAGATGAGCACACAGTATTTCTGGAAGTGAATGTTTTCAATCATTTAAATTTATAATATCTTGTAAAATAAGGTTGTCATTCATTTAACCAAATAGCACTTAAGAGTTTATAAAGAACATTTTAAATCTGTGATGCATTTTACTCATCACAGTATTCCAGGGAGGCCATGTTTTATATATATATATACATATACATATATACATATATATATATATATATGAGCACAGATAAATTGCCATTAAGAGCACAGACAAAAAACCAAAAAAAACAGCAACAATTAAGGGGAAGAAACATTAAGGGATACAATATTTGGGAGTAAAACTGGTAGAAAAGAAGTGAGAGATGAAAAAGAGAGAAAAATGTCTACTCTAGAGCCAAGTCAGGAGACTGCCTAAGGCAAAAATATAACTGATGCTAGTAAACACAGAAAGATAGCTTCTTGGGGAAAAAATGTACAAAGACTTGCACAGAGTCCTAATGATAATAAATATAATAAAAGTTAATATTTATTGACAACTCACTATGGTTTTAACACTGAGATCATGCTTTATTTTCCTGAAAGGATTGAGTCTTCACCACAACCTGATGAAGTGGAGTATTGTTTACCAGTAAGAGAGACAAGGCTATCGTGATTAAACAGAGGGTCAATTCTAGTCTTTCTGACAAAAGAGTCCAGGTTCATAATTGCAAAACTCCAACACTTCCCAATATAAGGCATAGCATAAGGGAGCATGGCCTTCCCCGGAGGCTCAGATGGTAAAGTGTCTGCCTACAAATGTGGGAGACCTGGGTTCGATCCCTGGGTCGGGAAGATCCCCTGGAGCAGGAAATGGCAACCCACTCCAATATTCTTGCATGGAAAATTGAGCCTGGCAGGCTACATACAGCCCATGGGGTTGCAAAGGGTGAGATATGACTAAGCAACTAACACACATAAGGAAACATGCAGTCTGCTAGAAGTGGAGGGATGTGGCATCAGTGAAGGTGTGTCTTGCGGAAAGACAGGAGTAAAGAGGACACTTTGCTTCCACTCACTGAGATCCTGGGTTCAAGAGCCAAGAACTGACATCAGATAGAGACTATAAATAAGAAGGGTAGGCCAGATGCTAAAGCACAGCTAAACCATATTAACAGCAACCAAAAAATTTCTTCTAAACAGCACAGCCATCTCAAGAAACAAGCAGGTTACTTGTGCTGAAACTGGCAGCAGACACTGTGTGGAGAGAAGGGCAGACTGGCCAAGCTTTGCTCATCTGCAAAGGGACCGTCACTGTGGACTGCTCAGAAGACAGTGTCACAGTCTACTCCTCTGACAGCTTGGACAGAGCCTTAACCAAGCCTTTAATCACTGCTTTGGCCAAATATATATATACACATATGTATAGAGAAGCTCTGACAGTCAGAAAAAACAAGACGAGGAACTGACTGTGGCTCAGATCATGAATTCCTTATTGCAAAATTCAGACTTAAATTGAAGAAAGTAGGGAAAACCACAAGACCATTCAGGTATGACCTAAATCAAATCCTGCACAATTATACAGTGAAAGTGACAAATAGATTCGAGGGATTAGATGTGATAGACAGAGTGCCTGAAGAATTATGGACAGAGGTTGTGAAATTGCACAGGATGCAGTGATCAAGAACAGCCACAAGAAAAACAAACGGAAAAAGACAACATGGCTGTCTGAGGAGGCCTTACAATAGCTGAGAAAGAAGAGAAGCTAAAGGCAAAGGAGAAAAGGAAAGATATACACATTTGAATGCAGAGTTCCAAATAGCAAGGAGAGGTAAGAAAGCCTTCATCAGTAATCAATGCAAAGAAATAGAGGAAAACAGTAGAATGGGAAAAACAAGAGATCTCTTCAAGAAAATTAGAGATACAAAGGGAACATTTCAGGCAAAGATGGGCACAATAACGGACAGAAAAGGTATGGACCTGAGAGAAGAAGACATTAAGAAGAGGTGGCAGGACTACACAGAAGAACTATACAAAAAAGATCTTCATGACCCAGATAACCACAATGGTGTGATCACTCACCTAAAGCCAGACATCCTGAAATCTGACCAAGTGGGCCTTAGGAAGCATCACTACAAACAAAGCTAGTGCAGGTGAAGGAATTCTAGCTGAGCTATATGAAGTCCTAAAAGATGATGCTGTCAAAGTGTTGCACTTAATTTGCCAGCAAATTTGGAAAATTCAGCAGTGGCTACAGGACTGGTAAAGGTCAGTTTTCATTCCAATCCCAAATAAGTGAAAGTGAAAATGAAGTCATTCAGTCATGTCCGACTCTTTGTGACCCTGTGGACTGTAGCCTGCCAGGCTCCTCTGTCCATGGGATTCTCCAGGTAAGAATACTGGAGTGGGTTGCCATTTCCTTCTCCAGGGGATCTTCCCAACCCAGGGATCAAACCCAGGTCTCCTACATTACAGGCAGATGCTTTATCCTCTGAGCCACCAGGGAAGACAATCCCAAATAAAGGCAATGCCCAAGAATGTTCAAACTACTGCACAATCACACTCATCTCACACACTAGCAAAGTAATGCTCAAAATCCTTCAAGCTTGGCTTCAACAGTATGTGAACCATGAACTTCCAGATGTTCAAGCTGGTTTTAGAAAAGGCAGAGGAACTAGAAATCAAATTGCCAACATCTGTTATATCATAAAAAAAAGCAAGAGAGTCTCCCCAAAACATCTACATCTGCTTTAGTGAATACTCTAAAACCTTTGACTGTGTGGATCATAAAAAACTGTGGAAAATTCTGAAAGAGATGGTAATATCAGACCACCGTACCTGCCTCCTGAGAAATCTGTACACAGGTCAGGAAGCAACAGTTAGAACTGGACATGGAACAATGGACTGGTTCCAAATTGGGAAAGGAGTATGTCAAGGCTGTATACTGTCCCCTGATTATTTAACTTATATGCAGAGTATATTGTGCAAAATGCCAGGCTGGATGAAGCACAAGCTGGAATCAAGATTGCCATGAAGAAATATCAATAACCTCAGATATGCAGATGACACCACTCTAATGGCAGAATGTGAAGAGGAACTGAAGAGCATCTTGCTGAAAGTGAAAGAAGAGAGTGAAAAATCTGGCTTAAAACTCAACATTTAAAAAATTAAAATCATGGTACCCACCTCCATCACTTCATACCAAATAGATGGGGAAAAAGTGAAAACAGTGAGAGACTTTTTTGGGGGGCTTCAACATCACTGCAGATGGTGATTTCAGCCATGAAATAAAAGATGCTTGCTCCTTGGAAGAAACCCTATAACCAATCTAGACAGCATATTACAAAGCAGAGACACTACTTTGCCAACAAAGGTCCATCTAGTCAAAGCTATAGTTTTTCCAGTGGTCATGCATAGATGTGAGAGTTAGACTATAAAGAAAGCTGAGCACCAAAGAATTGATGCTTTTGACCTGTGGTATTGGAGAAGAGCCTTGAGAGTTCTTTGGACTGCAAGGAGATCAAAGTAATCAATCCTAAAGGAAATCAGTCCTGAATATTCATTGGTAGGATTTATGCTGAAGCTGAAACCCCAGTACTTTGGTCACCTGATGGGAAGAATTGACCATTGGAAAAGACCCTGATGCTGGGAAAGATTGAAGGCAGGAGGAGAAGGTGACAACAGAGTATGAGATGGATGGATGGCATCACTGTTTTGATGGACGTGAGTTTGAGCAAGCTCTGGGAGTTGGTGATGGCCAGGGAAGCCTGGTGTGCTGTAGTCCATGAGGTCACAAAGCGTCAAACACGACTGATCAACTGAACTGAACTGAAGCCTTGAATTTTTGGTTTGGTCTCCTGAATGGAAAACCTTGATGGCTTGCATTGCAGCTGAGGGGCTCCTATCAGAGGGGGCGACGGGTGTGCGTTACGGGGCCTATCTCAGCTCTGGGACCCTTGAGACTGAATGCTCCTTCCCTTAATCAACCTTCTCAGTTTGTCACTCCAACCCTGTCTCATTTAAAAGATTTTCTGCTTTGGTCCTATAGCTGATTATTTTGCAACTTTCCTTTTATGGTGGATTTTTCTTACATGTGAAGTCTAGTTGCTAATGATACAACAAGGCCAGACATACACCCAGCACAACACACACAGGCACACGCAGCACCAAGTTACACAGCCCTGGGGAGACACAGAACTCTGCCAATTACACTGAAATAGATTCACGTACATTACTTCAGGTCTCAAATTGTCTAGTTCCTTAGTTTAAAATGGAAGGTATTCTAGTTACACTATGATTTTGTTAAAGAAATAAATCATAAAGTTTTATAAAGTGGCTGGTTGTGAATTACAGGATGCTGATCATTACTACCCCAATTTCTTCCCTTCTTCCCCTGGTTAATTAATAAATATTACAAAATACATCCACAAATACTGATTCTTTATCAGCTTGATACTGTGCTCCTGAATACTTAAGCTAAGCTGTACATCTAACTAAGAGTATTTGAATTCTATGATTTGCACACCGGACTNACACCGGACTCGTACTTTAAATTTGCAAACAACTTGTGGCCACACAAGATAATACTTATAGTAGAATCATTAAGCCAAAGATTACTTTTAATTTCTTCAGGAAAAAAAACTCTCTATGTCCATTCTATTTAAACATGATTTATATGATTATTATGTAGAATGAATATGATTAATTAAACATAGTAATCACTTTTGACTCATTTTTTTAATCCAAGAAAGCTGAATAAAAATGTTAATATGGGAGTTACATGCTCAGAAGTAAAACTGAAAACCTAGATCAACAGGAAAGGAGTGTAAGGAAAGAATGTGAAATTTGTTAGGCGAGGGGGGGTCAGATATTCTGCACTTTAGAAGTCAGATATCCTGTATTTTAAATGTCACCACCATCAAAATGAATAATGGCTGAAAAACTAAAGTGTCTTGGCAATCAAGGCCACTGAAATTTTTAAAAAGAGAAATTTCAATGGACTGAGAGATTTCAAGCCAGATTGTAAAGAGTTAAATTTGATAGAGAATCATTAGTGACACTAACTGGCTGTAATTTTAAAGTCTGTCAAAGAGGGGAAGGCGTGGAAGGCATAAGGTTGTAACTAGACATCTCAGTAGACACTTGGAAGAGATTTTCAGGGCAAAGGAAAATTATTTATAAATTTACCCTTGATAAAAACCAAGGGAAAGATCTCAATGGGGAGAAAAGGAAACAAGATAAACACCTGGACTGGGGGACAAGTAGAGGAATGAAAGGCAATTATGGAGGGTTAAGCTCTAGTATTATGGCCTGGAGAATCCATGTATAGTCGTCCATGGGGTTGCAAAGAGTTGAATGCAGCTGAGCGACTTTCACTTTCACAAGCTCTCATGAGGATGCTAGACAGGTCTTCTTCCAACAACAGTAGACTGTCTTATCGATCGACTACAGCTATTCACAGTCACCTTATTCTGTGGGAGGGGTGCATGTTCACTAGGTTTGACCATGTGACTTGCTTTGCCCAATGACATGTCAACAGCTATATACTCTGAGAGAAGCATGAAAAGCTAATAGAGGGGAGGAGAAGGTGAGAGGTATGGAAAGAGTAACATGGAAGCTTGCATTACCATATGTAAAATAGATAGATAGCCAACAGGAATTTGCTGTATGGCTCAGGAAACTCAAACAGGGGCTCTGTATCAACCTAAAGGGGTGGGATTTGGGGAGGGAGATGGGTGGGAGCTTCAAAAGGGAGGGAATATATGTAAACTTATGGCTGATCCATCCTGAGGTTTGACAGAAAACAAAAAAATTCTGTAAAGCTATTATCCTTCAACAAAAAAATAAATTATTTATTTTTAAATGAGATAATCCATGTTATATACTTAACATACCTGGCACAAAATTAAAAAGAAAAAAGCTAACAGGTTTGAATCCATCTTCTCTTTCCCTATGGCAGGAAGATCAGCATGACCCATTATAGCAGCTGCTTTAGGAAGGAGAAGACATGTAGACAGAGCTGAGCAGAGCTGTGTGGAGCAGACACAGCAGAGAAGGTAAGAAACAACCAGATGTGAATAGATGCCATTGTGCAACGTAAATAAGAAAAAAAGGATGAGCCACTGTGATCTGGGGAGTAATTAACAGACAAAATTGATCATCAAGCCAACTCAAAGACAGATACTCAGAAAGACTTACAAGAGATCCTGCCTCCTTTCCCACCTCCCCCTGGCTCAAATAAAATTTCCCGTTTTTCCATAGGCACAGATTATTTTACTTAGGATATTCATGTCAGCATACAAAATGCCTTTACTGAGATATTATTAATGTATCGCAATATTCACCTTTTGAAAGTGTATGAGATATTATTAACATATATAAAATTCATCTTTTGAAAGTATACAATTCAATTTCCTTCTTTCAGTGTATTTAGAGTGGTACAACAATGACCACTGCTTAACTGTAGAATATTTTTATCCCCCAAAGCAACCTTGTATTCTTAAACAGCCACCTTTCCCCTGCTTCCTAGTCCTAGACAATCACTAATCTAATTTTTGTCTCTGTATATTTGCCTATTCTTGACCTTTCATATAAATGGAAATAGACAATATGTCAGCATGTGGTCTTCTGCGCCTGGTTTCTTTCATTTATCCTAATAGATGAACCTCAATAACATTAGGAACTCTCTTTTAGGACAAGACAGAAACAGCTTTTTTGATGGTAGTTTTTTTTTTTTTTTTTTACTATCTGTCAAGCTTGTATATAGATAGGTAGATATAGATATAGTCACATATATAGTTACATATATATTTACCTGAGCCGGAAGGATTACTATTCCCATATTTCAGACCAAGAAACTAAGGCTCAATGATTTAATTCAATTCCTAATGTTTCATAGCTATTAAGTACCAGCATCAGTATAAAAACGCAAGTCAGTTTGACTCCAGCTTCCATGCTTTTTTCCTTTCACATTACCTTACATGAATTTCAAAGGATTATTTCTCTAAAAATGTCAGTTATCTAAGGATATTAAATTAGATGGTGGATATCCTTCAACTTTATGCCATGAGCCTTTCTACATTGTCTTGCACCAAAAAAGAAACACAAAAGAATGGCCCTGTGCTTTCTAAATAGACAAGGAAATTTAAAAAGCAGATAAAAAGTCAAAAGTAGTTAACAAAAGGAGCCTGTCTGGATACTGAAATGTAATCCACTTCCCCCAATCAATTATCCCTTACATAAAAGAATACTAAAAAAGATTAGAAGGTTCTTGTCTATTGTTTTTGATTATTTTGAAGTTTACACTGGTATGACATATAAAAAGACATAATAGGATAAGTCTCAAGAATCTCAAACTAATTTTCAGGAGCACAAGTCTGATCTCAAATGGCTGGAGCATCCCTGTGATCTCTGAACAGCATTATTCTCACTCAGCCAATAGAGGTTATTGTGCTCTACTAAAGAGCTTAGTGTTCATCGTAGTACACAGCTTCCTAAGGATTTAGAATTCATGTTATCACTTTTAGATTAACTATGCATTTAAAAATGTATGGTTCAAATCCCAAAGAAAATTTGATTGGAGAATTCTGCAATTAGGTTTAACCAATAGTTGCTTTCTTTATCCCTCCTTATATCACTGAATTATGGGCCTTAAAACAGTTTCAGATGCCTCAGAATTACTGTAAACTCCACTAGTCTTGGACAGAGATACTTGTTAAAACAAAACAAAACAACAAAACAGTTACCTTTCCTGATCTTTACAAACTGACTCCATGCAGAGGAAGAAAGTCACTCATCAGCCTAGTATGAAGGCTTAGGTTCTTCTACCGGCTTTTCTAGGTATTTGTACTGTGTGTGTGTGTGTGTGCGCACGCGCTTTTCTAGGTATTTGTACTCTTTACGTGTGTGTGTTTTATAATTCCCTCATATACCCAAGTATTTTTAAATATAATAAATACATTGAGTCCCATCCTTGCTTCTTCTTGGGGCTTTAGCTGTCTATTGTATTCTTTAATGAGGAATTTGTCTCAGGAGTCTACATGTCTGTAACTATGTTGCAATTTTCATGAGCCACGCCTGCTGCTCCCTGTGCTTCCTCTTGCCTGAGATGCAAGCTGCCTTTTTTTTTTTTCTCTCAGCTGTCTCAACTCCAATATAGGTTAAAGAGACCAATCCCTAAGGCAGTTTACAGATTATAATGTTGCAAATTCAGTCCTCTCTGGTCTCTCTGGTTCATTAAAGGGAACTGGAGACTAAACCACCATTTCCTCCCAAGTGTGCTTCTGCACTATTCTGAGAATGGGGTGCTGCTGCAGCTGCTGAGTCGCGTCAGTCGTGTCCGACTCTGTGCGACCCCATAGATGCCAGCCCACCAGGCTCCTCCATCCATGGGATTTGCCAGGCAGGAGTACTGGAGTGGGGTGCCATTGCCTTCTCCGATGCATGAAACTGAAAAGTGAAAGTGAAGTCACTCAGTTGTGTCAGACTCCTAGTGACTCCATGGACTGCAGCCTACCAGGCTCCTCCCTCCATGGGATTTGCCAGGCAAGGGTACTGGAGTGGGGTGCCATTGCCTTCTCCGGAGAATGGGGTAGGAAAGGGCAAATAAAACTGCCACAGAATTCTGTACCATTTCAAACTTGGCCTTTTCGTGACTGGGTGTTCACCTAGTTACTGTAGATCTTTGACTGATTTCCAGAATTCTTATACGGTTATTTTAGTTAGTTTTTATTTGTTTTTTAAATCCTATGGAGGAATGTTGTTGATGTCATTCTACCTTTTAACTCTTAAGTACTGAAAAAATATATACATTTTTTTCCCACACCTAACACAGTTGATGTGTCTCTCCATGTCACTGGCTATCTTTCAACTTATAATTTATTCATCTTCTATTTTTTATTATTACTCTTGTCACCATCTAAATGCTTCAAAAGCACAGAAAAGTTGCTTCCTTCACACAACATATAACTCAGTGCTGGACTCTCACTAGGCACTCAATTTTAGCTTGATGAATTGAGCACAATAGAAAAGCAAGCCTAAGTGTGTAGACATTCCATCAACTAGCACCATGAGTACCGTCACCATTTTCCCAACTGTACAATCACAGCATTGCTTTAGACTGTGTGTCAATAGGTGGGTATGTGCACAGAAAACCCCACAGTGGTCCTGTTGAAATTCTGAAGGTGGTATATTGTTATGTTAGCAGACTGTTTTTGGAAATTGCAGCAGGCACTGTGCATCCGCTCAGAAGGAAAATGAGCACCATTTCTCTACAATGCCTGTAACCACATCCCTTCCCTCAGTGAAAAGTGGGTCTTTATTCAGAGAGAGAAGGTAGCATTGCTCCTATTGTTGATTTGGCTTATCCAAGAGGTTCTAGAAACAGCTCTGGCATTTTCAAGAATAAGGGAAAACACAAAAAGCACTAAATACATGCGTCTTTCAATGTAGAGTTTAAAGTAAAAGATTGCTGGATGTAAATTAATTCCTGTTATCTGAGATATTAGGGAGAAAAGAAAGTGAAAGGGATAACATGCTTGGTTTTCATTACCACTCACAGGAGTCCTTCTGAAGAAAGACGGTAAATGTCTCCCCTGAGGTGTCTGTTGTCCTCCTAATTGAATTAGTCAAGTAGAAATGCACGTTATTTGTACACGGATACCCAAGGGGAATTGCTATAAAGTGGATATGTCCGATAACCCATTAGAAAATACTGTATTAAGTAGCCTCTATAATAAGACAATACCTTTAACGAAGAAGACTTACTGAAAGTCAGCATAAATTGTCTAAATCTCTTTCTGTATCTCTCTTCTCTCTAAAACAAAAGGAACTGGACTGTTAATTGTCACTTTATGCACTCTGGATCTGTTTTTCACAGAAAGTGAATTTCATCATTGAACTAATGTATTTTAAGAATCTCCTGTGTTTCATATCCACCTTGTTACATATGCATCTATTTGTGTCAGGCACATGCCCATCATAAATTATGTTGAATATTTTGTTTTCTAAGTCCCAGGTTTTGGTATTCCCAGTATTTTTCAAATACTTAGCAACTCCTTTTTTATAGTTACCAAAAACATATGAAGAATTAGGCCAAGGTTAATTTTAAAATGTAAAATACTACAATTACATGGAAGTGAGAGACAGTATTTGTTCTAGTAAATATGTGTGTGTGTGTGTGTGTGTGTGTGTGTGTGTGTGTGGATATACACATATTTTTTGGATAAGATGCCATTTGAATGGGGTCAGAGGAATAACATTAACAAATGCCTTGAGAATGCTCCATGCTCTCTCAATAGTTCAGGTGGGGTGGTAACCAGTGGGCAACTAGGTGCCAGAGAGGAATTTTAGCAAGGCTGAGCAGAAGGTGGGAAAGGAGAAAGTTGAGTTCTGGTTCCTGAAGGAGCCTGGAGGCCCTGTCAGCTCTGAACAGAGAGGTCTGGGGATCATGGCAGAAGAGAGACAGCTGCAGACCCAGGGCACTGGAAGGCTAGGAAGCTGAACAGGGCAGGGGGAACCAAGTAGGGAGCCTGGAGTCTCTCTTATCAGCTGATAAGTATAATTTCCAGGAACTAAAGGCAATTTCAGGAAGCATCAGTTCAGTTCAGTCGCTCAGTCGTGTCCGACTCTTTGCGACCCCATGAATCGCAGCATGCCAGGCCTCCCTGTCCATCACCATCTCCCGGAGTTCACTCAGACTCACGTCCATCATGTCTGTGATGCCATCCAGCCATCTCATCCTCGGTCATCCCCTTCTCCTCCTGCCCCCAGTCCCTCCCAGCATCAGAGTCTTTTCCAATGAATCAACTCTTCGCATGAGGTGGCCAAAGTACTGGAAGCATCACTACGGTGAAAAGGAGGGCTGTGGAAGCTGACACTGAGCAGAGGTGGCCAATGAGCCGCAGGCTAAGGGTGGAATAATGACTGTAGCTAAATGTCACCGAGCCCTCTGACTCTGACAAAGAGCTTAGCTCCACCCAGCTGGATTCTATGCACCATCTGCATCTGCCACAAGATTATGAGCTTTCTCTGTAAAGCACTATCTGGTGCCCACAGGCTCCCGATAAACCCTACCCTGGGGATGCAAAATCCTTCTAGTTTTAAAGTACTGCTGAACTCTTCAATGTGTCATACTGAAGAGTTCAGCAGTACTTTTTTTTTTTTTTTTTTAACAGTGTCAGACTTTATTTTATTTTATTTTTTTTAACTTTTAAAATTTTTATTTTAACTTTAGTTTACTTTACATTACTGTATTGGTTTTGCCAAACATTGACACGAATTCACCACGAGTGTACAAGCGTTCCCAAACATGAATCCCCTCCCACCTCCCACCCCATGCCATCCCTCTGGGTCCTCTCCTTGCACCAGTCCCAAGCATCCTGCATTCTGCATCTGACATCAACTGGCGATTCGTTTCTTACTTGATAGTATACATGTTGCAATGCCATTCTCCCATCTCATCCCACCCTCTCCCTCTCTCTCTCCCCCAGAGTCCAAAAGTTCTCTCTATAGATCTGAGTCTCTTTTGTTGTCTCGCATACAGGGTCATCATCCCCATCTTTCTAAATTCCATATATATGCGTTAGTATACTGTATTGGTGTTTTTCTTTCTGGCTTACTTCACTCTGTATAATCGGCTCCAGTTCCATCCATCTCCTTAGAACTGATTCAAATGTATTTTTTTTAATGGCTGAGTAATACTCCATTGTGTATATGTACCACAGCTTGCTTATCCATTCATCTGCTGATGGACATCTAGGTTGTTTCCATGTTCTGGCTATTATGAACAGTGCTGCGATGAACATTGAAGAATGGAGCTGGAGGAATCAACTTGCCTGACTTCAAGCTCTACTACAAAGCCACAGTCATCAAGACAGTATGGTACTGGCACAAAGACAGAAATATAGATCAATGGAACAAAATAGAAAGCCCAGAGATAAACCCACACACCTATGGACACCTTATCTTTGATAAAGGAGGCAAAAATATACAATGGAGTAAAGACAATCTCTTTAACAAGTGGTGCTGGGAAAATTGGTCAACAACTTGTAAAAGAATGAAACTAGATCACTTTCTAACACCACACACAAAAGTAAACTCAAAATGGATTAAAGATCTAAATGTAAGATCAGCAGTACTTTAAAACTCCAGGGGTTCTTCCCGACTCCGGGATCGAAACTGGGTCTCCTGCATTGTAGGCAAACACTTTACCATCTGAGCCACCAGGGAAGTCCTGTCTTTGTCATGACCAGTATTAAATAATGGCCATTCCTTTTTATGAATACATGCTCTATGCTTTATACATACCATCTCATATTATCCTTTTAATACTTTCTGGTGAGACAAGAAGATTGAAGGCTTAAGCGGTTCAGCCACTTGTTTAAGTTCGCCAGGCCTTGAGAAGTGAACCCCAAAAGCTAGAAGTTTCATCCAGCTTGATCTGGCTCCAGTGCTTGAAGATTTCTACCAATCTATTTGGAAGATATATTTTTACTGAAAATATTAATGAAATTAACCCTAAAAACATTGAAAGAGAAATTTTTAGAAGGAATCTCAGAAACCCATGGGCCTTGTTTTATGCTGTGCCTTGTTATGCCACAGAATTTAAGGCCTACATCTCAGAATCAGGCTGTAAAGAAGTCAGAGGGAGGCTGGCTCAGCGCAGAATACACACATGTCTCTAGGGACCTCTTCTTAACATCCTGAAAGGGCAGAACCAGGGCCCAGTTTTACGTAATTGACTAAATGGAATGGGATGAAAGTAATTACCTTGCCATTCATTGCATTTCTTAGTATGCACAGTCAAAGATACCAGGAGAGAACTCCTGTTTTGTTTAACTATAACCAAGAAAGTAATTATGAGAGAATAGTAATAGTGATGATACACATTCTTTTCACTTTCTAATCTGAACTACCATATCCAGTAAGTAAACACTTTGAACTAATATGTATGCAACATTCGTGAGCATATGCCCCCATGCCAGAGCTGGCCATGCTTCTTGTCCATTCAGGAAGCCAAGGCCAGGTGCC
The DNA here is from genome assembly GCA_006410935.1 of Redunca redunca. Lineage (NCBI taxonomy): Eukaryota > Metazoa > Chordata > Mammalia > Artiodactyla > Bovidae > Redunca > Redunca redunca. The sequence goes on along the minus strand of SJYQ01000504.1, from coordinate 378,312 downwards.
CAGAGAAGGGTAGTGAGACTCCTAAGCATTCAAGGACCACAGTCTCCACACGCATAACCAGCTCATTACTTGTTGTGCACACTCACTCCTATTCTAACTATGGCCTAGAAATGATCACACGGTGAAGCTTCTGTCTTGATCAGTTTAGTCATCCAGGTTCTTCATAGAATATCCTACATTCCCCCCAAGAGAGACAGTATCTGCCTCTTGAAATGCTACCCATCTTTGAAGGTCTGTTTTAAACGCTTCTGAATCTGACATTTGGGATCTTTCTTTGACCTACTCTGTGGGCCTGGGTTTCTTAACAGCATAGAACACAGGCTTTTTGTGTCTGATAAGTGTTATATTTCTGGTATCTCAGTACTTGGTACACACAGCTGCTCAATTAATGTGCGCAGCACAAAAAAAAAAAAAAAAAAAAAAAACCCTAGAAGAAATGAAGACAGGAACAAAGGAGGGCAGGAAGGCAGGAATAAAGCAAGGAGACATGTCTCCTTCTACTTCAGAACTGATTTTGAAAAGCAAAATAAAAAAGAACTCAACAGAGCAAATGAATGACCAGCCGCCTTACAAACTTACCAAAGAATTGATGTACTGAGTCATAGGTGTGTTCATTCATTTCACAAAGACCCTGAAGTCTTCCAGACTCAATGACATAGAGCTTCTCTTCCTTATCTATAAGAAATCTTACTCAGTTATAGCAAGAAGTCAGGAACCTTGTTTGTTTTTCTCTCTCATCATCACACTGGCATTGATTTTAATACACGGGTATTATCTTTTACCTACCTACCTACCTGCCTGCCTATCTATTTCTCCATCCACCATCTATCTATTCATCTCTCACTCACCCTTCCCCATGCCCTTGCAGTTCCACCAGAACAATAGTGATCAGAATAGCTACTTCTTCCAGGCTTGCTGAAGATTCAATTAGATGCAATAAATCTAAAGCTCTATCCGATATTCCGCAAAGCATTTCCCAGTAGCTGCAGTGCTTGAAGTCATTCTATTCTTGGCTATAATTCAGCACCCTTCTCACATAATTCTCTGCCTGGGAGATATCTGTCAGGTCTTTTTGTATCACTTGTCTCCTGTTGGACAATGCCAACATATCCATAGAAATTCCCTTCCCAAGGTGGAGATTAAAAAAGGAGGGAGAGGATAACTGTTTTTCAAAGTGAAGCAAGTCTAGGTCACACTGAAGTTTTCTAAAAGGTAACCTCAATAATTCAGTCCCTCGGCCATCCTCTCTCTGAGTTCACGAGAACTATTTTATATCACAGCTCAGTTATTGAGCCTGCTGCCACAGCCATCAGCCCTTCCTTCATAAGAGCTAAGCACTGCCACTTCTCTCCAGTGCAGGCTGGTGGAGGGAGCCTGGCCTTAGAATCACATAGCTTAGGCTTGAACCTAGGTTCTGATACTAGCCACAAAGTCTGGTGCAAGGCCACACAACCATTATTTAGTTCAGTTTTCTTATCTATACAAAGGGGACTCTAATACTTCATAGATCATTCTGAGGATTAAATGTGATTGCCTTGCAAGTGCAAGTGAAGTCGCTCAGTCGTGTCCAACTCTTTGCGACCCCATGGACTGTAGCCCACCAGGCTCCTCCGTCCATGGGATTCTCCAGGCAAGAATACTGGAGTGGGTTGCCATTTCCTTCTCCAGGGGAATCTTCCCAACCCATGGATCGAACCTGGGTCTCCTGCATTGCAGGCAGACGCTTTAACCTCTGAGCTACCAGGGAACATTAAAACCAGGAGCAGCATAAGTAGCTACTGGGAAAACGTTCACCATTTTCCTTAGAAGTTACGTGGGCACAGTGTTGCTAGTCACTCAGTCGTATCCAACTCTTTGTGGCTCCACAGACTGTAGCTGGCCAGACTCCAGCTGTCCATGGAATTCTCCAGGCAAGAATACTGGAGTGGGTTTCCATGCCCTCCTCCAGAGGATCTACCCCACCCAGAGACTAAATCTGAGTCTCCTGCATCGGCAGCTGGATTCTGTATCCTCTGAGCCACTAGGGAAGCTCCATGTGGTCACAGAACAATTATTAAAGGGACCTACTGTACAGCAGATAGAACTTTGCTCAGTGTTATGTGGCAGCCTGGGTGGGAGGGAACTTTTCTGGGGGGAGAACAGATACATATGCAAGTATGGTTGAATCCCTTTGCTATTCACCTGAAACTATCACAACATTGTTAAATGGCAACAAAATTAAAACGTTTATTTTTTTTATTTTAAAAAATCGTATGACATTCAAGACACACATATATTCACAGAAAGATCATATTACTGATGTTTGTTTGCTTGAAATCTAGTTAAATTTAACTCCAATTATCCTTCTCTGCCAAGGAGGAAAAAAAAAAGAAATCAACATACTCACAATTAAGGAGAAATTCTTCCCTCAACATACACTGAGCCCCATCATGGTGGAAGGGCCAGGGCTCTCTAGTGGCAAAACACACCAACTTATGAGTCACGTGGGTCACTAATGTGTGCTCTGCGCCCTGGCCTCCTGTTCCTTTTGGTCAGAGAGTCCGGGACCTGGGGGTCTCTGCTGCAGGTGCACAGGCTTCCCCCTCTGAAGGCAAGCCACCTTCCCGGGACGATTCCTGGGTACACCTCTTCTTAGGCCCCACAATCTTTCCTCCACCTCCCAGGATTGCAAATTGCCTTTGGATCAAGGAAAAGCATCTCCTATTTCTACTTGGTTCCCTCAGAGGAACTCTGCCTCACAAATCTTCATCACAAATTTGGCAGCTTGGAGAAGATAAAATTAGGAACAAAAGCGTCCTGTAGGTCAGGAAGCCCAGAGCCTGTGACCTTCTCAAGTGAGGAAAAGAGGACATGCATAAACATAAATTATCTCAGAGTTTCTCCTGCTATAATAGTAATTGCAAACATTTGAATAGCTAACATTTAGTGAGCATCATGATGAGCTCAAAAAAATACCAGCAGTTCTACAATTAGTTAGTAAACTTAACAACAAAGCCGAGCACCTTTATGCTTGAAGGGCTCCGTCATACACTGTCTCACTTGGTCCCGTCCTCTGGGAAGCAAGCACAAATGGGACAATGGTCCCTGTCTGTGATAAGTCTTGAAGGCTCTGCGTAGTCAATCTGTGGGCTTGTCAGCTTGCATGTCCCTGGAGCTCTTGAAAGACACATCTCTATCTGGGTTTCCTCTGTGGTCAAACAGTCCAAGTCACGGAGTAAGAATCCACACCAAGCATCACACTCCTTTCCCCTCGCTGTCCCACCCCTCATTGCATGGGTTGCTCTGTTAAACGGCTCTAAGTTCTGTGCCTAAACTGATATACCAACACTGTGCTAAAGTCTCAACTCCTTCCAGGAGGCCACACCGTGGTCCTCCCTGGGTCTCTTGAGGAGCTTTTCTTCAAGACCCTGACAACTCTTTCCACAAGGAAACTCTTGTCTGCCACCTCGAGACTCTGCCTGTTCCTTAATGGCATCTCTTGGTTTCCAGGTCTGGGATCCACTGACCCCACCTGCCTGCTGGATTACCATTCAGCATCCAACTTCTTCCACCTTCCTAGCCTCCACTGCCTACCTGTTTCCTTTATTTCTAGGGCCTGGCTTGCCTTGTCCAGTAATTCTCTATCTCATTTAGCCCTTTATCTAGCTGGTCACAATCAGAGGAGTCCACTTCCATTAGAAGGTAGATGTTGACACTGACTTCTTCCCAACCGAAGGGTCCAAGGGTCAAAGAAAGGAACCTGGGAATAGCTTCATGGATCCTCTCCCCCCACACCCAAGTGCTTCTCATGATACATACCTTCTTCAGGGAAGAAGAGCTGGGGGGTTCTATCTCTTAGTCCATGATCTAAGGGGTGGTATTTGAGCTGAAAAGAATGTTATTCCAAAGGTAGTCAGAGTTGTTATACCAAACAGGAGAGACAGAGGTTGGAGAAAAGGAGGACTAGACAGAGGATAAAGGGCTTGGATCATGCATCAAACAGAGATGCCAGAGGCAGGTGCCCAGCAGTGAAGGCAAGAACAAGGCAGGTCAAGGGAATGGAATAGTGGGCAGGGCCAATGAAGTCAGGCAGCTGGGGACCTCAGTCTAAGTGGGGATATATGGGCCTGGGCAACCATGCTGAGTAGATGAGGTGTATCTTGGTGGGAAGGATCAGCCCTTACAGAAGCCCCTCAGGCTCTGTGGATTCAGAAGCAAGTCACGTTCCTGAGTTCTTACTGCACGCATGGCTTTATGTCACATGCTCTATATCAACTAATCTATACAACTCCTCTTAGAGGAGGAAATGATTGTGCACATTTAAAGGTATTGATAAGGGCTCAGCAAAATTAATATGAAGGCCCTGTCCTCATGACTAATGAATGGAACACAGAGGTTACATTTAACACAGGGTTCAAGTGGTTTCAATGCTGCCTACCCCCATTCCAGACTGGGCTTCCCTTGTGGCTCAGCTGGTAAAAAATCCACCTGCAATAGGGGAGACCTGGGTTTGATCTCTGGATTGGGAAGATCCCATGGAGAAGGAAAAGGCTATCCACTCCAGTATTCTGGCCTGGAGAATTCCATGGACTGTATGGTCCATGTGGTTGCAAAGACTCAGACGTGACTGAACGACTTTTACTCACTCCGGAATGGTCCTCTAGCCTCTCTCCCAGGTTCTGGGCTTGAGTCTCAGGCTGGTCCTTGATCCTATTTTCTTCCATAGCACTGTTTAACATCTGCTGCAAAAACAGCTAAGCTGGGACTGCTGACTGCTTTTCAGCTCCGGGCACCCAGGCACAACTGCCCTTCAGCTCTTGTCAGTGGGACAGAAACACTGGACTCACAGTTGCTAAGTTTTTGAAGTTAAACTATCAGCCAGGGAAAATAAAGGAATCCTGTACTAATCTACTACAGGGAGCTAGTCCTTGGGGAAGCATGTCCTCTCTTCTCCCAAGAAATTGGCCCAGTTGGGACTCCCAGTTTGGTCAATGTTTTGAGTCACAATGGGACTGACTTGAGATATCCCAGAGGGAAATTGTTAACTTGACACCTAATTAGTCAACCAGCAATCTCCCACGAATGTGATCCTTCTCAGCTTCTGCTAGAGCCTAATTAAGACCCTAGTGTGGCTGTGACTTTGTACCAGGGCTGTTATTCAGTTAATGGCCCATTATTGTTAGCCTTGAGGCCACTCCTGTGTGCCACTGCAGAGACACTCCTCAGTAAGAAGGAACAGTTTAAAAGGGTTCCCGGGAGAATAAACCACAGACCACAGCGCAGGACACTCCCCACCGCTGTCCCCAGCCCCCACCACCTAGGCAGGCCTATGGGGCCAAGAGCAGGAGTCAGAAACCTAGATGCATGCCCGTCCTCTAGCACCAGGATTGGTGGCATGTAAGGCCAGCACTTAACCCTCTGTAAGTTGAGGATAATAATTTTGCCTCTTAAGTGGCTGCTGATGTGAGGGCCATAAACTCTGTAGTGTCTAGAAAGTGAAAGTGAAGTTGCTCAGTCGTGTCCGACTCTTTGCGACCCCACGGACTGTAGCCTACCAGGCTCCTCTGTCCATGGGATTCTCCAGGCAAGAGTACTGGAGTGGATTGCCATTTCCTTCTCCAGGGGATCTTCCCAACCCAGGGATCGAACTCAGGTCTCCTGAATTCCAGGCAGATGCTTTAACCTCTGAGCCACCAGGGAAGAAGTGTCTAGAGCACTGTACAAAAGTGAGTATTATTAGTATCATTATTCTGAGCCCTATTTTCTGACAATTAATTGATGGATGTAGTTCACGTTTCACATTTGCCTGATTTTCTCTCTCATTGTGCACTGAATCTAATCTCATTTTCCATTTTACACTAGAGAGGTAACGCCTTTGAAACTCGCATTAGTGCCTGAGAGGCTGCTGAGAGGCTGGGCTTCCTGATCCTTGCTGTGAGCTTAGCCTGGCCCTAGGGCTCACACTGACCACTCTGTGGCCCTTTGACTTATAGGCTGTCCCACAGTGGCAGGGAAGGCGGGCCCTTTTCGTTTCCCATGACATAAATATCCTGGAGATCATGTGTGTGTGGATTCTTTCTCCTTTAATTGGTAGTTTGGATTCTGTTGCACAATCAGCCTTCCCTCCATCTAGTCAATTAGCTCCTGCAAATGCACTGGGTGCTCCTCTGGCTCTATAATTATGACTTAGTGTCAAAAACTGAAAAGTGAAAAGAAGCAACTCTAACCGTATGACTTGGAGGTGAATGTCAGCTCTAAGAAAAATGTTCCTGAAACTAATCCCTCATATATATTTGCTGCTGTTTAGATCTTATTTTCGAAGGACATCAAAATCAATGTGTCTAAAATCTGATGATTTAAAAGCCACCAGACTCTTGATGGTAATAACACCCTTTAAGTCTCAATTTTCTTATCTATAAAATGGTTCTAATATCCCTTTTCTCAGCTCATTCACAAAACTCAGGGGAGTGAGAATAAAGATGGACAGTAAAGTCATATAATTATTTTAACTATTAAAGTCTATATCACATTACAGGTATCAGATAGTATTATTTATTGATAAAATTTGTTTTTTATCAAGACAGGGAATTAATTTGTAATAAGTTACCCAGCAATGGCTCCTCATAATGTCACCCCTCAGGGCAACCCTTTACAAGATTCACCCAATGATATGATGATATCTTATTTATTTGTTTATTTATTTTTACCATCTAAATTGGTTTGCCAAATAAATCTGCCCTGTGGGGCTGCTGCTGAACTAACTGTGCAGAGGCAGAGGATCTGATTCAGGCAGATGAGGAGTTTTGTCTCCTGGCTCTGCCATGAGGTAACTGTATGATGTGGAGAAGGCAATGGCACCCCACTCCAGTACTCTTGCCTGGCAGATCCCATGGACGGAGGAGCCTGGTAGGCTGCAGTCCATGGGGTCGCTAAGAGTCGGACATGACTAAGCGACTTCTCTTTCACTTTTCACTTTCATGCATTGGAGAAGGACATGGCAACCCACTCCAGTGTTCTTGCCTGGAGAATCCCAGGGATGGGGGATCCTGGTGGGCTGCCGTCTCTGGGGTCGCACAGAGTTGGACACGACTGAAGCGACTTAGCAGCAACTGTATGATGTCCAGCTACTCAGCCTCGGAATGGTTTATAAAACACACAGTAGGCCCTCACTTTACGTAGTTCCTTATCTTTCTAAATCCTCATAGTGCTGCTTAATTAACAATACTACCGGACATGACCAAGGAAAGGCCCCCACACAGGCCTTTGTCTCTAAATCCAGGGTTTCCACTACTACTCAGCAGCTGTTTCAAAAGGGAATTGGGAATGTGAGTTTCCCCTTTTAGCAGTGTCCTTTAGCATTTATGTAAAGAGGGAGAACAGTCTGGATGCTGTTCTTGACAAATACTTCAGCTACAATTAAATGTTGCTCCTGTACTTAGGACAAAGGACAGCGATCAAAGAAGACTAATTATAATGAATTATGGTCCCATCCCTCTCCAAGCCTGTGCTTGGTATTTCAGCTGCCATGTGAATAGACGACAAGGCTGAGGAAATAACTGCCTGCCATCTGTCTGAAATTTCAAAGCAGGAGCAAAAACTGCTCAGAGGGCAAGCCAGTTAAAGATTAATTAAAATCCTAAAAGTAGTGCCCAGTAGTCGTTTTCCGAGAGCATTCAATGTAGGAGGCCAAGTATGGCTGGGAAGCCGAAAATCCAGTAGTGACTTCGTAGGTGGACAGGCAATGGAGAGATGAAAGAATGCAGTGGTCCTACCTTCAAGATGCAGCCCAACCTCTTCCTGATTTTTTTTCCCATTTTGGCCATTCAGGCAACTTCCCTGAGTGATAATTTCCATATCAAACAATAAGGAAATCAAAAACAAAGACACTGACCAGCCTATCTATCTTGCAAGGTCAACTCCAATCTTGTATAATAATATTTCCCACTCAGTATCTCAAAATAAAATTCATCATCTTTCTCCTCAAAGCTGCCCTTCCTAAAGCATCTGTATCAGTCGGTCTCCCAATCATCCCCAATTTGGGGATCAGTACAGCCCACCTCTTTTACTCACCACCACCCCTCCACCCATGAGATGAAATATCCATTCGGTATTTCCAGTCCATCTCCTCTTCTCAGCTCCCACCTCCATGACTCAGCATCTCTGGCATCATCTCCTCTTTGGTCTCCCAGCTTCCAGCCTGGACCTCTTCATTCCATCACTCATGCTTGCTGCTAGGGTGCTCCCCATAAACTACAAGTCCCAACAGGACATTCCCCTGAGATCCTTTAGTGGGGTTGCAATATCTATTAAGGCAAATTTATAATTTCTTGTAAGCAGCAGAAACATTTTTTTTTTTTTAAATTTTGGAGCATCAGTATAGAAAACTAACACAGGTAGAACCGCAAAGGTAAAAGAAGGAAAAGGTGCTCTCTAAAGTGTTGTCTGCTCATCCCTCGGGACTCTCGCTGAATTACCACTACAAACTCAAGAATATATTTCAGCTTAGATGATGTAAAGTCTCATGTTGGTTTCCCCTTCATCTCCAACTCAGTCTCTAAGGGTAGGTCATATTTTAATGCTAACATAACATATAATTGGTTGTTTTACAGCAGAAATCTCTTACATTTGAATAGAGTTTCACAGTCTGTTAAGCACTTTCATATAACACTAGTCAAGTATCAGCAATGCACCAAGCACTGTGCCTGGCATTGCCAAAACAGAGTAAAAAGTCCTCCCTGCTCCATCTCATGTAACTACTGGCTTATAGAGTATACAGATAAATACTAGTCTGAATCATGTGAAATCATGAAATGGTCAGATCATCAGCAATTTCATATAGCTCGGTCTGTGGGATCTACGTTCCACAGGGTTCAATCCACAATCAGTGTTAGTGGGTATGACAAGTACCATGATGAAAATATGGGACCTGAGGGAGCACAGAGGAGGGAGGAAATTGCAGCCAGAGACTGGGAAAATGTTTCAGTAGAGGTGGTGGAGAATGGTGTAAGCCATCAATGCAAGTGCACACACAAAAGCATAACTTGGCAACATGCAACGTGAGAAAGAGCAGAGATGTACAGCAGGCAATCTGTATGACTAATGAAGAGAGGAACATCTCTTATCCAGCACAGATGAGGACTGCTTAAGGAACGCGTATATGGGAAGACAGTGGACCCTTCCTGGGAAGGGGCACTGGTGCTCCACGCCTGCGCTTCCCACGGCACAACTCTACCAGGTGACGGAGGCAGCAGAGGCCACCATGACCGCCGCAGAGCAGGCTTACTGCTCCTATGACACTTCCTGCCCAGCCAGAGACCCTGCCTGCTCCCCAGCAGATCCCCCACTGTGCTGTGATCCTGCAACATACAGACCCAGGAAATTTTGCATCATCTTAAGTTCAGTCTTCCCCTGCACAGGAGAGAAAACAGAATCAATAAGCAGGACCACTGAGGCAAAGGGGAGAAAAGATGTAATAATCCCTGAGTAATCAGTAGATATCCTGTACGTGGTCAGTACGTACTATGCGTGAGACTGCATAGAATGCGTGTATTTCACAAACATGATGTGTAAGTCATTATTACAAGGTTTAAGGTGGGTATTATTTCCCTTACTTTACAGAAACAAGCCACAGAGAGACTGCTTTGCCCAATGTCACTCAGAGCAAAGGATGGAGTCAGTCCTAATCTTGAAAGCTGGCACACTTGACCACTTTGTGTACAGGCTTCCATAATCCAATGTACTGAATCCAGTCTATAATTCACACTTTATAGTCAATATTTCCATTGTTCCTATTTTACAGATGAGAACACTAACAAGAGGGACAAAGAAAAAGACAGTTATGGGAGAGGGCTTATACAAGTTAGAATGTGGGGATATCAAAAAGGGTGCAAGATGTCCTCTAACCTTGTTGGGGAGAAGCAAGGGTGAGATTCCGTGAAGAAAAAGGAAATAATGACCCTGCCGTTCGTCAACTCCTCTCACTCTTTCTAAAATTATCCCTTGTCTTTTCCTGAAAACCATATGAGTGAGCCAATGAAAACAAAGCTGTTCCCCCTTGGATCTTGTTGGGACCAAGAGGAACTTTTATGGATGTATGCTGTGGTCCAGGCCCCAAGCAAAATGACATTCCCAGAAAATCAGGACTGGCAGGAGCTGGAGTAGATGCCTTTGCTATTCTGAGGGAGGTGTTATTCCCTTTGCCTAGGATCAAGGAGGTGCTGTTGCAGGTTACTTATGGGGAGGTAGGTTCTACATGTCAATGGTGCTGCAGAGATCTTGAGAAAGAATTCAACACAAACAGAGGGGAAGTTGCATTGAAGGTGAGAGAGAAGGGAGATTTCTAGACCATAAACTTCAGATGAGGACAGGGCCTGGGTCAGCTTTACTCACTATTGTAATCCCATTGAAATGATGCTTGATGCACTGTAGGTGTTGAACGGATGTCTGCAGTAAATGCTTGCCTGCCCTTGTACTTGTTACAACCGAATCCTGTTAGTCTGGTGATTCTGATAACCACCACCATAATAATTATAGCAGTAGCAGCAACACCAGCTAGAGACCAGTGCAACCCTGCAGAGGAACCTTCAGCCTGGTGTGGCAGGATCCACAGCCCACAGAGATGCAGGTAGAGGCTCACATTCATGCCAGAGCAACTGAACAGAGAAATGCAGATGTGGCCCAGGATGGTACACAGGTGACATGATCATGGCAGGAGAAAAGCAAGAGATGGTGATTCTTCAGTGGCCTCAGCAACCTCAGAGTATAGTATAGGAGAATGGACCAGGGGCCATTTCAGCAGCCATCCTAGACATGGCTACGGGTGATGGTGCTTTGGCTACCATGAGACAGACTATATCAATCTATGAGATACTTAGGGTAAACGGAGAGACTCAACTCAGGAGCCTAAGGGCCTTCCATTTTCTCATGTTGGAGATATGCTGCTGAAAATGCTGAGTGTTCATATTGGTAGGGAGAAGACAATGGTAACCCACTCCAGTGTTCTTGCCTGGAGAATCCCAGGGATGGGGGAGCCTGGTGGGCTGTCGCCTATGGGGTCGCACAGAGTCGAACACGATTAAAGCGACTTAGCAGCAGCAGCAGCAGCATATTGGTAAGTTCTCATTTTTACCTCAACTAAGAAAATAGCTCCAAAAAATGGATATTGTGTTTTGGGTTTTTCTTTCCCACAATAAGCAGCCATTTAATTTCAGACAATATCATCTGGGAATTTTGGCTTGAATCTTTTCTAACTAGAATAAAAGAAAGTTCAATTTTTAGTATGAAAAAACGAAATTATAAAAACTTTAAAAATTAGTGAATGAAAATAAAAACACACCATTAGAAATGCTTTGGTAAGCCTGATTGCCTGGGGGTCCTCCTGGCTGAGTACTTGGTCTTTCTCAGGTCTGGCCACCCCTAAGTGCTGATGACGTCTCCCTCTGGAGCAGAGGTTCCCACCAGCATCTACATCTTTGCAGACACCCTACTCTTCCCCTTCCCCCTAGCCAGCTGCTTCAGAAGTCTGTGCTGTGGAATGTATCATTTCTTCTCCCTAGAATACCTTGGACCATCATGGTATCTAGAATCTATTTATTTTTCAAAAATCGAGATAGTATTAGGATCTCTTTGAAATCTCTTCCAAGTAATCACTCCTTATACAAAGCTTCTGTGCATTTATTAAAACAAATCACAATAGATCATAATTACCTCTTCACCTGTCTGATTCCTCGTTCCACTCCTTTAATAAGTCTCTGATTTCTCTATTAGGCATATTTCTTACTGCTATGTCTCCTGGCTATTTTCTTAGTCGGCAGCAAAGTATGATGTGAAGAGCTGTCATGGTTCAGTTTTCAAGGGTACAAATGGAATCTTGAGTAAGTTACTAAATTACTTAAAGTGTCTAGGTCTTGATTCTCTTGTGTATAAATGAAGATAATATTATCTACCCCACAGGAATATTGTGAAAATTAGATGAAGAGTATGTTGCAAATGTCTTCCCCAGTTTTGTGTTTGCCTTTCAAGTTTTAGTATGCCTCTTGACATACAGATTTCTTTTAATATTGAAATACCCAAATATACAATCTGTCTTTATAGTTTCTTTTATTGCTTTCTTGTTTAGAACACCATTTTCCTTCCCTGAGGTCAAAGAGATACTTCCCTGTGTCTTCTTCTTCCTCCGTAGTTTCATGTTATTCATTTAAATGCTTACTCCATCCGAAATTGTTTAGCCAAGTTTGCTAAATGGTGTGAGATGGAAAAAAAAGAGCTAATTTTTTTTTNGTACTTGGTCTTTCTCAGGTCTGGCCACCCCTAAGTGCTGATGACGTCTCCCTCTGGAGCAGAGGTTCCCACCAGCATCTACATCTTTGCAGACACCCTACTCTTCCCCTTGCCCCTAGCCAGCTGCTTCAGAAGTCTGTGCTGTGGAATGTATCATTTCTTCTCCCTAGAATACCTTGGACCATCATGGTACCTAGAATCTATTTATTTTTCAAAAATCGAGATACTATTAGGATCTCTTTGAAATCTCTCCCAAGTAAAGTAATCACTCCTAATACAAAGCTTCTGTGCATTTATTAAAACAAATCACAATAGACCATAATTACCTCTTCACCTGTCTGATTCCTCGTTCCACTCCTTTAATAAGTCTCTGATTCCTCTATTAGGCATATTTCTTACTGCTATTTCTTAGTCGGCAGCAAAGTATGATGTGAAGAACTGTCATAGTTCAGTTTTCAAGGGTACAAATGGAATCTTGAGTAAGTTACTAAATTACTTGAAGTGTCTAGGTCTTGATTCTCTTGTGTATAAATGAAGATGATATTATCTACCCCACAGGAATATTGTGAAAATTAGATGAAGAGTATGTTGCAAATGTCTTCCCCAGTTTTGTGTTTGCCTTTCAAGTTTTAGTACGCCTCTTGACATACAGATTTCTTTTAATATTGAAATACCCAAATATACAATCTGTCTTTATAGTTTCTTTTATTGCTTTTTTGTTTAGAACACCATTTTCCTTCCCTGAGGTCAAAGAGATACTTCCCTGTGTCTTCTTCTTCCTCCATAGTTTCATGTTATTCATTTAAATGCTTACTCCATCCGAAATTGTTTAGCCAAGTTTGCTAAATGGTGTGAGATGGAAAAAAAAGAGCTAATATTTTTTTCCATCTGAATGGCCATGCAGCATATACCAAATGATTGATCCTTTCTTCATTGATTGGAAAAACCATCTTAATAAGACATTATATTGTACACTCAAGGCTTTATATTCTATCTCCTTTTTAAAATCTATTTTTAAAATTACCCTGGTATGATTTTATCTTTTTGAATATTTGTATAGCAGGTACTATCCTCCATTCTTTGTCTCCAAAATGGTCTTGTCTGTTTTGTTTTATTGTTTCTCATAAGCAATTTTAAAAAAGGAGATAGCTCATTATTCAAACTTCATAATCAGAAAAACAAAACTATTACAAGTACATGAAAATAGATATTATAGATGAAAGACATAGCACATAACTTTTTTTCCTTTTTATTAAACTTGTAATATTGTATTGAAGTGTGGATAATTAACAATGTTGTGATGGTTTCATGTGTACAGCAAAGGGACTCAGCCATAAATATACACATATCCATTCTCCCCAACGGAGAAGGTGATGGCACCCCACTCAGGTACTCTTGCCTGGAAAATCCCATGGACAGAGGAGCCTGGTAAGCTGCAGTCCATGGGGTGGCGAAGAGTCGGACACGACTGAGTGACTTCACTTTGACTTTTCACTTTCATGCATTGGAGAAAGAAAAGGCAACCCACTCCAGTGTTCTTGCCTGGAGAATCCCAGGGACAGGGGAGCCTGGTGGGCTGCCGTCTATGGGGTTGCACAGAGTCGGACACGACTGAAGTGACTTAGCAGCAGCAGCAGCAGCATTCTCCCCCAAACTGTCTTCCCACCCAGGCTGCTACAAAATACTGAGCAGAGCTCCATGTGCTATATAGTAGATCCATTGTTGCTTATCCATTTCAAATACAGAAGTATGTACCTGTCCATCTGTATATCTATAAAATGAGATTTCCTCGATCTCTCTCCATTAAAAGCATCAGTGAAGAGAGGGTCCCAGAAGAGGCATGATCTCAGAGGGTGTGGAGCTGTCAAGACTCCATTAACACTGTGGATATACCCATGCCTAATAATACCTGGACCACAGGAACAGAAACCTACTATCACCTAGCAACTGACTCAGGCATAAACATGAAGATAACAGTAATCACTGTGATCTACAGAGCAGCTACTACGGGCCAGGCATAGCATCAAGCCCAGAAAGGTGATAAATTCTAGTGATTATGAGAATGAGCTTTGGATTCAGATAGTCCTGGATTCCAGTCCCAATTTTATTCCTAATCAGCTGTGTGACTTTAGGGATCTATAGCATTTCTGTGCCCCACTCCAGTACTTTTGCCTGGAAAACCCCATGGGCAGAGAAGCCTGGCAGGCTGCAGTCCATGGGGTCAAGAAGAGTCGGACACGACTGAGTGACTTCACTTTCACTTTTCACTTTCATGTATTGGAGAAGGAAATGGCAGCCCACTCCAGTGTTCTTGCTTGGGGAATCCCAGGGACGGGGAGCCTGGTGGGCTGCCATCTATTGGGTTGCACAGAGTCGGACACGACTGAACTGACTTAGCAGCAGTAGCAGCAGCAGCATTTCAGTGATGAGTATGCCTATGACAATAGCTAGAACACAGAGAAATCCCCACAGTGACCCTCCCCTGCAGCTCATATCTTAGAATCATCAAATTCAATTCCCACCAAAAGCAGTTGAGCTTTAAACCTTCTCTTTATTAAATAAATAAGAAAACAGAGGACCAGACAGTGAACTTACTGAGATTCCTGCAAGTGGTTATTGCAGAGCCACATCAAAATTAGGTTTCTCTGACCTCAAAGGCTCCTGCTTTTTGACCTACATGCATTCTCACAGTACAGAAGCCAGGTACCATTTATATGTTACACATTGTCTTCACTTCACATGGAGCTATGGTTATTTGAAGGCAATTTTGTGTGATGCTTAATTTAGGGTTTTTGTTTTTGTTTGTAATTTTTACCATTGAATTAATGCAGTGATTGTAGAAGACTATTCTAGGAAGGGATGAAAACTGATTTGGAGATATGGTGACCAACTCTATAGATTTGCCTACACTCTTGATTCTTTCTGTAATAGTTGACTCTGTAAGCTATGTTAGCATATTCTGCACACGCATGAAAGAAGTTTTCAAGAAAAAAGAAAACTCTGAAAATAAAGACAGTGTGCTTATCATAGTGTGCTTCAACAGTAAGTGAACTGTGAACTTCCAGATGTTCAAACTGGATTTAGAAAGGCAGAGGAATCAGAGATCAAATTGCCAACATTTGTTGGATCATCGAAAAAGCAAGAGCGTTCTAGAGAAACATCTACTTCTGCTTTACTGACTATGCCAAAGCCTTGGACTTTGTGGATCACAATAAACTGTGGAAAATTCTGAAAGAGATGGGAATACCAGGCCACTGTACCTGCCTCTTGAGAAATCTATATGTAGGTCAAGAAGCAACAGTTAGAACTGGACATGGAACAACAGACTGGTTCCAAATAGGAAAAGGAGGACGTCAAGGCCGTATATTGTCACCCTGCTTATTTAACTTACATGCAGAGTACATCATGAGAAACGCTGGGCTGGATGAAGCACAAGCTGGAATCAAGACTGGCAGGAGAAATATCAATAACCTCAGATATGCAGAAGACACCACACTAATGGCAGAAAGCAAAGAAGAACTAAAGAGTCTCTTGATGAAAGTGAAAGAAGAGAGTGAAAAAGTTGACTTAAAATTCAACATTCAGAAAACTAAAATCACAGCATGTGGTCCCATCACTTCATGGCAAATAGAAGGGGAAACAGTGGAAACTGTGGCTGACTTTATTTTCTTGGGCTCCAAAACCACTGCAGATGGTGACTGCAGCCATGAAATTAAAAGATGCTTGCTCCTTGGAAGAAAAGCAATGACCAACCTAGACAGCATATTAAAAAGCAGAGACATTACTTTGCCAACAAATATCCGTCTAGATAAAGCTATGGTTTTTCCAGTAGTCATGTATGAATGTGAGAGTTGGACTATAAAGAAAACTGAGTGCCAAAGAACTGATGCTTTTGAAGTGTTGTGTTGGAGAAGACTCTTGAGAGTCCCTTGGACTGCAAGAAGATCCAACCAGTCAATCCTAAAGGAAATCAGTCCTGAATATTCACTGGAGGACTGATGCTGAAGCTGAAACTCCAATACTCTGGCCACCTGATGTGAAGAACTGACTCATTTGAAAATACTCTGAGGCTGGGGAAGATTGAGGGTGGGAGGAGAAGGGGACAACAGATGATGAGATGTTTGGATGGCATCACTGACTCAACGGACATGAGTTTGAGTAATCTCCAGGAGTTGGTGATGGACAGGGAGGTCCACTGTGCTGCAGTCCATGGGGTCAAAAAGAGTCGGACATGACTGAGCGACTGAACTGAACTGAGCTGTACTGATCATATAGCCTAGCTCCTCAGCACTTTTAAATCTATTTTACACTAATAGCATTAAAAATAATAATTATTATAACATAAAATACTATAAACCTGAGTACCACTTTATACCTCACATGTTATTTTTATTTATATAATCCCATCTAATGATAATAATCTGTGAGGTAATTACATATTCTTCATTTTAAAAATTGAGGCTCTGAGAAGCTCTCCAATGTCACACTGTAGAGGTGGTGTCTGAAAAGATTCATACTCCTCTTTTACAGAACAGAATTATGCTTGAATAAACCTAAGCCAGGAACTGCATTAGTGTGCAACTCTCTGGCCAAAGACTGTGGACAGAAGGGATGGACGTCTCTCCAAACCCGGCCTATAAGATCCTCCACGTTTTCTCTGCTTCATTTGCCAACTGCTGTTGAAAATAGGGAGACTTGAAAGATATATGATAGATATGGCAAAGCCAAAGATAAAAGAAATCTGATTCTTTAATCAAGACACTACCACATGTGCTTATTATTAGGGGTTTAGAACTTCAACAGTGAGGAAAAAAAAATCACACACACACAACTGGTGGCCATGAAAATGGTTTGATCCTGTTTTATGAAAAACGTGCTCTTGGTCTCCAATGGATAGATAAAAGAGTTGTTTGCATTTCCTGATCCAAAGTGTAAAAAAAGAGTGTTCTCACACATATATTATACCATGGTGAAAACAAATTGGAATCTCAACCTATAAAGCAAAATACAAGTTACAGATAACAGGAACCATAAGGGATAAATTAAGCTGAGGAAAATTAAATAAACAGTGTTCTAAACACTACAAGTCAAAGCCTATATAGATGTTCACTCAGAAACCCACTGAGTTCTGCAAATGAATATGCGGTATTCATGGCACAAACCCAGCTGATTCAGCAGATGCAGTAAATTTATAATCTGTCATGTTCTGGATGGACAGCCTCACTTTATAGCAGTAAACAGAATTATGCCTAACAGCCAAAGGCTAATGCCACAAACAATGAATCACACTATTACAAGTTTATAGAACAAGGCTTTGAATACTAATAATTACTTCCATCATGGCTGGCTGGGCCATAAATAGGATTACAAAATATCGGCAAGGCTAAAAACTCTGATCTTGCAAAACATCTTAGGTCTGGGGACACTCACAGGTGTGGTGGGGAAAATACCAGAAAAGGCTCTGCAGGATACTGAATAGAGAAGGTGGGCCCTACTTGCCCACTGTAATATTTCATGGGGCTAAAGAGTTATGTTCTCAATTGTCAAACACAAAGAGCTCTCTTTCAATTAGTTAATTTTTTTTCAATCCTGGATGGAATTCTTCAAAGACAGTCATACACACAGGTCTAAGCTGTCATCACCTTGCAAGGCAATGTATAATTTAAGTGATCTTTGCCTCTTGGGTCAAACTTTCAAAATGTTTGATGCATATATTACGAAAGCACAGAACTACAGCCCAGAATCCAAGTGAGAAATCATGCATGCAGTATCTTGAAATAAAATAGACAAGCTGAGGCACACAGAGAAAAGCTGATATCCATCACCTGTTAAGATTACTCAGTCACTGTTATCGATTTTATTTACATTCACTGCCATTCCTCTGAGAAGTTAAACAAACTACTTTTTGAGACGAACATAAGGTTGGCTGCCCTGTTTTGTGAGGTGGAAAACAAACACCCCAGCTTCCCTCACCATCACTCATGGGTTTTGCTCAGCTATTTGCATTTATCAGGTAAATTTTCTAATGTTAATATTTGCCTACATAAATTCACCCTACTTTTCACACCCACAGATGATCCTTCATTTCTTTAAATATTTGACAGGTAAATAAATTGTAGTGGTGCCCTTCTGGGATCAAGACTATATTAATTCAATCAAGACAAGTAATACTATATAATTGTTAGGAAAGTGCACTTGAGAGCAAGACTGCTGGGGTTCAAACCCAAGCTCCAGTTCTTGCTGCTTGAGCCATCGGGCAAGGTATTTAAACTCAGTTTCTCTTCTACGAAATGAGGTAACAATTTTATCTTTCTACAGATTTGTCCTAAGAATTGCATGAGCTAAATTGTTTATAGCATTCAGAATACTATCTGGCACATAGTGAGTAGTATTGAAAATATTGGCTGTTATATTGCCAAAGAATATATTATATTCTTTTTGTCCAAAGAGGAAAGTTCATCAGCAGTTGCTGACTTGGTTGACTAGTATCAGTTATATTTCACTTTAAGCCTTATCAGTCACCTTAACTGCACAACTACTGATGAGCTGGAGAAAGTGTGGAGAAAAGGGAACCCTCTTACACTGTTGGTGGGAATGCAAACTGATACCACCACTATGGAAAGAAGTATGGAGATTCCTTTAAAAACTAGAAATAAAACGACAGTACCATCCAGCAATCCCACTACTGGGCATATATCCCGAGCCACGCACCCTAACGCTCATTGCAGCACTGTTTACGATAGCTAGGACAAGGAAGCAGCCTAGATGTCCACTGGCAGATAAATGGCTAAGGAAGCTGTGCACAATATACACAATGGAATATTCAGTCAGTTCACTTCAGTTCAGTCACTCGGTCGTGTCCAACTCTTTGCAGTCCCATGAATCGCAGCACACCAGGCTTCCCTGTCCATCACCAGCTCCTGGAGTTCACTCAAACTCACGTCTGAATATTACTCGGCTATAAAAAGGAACATGTTTGAGTCAGTTCTAACGAGGTGGGTGAACCTAGAGCCTATTAGATAGAATGAAGTAAGTCACAATGAGAAACATAAAGCATAGCACATTAACACATATATATGGAATCCAGAAAGTTGGTACCGACAATCCTACCTGCAGGACAGCAAAGGAAACACAGCTGTAAAGAACAGACTTTTGGACTCAGTGGAAGAAGAGGAGGAAAGGATGATTTGAGAGAATAGCACTGAAATGTATATTTTACCATGTGTAAAACGGATAACCAGTGGAAGTTTGATATATAATGCAGGGCACCCAAAGCCGATGCTCTGTGAAGACCTGGAAGGATAGGGCGAGGAGGGAAATGGGGAGGGGGCTTCAGGATGGAAAGGACACATGGATGCCTATGGCTAATTCATACTAATGTCTGGGAAAAATCATCACCATACTGTAATTATCCTCCAATTAAAATAAATGTATTTTAAAAAATCTTAAAAAAAAATAACTGATACCAATTTAAAGATAGTGTTGAGTTGAACACTGGAGAAAATGCACAGGTAAACAGTCATATTCTCTAACAGAGTGACTATGGAAAGCGATGCCCGTGGTTGTGGCAGGTCGCCTGGAGAGTACTTTCTTAGGCTGCCATCACATAACGATCTCTGTTGGACCGTATGAGATTTACCAAAAGATCAATGATAATAAAACTTGATAAATGATTTCACATTGACCAAATTAAATTCACACTAATTATTCAATCAATAAATGCACTTCAAGTGCATTTAAAAAAAAATCTACCTAAGCAGAGGATGAGGAAAAATTTGACTCTATAGCATTAGTGGGTCTTAATGAGTCAAGGTTCTGAGAAGACATGGCGAGAAGAATCTTGATGAATGCTTTCATATCTCCTCTGGAAGAGAGTGTGGGCAGATTTCTTCAGAAAGCAATCCAGGAGAGAAGTCAGGGGTTATAAACTTTAGTTTAACATATAAGGAACTGAGGTCCCCATCAAGGAAAAGGTGGGTAGCCAACTGCCAAGACCACTGTTGAGTGTTTAGCTTGTTGGCTAAAAGACTGCCCAAAATGACCACTGAGGTTGGTTCCCACCATGCCAATGATGCACCCTCAAAAACTAAGGAAATCCCTTCTGGATGATGCAGACCAGCATTCCCCAAAAAGACCTGGGAAGGTGATTAAGTAAATAGGTTATTTACTGCAGGATTTCTGAGAACTTGTAGTGTGCTAATATTTGTATTTTTAACTTACTCGCAAGGGATATTATATTCAGGGTTTCTCAAATTTATTTGCCTACAGGCCCCTCCAAAATGCTTTTTGTATAGCATCTTGCAGAGTTATTGCTCTTAGCCCAAGAAACAAACAACAATAACAAACACACAGAAACCAGTTTCATAGAGCTTCTTTCCAAACTTATTTCTAGCACACAGTCCTGGATATCAGAAACTTAAGTTCTGCTTTAACTGGTGCAAAGAGTCACTATTCTATGATAAATGGAATTCTCTCGTGTGTGTCCCTCTCTCTCTCTCACTAGGTCATGGAGTTCTTATAATCCTACCTTATTTACTATTTTACTTTTCACCATTTACACTTTTGGTTTGCTGGAGCCACTCAAGTCTCTCTTAGCTGAGATGAATAAAAAGGCACAAATATGCCTTCACAGATTGATCCACCGTAGACTGCCATCTATTCACTCTTCACTATTGACTGCATTTATCTATTTCTTCCTGTTTTCTTCCTCAGTATCCCCAGTGATCTGGGGAGCTAGATCAGCTCCATGCTAGGGAATGCAAAAAATGATCTCAGAAAATGTAGGCTTTCCTTCAATCATTCACATGGCCAGTAGCAAGGAAAGACTCACTATGTGCTGGGCTCTGTGCCAGCGCAGGGAAGCAAGGAGAATAAAAACCTGGCCTTACTCCTCAAGATCTCACCAGCTCTTCTTGATATCATCTGTCACCTCACCTCCTGTCCTTGCAGCATGTCCACTTGACAAGCGGTCCTTTCTTGAACCCCAGTTCACTTCACATCTCCTCTGAGAAAGGTTTCTCTACTCCCAGAGCAGCTGGCTGCTCCCTAGGCTCAGCTCACAGCATCATCTGTGAGTGCTGCTCCAAACAGCAGCCTGTGGTCCAGACGGCCGCACCTCCTCCTCAGCTGCCCCAGCCTCACAAAGGGTGCTTCGGGAAGGTGCTTTCCCTGTCCTTGGGAACAGGATAAAGGGTCTGCCGGCTGCAGCATTCCAGTGTTCCTTACTTTCTTGCTATTTTCCCTATTGATTGAGGGTGAAAGGTAATTAATTACACAATGAATGATACAGCATGGCTCACAGTGGGTTGGCCAAAACGTCCATTTTGGTTTTTCTATAAGAAGTTCCTGAAAAACCCAAATGAACATTCTGGCCAACCTAATGTTACGCTTGAGAAACTGCAGAGCTAAGATTAGACAGGCGACTGTCAGGACAGACCCTAGAGTTTAATAAAGTATTGGTTCGTTTGATGGTACAATTTGGGGGAAAAATAGTATGCGTGTGTGTGTGTGTATATAAAATATATGTGGGGTGTATATATGTGTGTATATATATACACACACACACACATATATACATCGAATAGCAGTACAATGTAATACAAGTTGAACAAAACTTTTAAATCACCATTAAAATATTGTATGATATCACTTACATATGAATCTAGAATAGGTGAACTCATAAAAGCAAAGAGTAAATGGTTCCCAGGGGCTAGCAGGTAGAGGAATAGGAGAGATGTTATTTAAGGGTACAAACTTGAAACTAGTAGATAAATAAGTCCCAGAGATGTCATACACAAGGTATTGATTATAGATAATACTGTATGATAAACACTAAATATGCTAAGAGACTAGATCTTTATTAATACCACCACAAAAAAGATTATGTGACCTGAAGGCTACAATGGCAATCATGTTGCAAAATATATCAAATCAATATGATGTACACCTTATATTAACATAATGTTTCATGTCAATTAGATCTCAATTTTTTTAAAAAAAGCTTCTCATTAATAGGACCTATCAAATAATCACTTTTGTGATGAAGGTGAAATCATTTTAATCTATGGTAACTGTGAGAAGCAGCAGCCATATATAGGAGAGAAGGATTAGAGTGCTTTGAACACAAACTTTAAATCTCTTCATATGTATCTTCTTTAAAAATTAAATTTATTACAGCCATCAAAGTACATTAGTATTTAAAGATGTGAGACCCTCAAAGGCAAAGACTTTCTCTAACTGCTCACTGCAGCATACTCAGTTCCTGGTTCACAGAAAACAATCTGTAGATGAATATGAAGAACTGAAAATACAAAATTTATGAAAAATAATTTTTAAATATACATATCTTATACCCCAGTTCAAACAGGGTTTCATTTCTGGTTTTCTTACTTACTACTTAAACTGCAGCTTTTCTAGAGGCTGTACAAATAAAGGGGCCTATCTGTTGGAAAATACTGAATACTACACCCTCACCCCCAGGAAAATCACAGCATACAGTATATAGTTCACTCATTAGGCTTCAAAAATATATCAGTAGTAGATTATGAAGATATTGGCTAAAGATATCCACAAATACAGACTGGAATTCCTCTGCGGATCTATCTCCTATTGATAAAATTTCATGGGAAATTTCTCAGGGAAACTAGACAATCTTTGAATGCCTCCTTTATTTAGAGCTAGAAGAAATCCTTTTATAAATAACATCTATCACTCAAGGAAACCTTATCATTAATCTCCATTTAACAGACATGACAGAATTACATTTACTAACAGACTTAGTCACAGGCAGTGCGATGGTCTTTCTAGTAGTCATGTACTTCTAGATGTGAAAATTGGACTCTAAAGAAGGCAGAGCACTAAAGAATTGATGTTTTCGAACTGTGGTGCTAGAGAAGACTTACAGAGAGTCCCTCGGACAGCAAGGAGATCAAGCCAGTCAATCCTAAAGAAAATCAACCCTGAATACTCATTGGAAGGACTGATGCTAAACTGAAGCTCCCATACTTTGTCCACAGCTGACTCATTGGAAAAGATGCTGGGAATGACTGAAGGAGAAGGAGAAGAGGACAGCAGAGGATTTGATGGTTGGATGGCATCACCGATTCAATGGACAGGAATTTGGGCAAACTGAGAGATGGTGAGGGACAGGGAGGCCTGGTGTGCTACAATCCTTGAAGTCACAAAGAGTTGGACAGAATTTGGCAACTGAACAACAACAGACGCAGTCCTGCACCAAGTTGGGGTGTAGAGGACTGAGTGACAAGGAGACAAATCCTTCATATTCTGCGTAGCGAAATGCCTTGGAGTGCTCTGATATTCAGAACAATTCTGTCTAGCCGAGGACTATACTTAGAAGGACCTTAATCTCTCCCAAAACACAGAGGCCCTAGACATCTTCAAAACTAAGTGACAATTTTGTAATTTTCAACTCAACAACCATTTAGAGAATAACCCTGCTTATTGGCACATAGACTACAAAATTTCTTGAGATCAAAGGGCACACTGTTCTCTCTGTGTATGTCTGTGTGTGTGTGTGTCTGGGGGTGAGGGAAGAGGGTTGGTATTGTTGTTTAGTTGCTGAGCCATATCTGACTCTTCTGAAACTCCATGGACTGTAGCCCACCAGTCTCTTCTGTGCATAGGATTTTTCAGACAAGAATGCAGGAGTGAGCTGCCATTTCCTTCTCCAGGGATCAAACCTGCATTTCCTGTATTGGCAGGCAGACTCTTATGCACTGACCCACCTGGGAAGCAGAGACTAGTGGGTAGGAGGAACAGATAATGTAATCCTGAGGCAGAGCTGATTTAGAAAAGTGACATTAAACAGTGCTAGTGAAACCTTTGGAACCCATCTGTGTAACAATTCATTCATTCATTCATCCTGTAGATGATTATGAAAAATCCACTTTGTGCCAACACTGGCTTAGTTTAAAATCCATGGTTACAGACCACAGGGAAGGAAGTTCAGGGTCCTGCCATAAGAAAGATACCTAAGCAGATAATTGGAGTTTAGATGGGTAAGTGTTAAGGTAGAATTATTAATAAAGAGCATTTGAGGTACAGGTAAGAAAGTGATTTTATCAGCCTGAGATATGGGGACATTTTCTCAGAGGTGCTGACATTAAGATGGATCATGAATGAATGTGTTGGAGGTGGCCAGGGGGGAGAGGATGACAGTTCCAACCAAAAAGCTTGGTGTCAAAACAGAGAGCAGTCTCAGGGATGTTGATCATTTCATAACAATTTAAATTCCAATTTAGGTGTTTGAATATTAAAGGTTGAAAATTCATATTTGAGTTCCGGAGGTTGAAGCCAGATAGAGAAATAAGTTTATTATAAAGTTAAGAATGAACTTACTCTACACTTACTAGAAAAAGTTTACCCATTGTAGTGATGTGACATATTTTATGAAGTTCAAATTAGTGACCACATGGAGATCAGTGAAAGAGATATTGCAGACCTGACTTCATTGGATTCAGAGAGGATGAAAAGAAGAACTTAGCTCTCAGGGGCATGCTTACGGAATAGAATCCATAAGGCTCAGTGAGTTGTATGGCAGATGGAGACAGGGTGGAATCCCAAATATGTCCCACATTCTTAGCTGGAGAAACTACGTGAATGGTCACACCACTCACTAAGCCATAGCAAATGGCAGGAGGAAGGTATTTAATGTGATAAATACTTTTACTTCAGATGCAGTGAGATCTCTAAAAAGGCTTGCTCACTACACCTCTCTTTTGATGGATCTTAGAGCGACAGACTAACGTCCTGCTGTCAAGTAAAGCTCCAACTATGTCTTGTTTGATCAGCACAGGGAAACAAAAAAAGTAAACCAGACAACTGGGAACACCTTTAAGTGAGATACACACATATAATACTGTGATTTCCTACTGCTTCCTTCAAATATTTAGGTACTTTAAGTCTCTTGCACTGGCCCCTCCTGGTTGACAGCCTCATGTATATCTGCTGCTGCTGCTGCTAAGTTGCTTCAGTCGTGTCTGACTCTGTGCGACCTCATAGACAGCAGCCCACCAGGCTCCTCCATCCCTGGGATTCTCCAGGCAAGAACACTGGAGTGGGTTGCCATTTCCTTCTCCAATGCATGAAAGTGAAAAGTCAAAGTGAAGTCGCTTGGTTGTGTCCCACTCTTAGCGACCCCATGGACTGCAGCCTACCAGGCTCCTCCATCCATGGGATTTTCCAGGCAAGAGTACTGGAGTGGGGTGCCATCGCCTTCTCCGCATCTATGTCTAGAAGGCATAGTACAGTTTGGAAGTCATCTGCCAAGGCAGTTCAAATAGTGGGAATTGACCATGTAACTCTGGGAGAATGTGTAGGATGGCAAAGGAAATCAGTCTCAGGACAGCTTATATGAAGACCTTGCTTAAGAAAAGAGGGAAATCAAACCTCTGAAGTATGCTGATTTTTTGGAGTGAGACAGATACAATAACTGGGCTTCCCTGGTGGCTCAGATAGTAAAGAATCCGCCTGCAAAGTGGGAGACCTGGGTTTGATCCCTGGGTTGGGAAAATCCTCTGGAGGAAGGCATGGCAACCCACACCAGTACTGTCAGTACTCTTGCCTGGAGAATCCCCAGGGACAGAGGACCTTGACTAGCTAAAGTTCATGGGATCGCAGAGTCGGACACGACTGAGGACTAAGCATAGCACACAGCAGATATACTAATTAGGGGCTTCTTTGGTGGCTCGGATGGAAAAGAAACCACTGCAATGCAGGAGACTCAGGTTGGATCCCTGGGTCAGGTTCGACGCCTGGGTTGGGAAGATTCCCTGGAGAAAAGAATGGCAACCCATTCCAGTATTCTTGCCTGGAGAATTCCATGGACAGAGGAGCCTGGTAGGCTACAGTCCATGGGGTTGCAAAGAGTCAGATATAACCAAAAGACTTACTTTCGCTTTCTCAGCTGCCCCTGTAGCATTTTGAAACTAAATCAGATCGTTTATTCTTCTTAAATATTTAACCATCCTACGTAACATTTGTTGTTTCACATGTTACACGCATTCAGGTCACTGCTTATGCAAATCTATCTTTGTTAGTTTTGCATTAAGCGGTTTTAAAAAGGTTCCAATAATAACATCAGTGAAGAACTTGACCTGTAGCCCTCTTCATTTTAAACCTCTGAAAGAAAAGGGACTAAGATACACGAAAAATGGGACCAGGAAATGGACTGAGATACACAAAAACAGAGGCAATCTTCCAATTCTATTATATTTGCTTTTTACAATATTTTTCCAATAAAAACTTTTCTGCTTCCATGTTCTGAACATGCCCTGGGGTTTATTCACTTTGTCTTTCCTTCTGCCTTGGAAACTTTTTCAATAGCTCTTTACATGGAAAGTGACTTTTCATTGGTTCATTTTGATCAGAAAGGCCTTTCCAGCATATCCTCTGCAAGAAAACTCTCCCTTTCCCTCCACCACCACCCACACCATATTATTTCCTATCAGAGTGTCTTCTTTGCACTACTAATCACAAATTAAAATTATATGTTTGTTGTTTGTCAATTATCTCATCCCCCAGGCTGTAGCTCATTAATTTCCCTACATTTCTTACTTACTCAATCATATCAGAATAGCTTTTTGAGAGGAAGTACATGTTAATTTGTTGGGCAGTGGCAAAATGGTGTTTATTATTTCTTCTTTCATTTATGAGGTAGAATATTTTCCTACAAAAGAAGTTACATTGATGCTTGAATTTTTCCTTTTATTTATCAGTTTTTAAGATAATAAGTGTATCCCTTATTAGTTTCCAAAGATGACTGATTCACTTACATTTGTTGCTAATGAAACCAGCACAGATGGAGTCTATATGTTTAACATCATTGTGGCCATCCAGAGTTGAAGACAATTGGCTCAGTGAAGAAGAGTGTGCCAGAGTTCAGACATCACTTCTTCCTAAAGCCTATTTAGTTCTTCTAGTCGGACTCACATAATCCTTCCCAGATGTTCCCTTACATTTCTGCAGGTGTTTGTATTTATTAATTATTCCTCTTAAACAATCTGCAGTGGTGTTAAGAGTATGAGTTATAAGAGAAGAGAAAACTAGGTTTAATCATAGGCTTGCTATTTACAAACTGTGAATTCTAGACCAAGTTACTAAAGATCATGAAGTCTTAATAATCCTATCTAAAATAGCAAACACCCTCTTCCAACAACACAAGAGAACACTCTACATATGGATATCACCAGATGGTCAACACCAAAATCATATTGATTATATTCTTTGCACCCAAAGATGGAGAAGCTCTATAGAGTCAGCAAAAACAAGACCAGGAGCTGACCATGGCTCAGATCATGAGCTCCTGATTGCCAAATTCAGACTTAAATTGAAGAAACTAGGGAAAACCACTAGACCACTCAGGTATGACCTAATTCAAATCCCTTATGATTATACAGTAGAGAGAGAAATATATTTAAGGGACTAGATCGGATAGATAGAGTGCCTGATGAACTATGGTCTGAGGTTCGTGACACTGTACAGGAGACAGGGATCAAGACCATCCCCATGGAAAAGAAATGCAAAAAAAGCAAAATGGCTGTCTGAGGAGGCCTTACAAATAGCTGTGAAAAGAAGAGAACCAAAAAGCAAAGGAGAAAAGGAAAGATACAAGCATCTGAATGCAGAGTTCCAAAGAAATCCAAGGAGAGATAAGAAAGGCTTCCTCAGTGATCAACGAAAAGAAATAGAGGAAAACAACAGAATGGGAAAGACTAGAGATCTCTTCAAGAAAATTAGAGATACCAAGGGAACATTTCATGCAAAGATGGGCTCGATAAAGGACAGAAATGGTATGGACCTAACAGAAGCAGAAGATATTAAGAAGAGGTGGCAAGAATACACAGAAGAATTGTACAAAAAAATTCTTCACAACCAAGATAATCACGATGGTATGATCACTCACCTAGAGCCAGACATCCTGGAATGTGAAGTCAAATGGGCCTTGGAAAGCATCACTACGAACAAAGCTAGTGGAGGTGATGGCATTCCAGTTGNATGATGCTGTCAAAGTGCTGCACTCAATATGCCAGCAAATTTGGACAACTCAGCAGTGGCCACAGGACTGGAAAAGGTCAGTTTTCATTCCAATCCCAAAGAAAGGCAATGCCAAATAATGCTCAAACTACCACACAATTGCACTCATCTCACATGCTAGTAAAGTAATGCTCAAAATTTTCCAAGCCAGGCTTCAGCAATACGTGAACCGTGAAGTTCCAGGTGTTCAAACTGGTTTTAGAAAAGGCAGAAGAACCAGAGATCAAATTGCCAACATCCTCTGGATCATGGAAAAAGCAAGAGAGTTCCAGAAAAACATCTATTTCTGCTTTATTGACTATGCCAAAGCCTTTGACTGTGTGGATCACAATAAACTGTGGAAAATTCTGAAAGAAATGGGAATACCAGAGCACCTGACCTGCCTCTTGAGAAACCTATATGCAGGTCCGGAAGCAACAGTTAGAACTGGACATGGAACAACAGACTGGTTCCAAATAGGAAAAGGAGTATATCAAGGCTGTATATTGTCACCTTGCTTATTTAACTCCTATGCAGAGTACATCATGAGAAACACTGGGCTAGAAGAAGCACAAGCTGGAATCCAGATGGCCGGGAGAAATATCAATAACCTCAGATATGCAGGTGGTACCACCCTTATGGCAGAAAGTGAAGAGGAACTAAAAAGCCTCTTGATGAAAGTGAAAGAGGAGAGTGAAAAAGTTGGCTTAAAGCTCAACAATCAGAAAACGAAGATCATGGCATCCAGTCCCATCACTTCATGGGAAATAGATGGGGAAACAGTGGAAACAGTGTCAGACTTTATTTTTTGGGCTCCAAAATCACTGCAGATGGTGACTGCAGCCATGAAATTAAAAGACGCTTACTCCTTGGAAGGAAAGTTATGACCAACCTAGATAGCATATTGAAAAGCAGAGACATTACTTTGCTGATTAAGGTCCGTCTAGTCAAGGCTATGGTTTTTCCAGTGGTCATGTATGGGTGTGAGAGTTAGACTGTGAAGAAAGCTGAGCACCGAAGAATTGATGCTTTTGAACTGTGGTGTTGGAGAAGACTCTTGAGAGTCCCTTGGACTGCAAGGAGATCCAACCAGTCCATTCTGAAGGAGATTAACCCTGGGATTTCTTTGGAAGGAATGATGCTAAAGCTGAAACTCCAGTACTTTGGCCACCTCATGCGAAGAGTTGACTCATTGGTAAAGACTCTGATGCTGGGAGGGATTGGAGGTAGGAGGAAAAGGGGACAACAAAGAATGAGATGGCTGGATGGCATCGTGGACACGATGGACGTGAGTCTGAGTGGACTCCGGGAGTTGGTAATGGACAGGGAGGCCTGGCATGCTGGGATTCATGGTATCGCAAAGAGTCAGACACGACTGAGCAATAGAACTGAACTGAAAATACAGTTGATAAAAGGATTGATGAGGTCGTGGGCATAAGTCAGTAACCAAAGTACATGGCACTGTGTGTTCTCAAAAACTGGTAATCAACACTACTGAATTGTGCATGTGTCTGTCTAGTATTCCAATGGATTATGAACTACTCAAAAGTAGAACAATGTAACTATCCAATAAATATTTATTACATGAATGTAAATCAATTTACTGAGGCTGGTAGCTTCACTCTGTGTTATTCATCACTTCATCATTTGTAATAGTGATATGTCAAGTGGGGTATCATAGAGAAGGGAAAACCCAAGAGCACCCACTGAATCCTAATATCACCTATCCAGGGTGAGTTCTTTTCTCTCTCTCTCCCCACTCCCCAGCCCCTCCTCCCTCTCTTCTCTCAGATTTATAAATATAGTGTTGGAGGCTCACCCTATAGTACAGACCCTTATTTTCCTAAGAAGCATATTCAAATGTAAATGCCAAGGAGATATGCAAAAGTCAAAGATATTTATTTCAGCATCATCTATTGAAAACTCCACAGGTGATTTATTATTCTAGTGGCTTGTCTCCCCATGAAGAAAAACCTGTGCTGGGCTATGCTTAGCCCCTCAATCATGTCTGACCCTTGGCAACCCCATGGACCGTAGCCCGCCAGGCTCCTCTGTCCACTGGGATTCTCCAGGCAAGTATACTGGAGTGGATTACCATGCCGTCCTCCAGGGGATCTTCCCACCCCAGGGATCGAGGCCAAGTCCCTTGCGCTGCAGGCAGATTCTTTACCATCTGAGCCACTAGGGAAGCCAAGCCCTACACTAAGCCTAATTCACATCAACTTCGGGTTCAGCCTAGAACACCAAAATCCAGCTGGCAAGAGCAAGCCCTGTTAAACGATGCTTCAAAGCAGCTTCTATGCCCATCCCGCTAGGCATGTCTGATTTCATAGGAAATTCACAAAGAAATGAAATCTCTGATACTTGCTGATGCTTTCACTCTGATATGATCACTTCTGCCTATTGAACCTCATAATCTGAAGATTCTGACAATTTTTTTTCAACAGACAACAATAAGCTTTGAAAATACAGTAAAACCAAAGAGAATAAAGACTGGGCTGCACCATGCTCCCAATTATCCTGTGAATTCCAGCCACTCTGGAGTTCCTCAGTCACTCAAATTTACCATGATACCTCTTCTATTACCCCTACCTGGAAATCTTCTTTCTACTCTGTACCCACCCTTTGCCAAGTTAATACTTACTGACATTTGCAATCTGTTAAGTGCAATTTCTCCTTAAAGGTATCCTTAGAGCCTAATAGCGGGCCATAACATCTTCTATCAGTTCTTAATAGCTCAGATTACAGTTTGTAATTAAATTTATTCACATGTTAGTTGGATTCATGTTTAGCTCATCTGTAAAGTCCATAATTCTGAAACTAAGGCTCTTTGTAGCGCTCAGCACCATCTCTATGTCTCTATCATTGAATCAGTGACAGTATTTGCTGAGTGAACGCTGCAGGGAAACATAACGAGTAAAGAAAGGTAATTCACATGCATCAATCACATATTAAAGCTGGTAGCATGTTAGAGAATGTAAGCACATGGTCTCATATCATTCTCACTTTGACTAACAAGGAGGTGTCATTACCCTATTGTTACAAATGTGGAAACAGAGGCACAAAAAATTGAATGATTTTTCTACAAGATAACAGCAACCCCAGGATAAGAGGTGAAGTGTGAAAGTGTTAGTCGTTCAGTGATGTCCAGCTCTTTGTACCCCCTGGACTGTAGCCATTCAGGCTCCTCTGTCCATGGAATTCTCCAGGCAAGAATATTGCAGTGGGTTGCCATTCCATTCTCCAGGAGATCTTCCCAACCCAGGGACTGAACCTGGGTCTCCTGCATTGCAGGCAGGTTCTTTACTATCTCAGCCACTGGGGAAGCCCAGGATAAGAGGTATTAGAGCTAAATTCTCCAACCAGGAAAGAGAAGAATACTTTAAGGACAGAAACTCTACTCTTATGCCAGGCATCTTTGAATAAAATCTGTGAATATCCTCAAAAGTTAGTAGAACAGTGACCAATCCTGACTATAGTCTGTGTGCCCTCCTCACAAAATGCTGAAGGCTTTCCTTTTTCTGAGAATTACCAGTGTAAGTTAATTCCTTTCCTAATTTTCTTCTGTTATAAAAATATCACATTTGTTTTCCCCATCTAGAATTAAATTAAATCATTCTTAACTACACTATTGATGCTTTTTATTATTTTAAAAATAAATCAGCTATTTTTATATTTAAATAATTATTGAATCACAAAATTATGAATTTTATGCTTTTTCCCTCTCTTGTTTTACTTAGATGTAATTGGCAAATAAACGTTATATTTAAGTTGTACAACTGATGTCTTGGTATACATGTTTGGTGAAATAATCACAATAATTAAGCTGACTAGCATATCAATTAACTCACACAGTTATCTCCTTTTTCATGATGCAAACACCTAAGATCTTAGCTTTTATCAGATTTCAAGTATACAACTCAGCATTAATTATAGTCATATCGTTGTACATTAAATCTCCAGAACTAATTCATCTTGCATAACCGAAACTTTGTAACTAATGACCCTGTTTTCCCCATACCCTCAGTCACTGGCAACCAGTATTCTACTGATGCTTTACAAGTCTGTGTAAGATTCCACATGTAAGTGAAAGCAATTACTATGTCTGGTATATTTTGCTTAGCATAACTCCCTACATATTTATCTATGATATCACAAATATCAGAATTTTCTTTGATAAGGCTGAATAATATTCAATTATATGTATATGTGCGTCCTTTATTCATTTTCTAACCAACAGCATTTAGGATGCTTGCATATTTTAGCCATTGTGAATAATACTGTTATGAAAAAGAGAGTGAAGATATCACTTCAAGGTCCTGTTTACAATTTTTTTGGATATATATACACAGGAGTGGCACTGCCAGATATGATAGTTCTATTATTAATTTTTGAGGATATTGCATCCTGTTTTCCATAAAGGCTATACAAATTTATATTCTCACCAACAATGTACAAGGATTCCCTTTTCTCCACATACTCAGCAACACTTGGCTTTCATACTTTTGAGAAGAGGCATTCTGCTGTGGGAGGCGATATCTCCTTATGGTTCTGATTTGCATTTCCCTGATGACTAGTGATGCTGAGCATCGATCCACATACCTCTTGACCATTTGTATGTCTTTTCAAATCATGTGTTTTTGTTTTCTTGCTATTGTGTTGTATGAATTCCTTATATATTTTGGATATTAGCCCCTTAGCAGACATATGGTTTGCAATTTTTTCTCATTCTGTAGATTGCCTTATCACTCTGTTAATCATTTCTTCTGCTGTGCAGACTTTGTTTGATGCAAACATACTTGTCTATATTTTGTTTTTGCTTTTGTGTCCTATGCAAAATACCATTGCCAAGACCAAATCAAGAAGTTTTTTCCCTGTATTTTTCTTTTGCTTTCGTATCATATGCAAAAAACCATTGCCAAGACCAACATCAAGAAGCTTTTTCCCTGTATTTTTTTTTTTTATACTACGCTACCTTGAAATCAGAAAGTATGATGGCTCTGGTAGGTTCTTCTTGCTCAAATTAGCTTTGGCTATTCATGGCCTTTTGTGAATTTTCTATGTGAATTTTAGATTTTTTTTTCCATTTCTATCAAGAATGACATTGAACTTTTGATGGGAAGTGCATTAAAAATGTAGAACATTTTGGGTAATGTTTTCATTTCAACAAAATTATCTCTTCTTGATAAAGACTTGCCAGGTTCCTTCTCCAAATTCCATAGTAATAGGACACTCTGTTTCACTGGAGATCATGAGTCAATGAACTGTGTCCTGACATCTATAAAATATTTTATACCTATGGAAATGGATGTTCAATAGTTAAGTGACTATCGGGTTCACAGAAACACTAAATAGTAGGGCCTAGATTTGACACCAAAACCAGTACTGTTTTTACTGCAGTCCAGCTGACCAATGAGTCATTCTCTTACAGCCATAGGTACCTTGACAGGAATCTGCTCCCAACACCATTTTCTCTGAAAACCTTTCCATGTGTATCAATGGTTTATTGCTTTCATCTGAATACTAGCTGTGTACATAGAATTCATGCTTCAATAAAATAAAACTAATATAATTTATTCTTTTGTTCTTAATTAATCAAAGGATAATTACAATATGATGATGGTTTTTGCCATATATCGACATGAATTAGCCTATTTTTTTGTTTTTTAAAGTTCTCACCTACTCCTGTCCTTAAAGCCACGTCAAGCATTCTTTTGGTGGTCTGTAATTCTTGTACTCCAGAAAAATAACAAGTGTCCAAGCAAAAGCCACTCTGAGAGTCTACAAAACTGCTCCAGGTTTAAACCTTGCTAAGGAAGAAAAGTGAAGTCACTTAATCGTGCCTGACTCTCGCGACCCCACGGACAGTAGCCTGCACCCAGCTCCTCCGTCCACGGGATTTTCAAGGCAAGACTACTGGCGTGGGTTGCCATTTCCTTCTCTAGGAAGAAAGAAAAGTTAACTGCTAATCTGCTGTGCTTAAGGAAATTCACAAATTTCTGAATCTACAGGGATTTGTTCTGCATTTATATGATCTGAAGTCGCATTTCTTTCCAGGAAGAAATCCAGAATATGTGTGCGTTTTCTATATTTAAGCTGAATCAGCAAGCAATTTACTATAGTCAGCAATGACCGCAGTAAACAATAAAAATGCCATTTTAATCATGCTTGAAATTTAAAATACATTTGCAACAGAGGCTTAAATAATTAGAGTGAGACAATATGGAAAACCCAATTGCTTATTGCAAGCTAATATATGATCTCTTGTGCTAAGTGTTGAGGACATTAATTCTGTAACTGCAGATGGAATAATTGGAACCATTTGCCAAGGGAACTTTATTCTTACAGCCATGTGGATTAAGTCAAGTGGATTCCACTGGTTCAAAGCTGACTCAGGCATTCAGGAAAAAGACAGCACCTTCACAAGAGTTCCATAAAGTTAGTTTTGAGCAAGATTACAGATCTAGATATTGGTCACACATTATTGCCTCTAAACCCCAATTATTCTAATGAACATGCTTCACTCTAAAACCTCTGAGACACAGAAAGCATTAAAACAAAATGCAACCAAACAGAAAGGATAATTAAGGAAGTGAAAAACAACACAAAATATAACTGACAGGGTAATTTTTTAGAAAATAAAAAAAACAGGTAAACTAGAGAGGATGATTTTTTTTAATGAAGGAAGGGAAAATGTACATTATGTGTGCGTTAAAATAAATATGAAAAAGATGTATAGAGAAGCTACTTACAAAAATTACAGACAAATACATGGGCAAATTTGGTAGAATAAGTTTGGAAAATGTAGAGGAAGAGGATGATTCTCAACAGATCATAATGTCCAAGTGGACTGACAAAAGGTAGAGAACTTGAAGAGACCAGTGATCATAGAAAAGAGGAGGAATATGATTAAAATAGTCTGCCACTATAAAGTGGTTCAAGACTCAAAAGCATTTCCAGATGCTTTTTAGATTAAGTTAGTTAGATTCTACAGCAATACGTGAACCGCAAACTTCCAGATATTCAAGCTGGTTTTAGAAAAGGCAGAGGAACCAGAGATCAAATCACCAACATCCGCTGGATCATCAAGAAAGCAAGAGAGTTCCAGAAAAACATCTATTTCTGCTTTATTGACAATGCCAAAGCCTTTGACTGTGTGGATCACAATAAACTGTGGAAAATTCTGAAACAGATGGGAATACCAGACCACCTGACCTGCCTCTTGAGAAACCTGTATGCAGGTCAGGAAGCAACAGTTAGAACTGGACATGGAACAACAGACTGGTTCCAAATAGGAAAAGGAATACATCAAGGTTGTATATTGTCACCCTGCTTATTCAACTTATATGCAGAGTACATCATGAGAAACGCTGGGCTGGAAGAAGCACAAGCTGGAATCAAGATTGCCGGGAGAAATATCAATAACCTCAGATATGCAGATGACACCACCCTTCGCAGGAAGTGAGGAGGAACTGAAAAGCCTCTTGATGAAAGTGAAAGAGGAGAGTGAAAAAGTTCGCTTAAAGTTCAACATTCAGAAAACAAAGATAATGGCATCTGGTCCCATCACTTCATGGGAAACAGATGGAAAAACAGTGGAAACAGTGTCAGGCTTTATCTTTTGGGGCTCAAAAGCACTGCAGATAGTGACTGCAGCCATGAAATTAAAAGACTTACACCTTGGAAGAAAAGTTATGACCAACCTAGATAGTATATTCAAAATCAGAGAGATTACTTTGCCGACTAAGGTCTGTCTAGTCAAGGCTATGGTTTTTCCAGTAGTCATGTATGGATGTGAGAGTTGGACTGTGAAGAAAGCTGAGTGCCAAAGAACTGATGCTTCTGAATTGTGGTGCTGGAGAAGACTCTTTAAAAAATAAAAAAATTCTTTATTTTAATTGGAGGTTAATTGCTTTATAATATTGTACTGGTTTTGCCATACATCAACATGTATCCACCACAGGTATACACGTGTTCCCCATCCTGAACCCCCCTCCCTCCTCCCTCTCTGTACCATCCCTCTGGGTCATCCAAGTGCACCAGCCCCAAGCATCCAGTATCATGCATTGAACCTTGGCTGGTGACTCGTTCCATATATGATATTATACAGGTTTCAATGCCATTCTCCAAAATCATCCCACCCTCTCCCTCTCCCACAGAGTCCAAAAGACTGTACTATAAATCTGTGTCTCTTTTGCTGTCTCACATACACGGTTATCACTACCATCTTTCTAAATTCTATATATGTGCATTAGTATCCAATCCCAAAGAAAGGCAATGCCAAAAAATGCTCAAACTACCGCACAATTGCACTCATCTCACACGCTAGTCAAGTAATGCTCAAAATTCTCCAAGCCAGGCTTCAGCAATACGTGAACCGTGAACTCCCTGATGTTCAAGCTGGTTTTAGAAAAGGCAGAGGAACCAGAGATCAAATTGCCAACATTCACTGGATCATCAAAAAAGCAAGAGAGTTCCAGAAAAACATCTATTTCTGCTTTATTGACTATGCCAAAGCCTCTGACTGTGTGGATCACAATAAACTGTGGAAAATTCTGAAAGAGATGGGAATACCAGACCACCTGACCTGCCTCTTGAGAAATCTGTATGCAGGTCAGGAAGCAACAGTTAGAACTGGACATGGAACAACAGAATGGTTCCAAATAGGAAAAGGAGTACATCAAAGCTGTATTTTGTCACCCTGCTTACTTAACTTCTATGCAGAGTACATCATGAGAAACGCTGGACTGGAAGAAGCACAAGCTGGAATCAAGATTGCTGGGAGAAATATCAATAACCTCAGATATGCAGATATCACCACCATTATGGCAGAAAGTTAAGAGGAACTAAAAAGCCTCTTGATGAAAGAGGAGAGTGAAAAAATTGGCTTAAAGGTCAACATTCAGAAAATGAAGATCATGGCATCCGGTCCAATCACTTCATGGGAAATAGATGGGGAAACAGTGGAAACAGTGTCAGACTTTATTTTGGGGGGCTCCAAAATCACTGCAGATGGTGATTGTAGCCATGAAATTAAAAGACACTTACTCCTTGGAAGAAAAGTTATGACCAACCTAGATAGTATATTCAAAAGCAGAGACATTACTTTGCTGATTAAGGTCCATCTAGTCAAGGCTATGGTTTTTCCAGTAGTCATGTATCGATGTGAGAGTTGGACTGTGAAGAAGGCTGAGCACCACAGAATTGATGCTTTTGAAGTGTGGTGTTGGAGAAGACTCTTGAGAGTCCCTTGGACTACAAGGAGATCCAACCAGTCCATTCTGAAGGAGATTAACCCTGGCTGGGATTTCTTTGGAAGGAATGATGCTAAAGCTGAAACTCCAGTACTTTGGCCACCTCATGCGAAGAGTTGACTCATTGGAAAAGACTCTGATGCTGGGAGGGACTGGGGGTAGGAGAAGAAGGAGACGACAGAAGATGAGATGGCTGGATGGCATCACCGACTCGATGGACGTGACTCTGAATGAACTCCGGGAGTTGGTGATGGACAGGGAGGCCTGGCATGCTGCGATTCATAGGGTCTCAGAGAGTCAGACACGATTGAGCGACTGAACTGAACTGAACTGATACTGTATTGGTGTTTTTCTTTCTGGCTTACTTTACTCTGTATAATAGGTTCCAGTTTCATCCACCTCATTAGTACTGATTCAAATGTATTCTTTTTAATGGCTGAGTAATACTCCATTGCGTATATGTACCACAGCTTTCTTATCTATTCATCTGCTAATGGACATCTAGGTTGCTTCCATATCCTGGCTATTATAAACAGTGCTGTGATGAACATTGGGGTACACGTGTCTCTTTCAATTCTGGTTTCCTGGTGTATATGCCCAGCAGTGGGATTGCTGGGTTATAAGGCAGTTCTATTTCCAGTTGTTTTAAGGAGTCTCCACACTGTTATCCATAGTGGCTGTACTAGTTTGCATTCCCACCAACAGTGTAAGAGGGTTCTCTTCAACTGCAAGGAGATCCAACCAGTCCATTCTGAAGGAGATCAGCCCTGGGTGTTCTTTGGAAGGAATGATGCTAAAGCTGAAGCTCCAGTACTTTGGCCACCTCATGCAAAGAGTTGACTCATTGGAAAAGACTCTGATGCTGGGAGGGATTGGGGGCAGGAGGAGAAGGGGACGACCGAGGATGAGATGGCTGGATGGCATCACTGACTCGATGGACATGAGTTTGAGTGAACTCCGGGAGATGGTGATGGACAGGGAGGCCTGGCATGCTGCGATTCATGGGGTCGCAGAGTCGGACACAACTGAGCGAATGAACTGAACTGAACTGAACCTTAATATAAGAGATTGTTGTTGTTGTTTAGCTGCTAAGTCCTGTCTGACTCTTGAGTCCCATGACTGTAGCCCACCAGGCTTCTCTGTCCATGGCATTTCCCAGGTAACAATACTGGAGCTGGTTGCCATTTTCTTCTCCAGGGGATCTTCCTGACTCAGAGACTGAATCCATATCTCCTGCATTGGCGAGTGGACTGTCTACAACTGAGACACCAGGGAAGCTCATAAGAGATTAAATCTATTTATACAGTTAAAATATTAAACAACTGAATATTACGCAAAGCTGTGAAACTTACTTTATGAAACAAAAATGAATTTCTCACATCCAAAACTAATAAACATAATACAAAAACCTATATATCAATTACATGTATACATAAACACCAAATTCAAAATAAAATACTTAAAATCAATCCAATACTGTACTAAAATAATAAAACACCATGATAAAACAGATCTTACTCCAAGCACACAAGGTTGACTCAACCTTATAAAATCTAAAGCCAAAATTAAGCAAACAGATTAAATGAAAGCAACCAGTATGCAATGAATAAAATTAATAATTATTCTTGAACAACATAAAGTATGGGACCTATGTAAAAGATTTTACAGAGCAAAGGAAACAGCAGACATGATTAAAGGACAACTCTCAGAATGAGAGAAAATAATTTCAAATGAAGTTGACAAAGGATTAATCTCCAAAATACATAAGCTGCTCATATATCTCAGTATCAGAAAAATAAACAGCCAATTCAAAAAATGTGCAGAACACCTAAACAGACATTTCTCCAAAGAAGACATACAAACGGCCAATAAACACTTGAAAATATGCGCAACATTACTAATTATTAGAGAAATGCAAATCAAACTACAATGAGGTATCACTTCACACCAGTCAGAAAGACCATCATCAAAAAAGGTACAAACAATAAATGCTGGAGAGGATGTGGAAAATAGGGAAACTTTGCACGATTGCGGGGGGGGGATGTAAATTTAAATAGCCCCTATGGAGAACAGTTTGAAGACTCCTTAAAAAAATTAGTAATAAATCTACCATATAACCCAGCAATCCCACTACTGGGCATACACCCTGATAAAATCACAATTATAAAAGACATATTTATCCCCATGTTCATTGCAGCACTATTTATAACAGTCACGACATAGAAGCAACCTGGATATCTATCAACAGATGAATGGATAAAAAAAGATGTGGTACATTTATACAATGGAATATTACTATTATGAAAAGAATAAATCTGAGTCAATTCTAGTGATGTGAATGAACGTAGAGTCTGTTAAACAAATGAAGTAAGTCAAAATGAGGAAACGAAAATGGCATACTAATGCATATATAAGGAATCTAGAAAAATGGTACTGATGAAGCTATTTACAGAGAAGGAATGGAGATACAGATGTAGAAAACAGACTTGTGGACACAGTGGGGGAAGGAGAGAGTGGTACGAATGGAGAAAGTAGCATCAACGATATATACATTAACGTGTGTAAAATATATAGCTCATGAGAAGTTGCTATATAACACAGGGAGCCCAGCCTGATGCTCTTCGACAACCTAGAGAGGTGGGATTGGGGGAAAGGAGAGAGGCCTAAGAGGGAAGAGATATATGTATAATTATGGCTGATTGAATTGTTGTATGGCAGAAACCAACACAATATTGTAATTTTCCTTCAATTTAAAAAAACAGCATAGAATGGAAATTTTAAAAAACTCTGAACATGACAACCAGAGCAGTGATGCCCACTCTCATCTAATATTTAATGGTTTTAAGAACTTTAACTAATATAACAAGTAAACAACATAATAGATACAAATATTTCATACAAAGAGTAAATTTTATTCATAGATATTTTAATTCACCTAGAAAAACCNAATATTCCATATTTCCAAAAATGATATATCATAAATCATTTCCCCATATTAGTATATAAATGTAATGCAATTTCAAACAAATTCCCAATTTAAAAAGAAACCCAACAAATGACTTTAGAATGTATATGTAAGAAACAAACACCTGAGAGAAGGCAAGAAAATTTTAAGAATAAATATGAGAAACAACCATTCTTTCTGGATTTCAATAAATATAGCAAATATAGTCAAAATAGCATACTGACATAGAAACAGACTAATAGTCCTGAAGATATAAAGAGAAATTTCATAAACAAACACAACTAGAAATAAGGAAGTTATGAACAGGAAAGATTGGTAAAGACAAACATACAGTAAAGGTAGGAAACCATCCCCTCACAAATATGATATCAAACCCAGCAATTGTGAGAGGAAGAGAGTATAAATGCAAGTTATTGGAAAAGCATTTGAAAATAAGAGACTGGAAACTTAAAACAATCTTATATATGTCTATAGTCTGTTATATCAAGACCTCATGATAACTGCAAGCCAAACATCTACAACAAATACACAAAAAATGAAAAAGCAATCCCCCCAAAAAACCCCATTAAAGTTAGTCATCAAATCACAAGAGAACAAAAGAGAAAGGGAAGGAAGAAAAAAGAGCAGAAATAAGCAAAACACATATTAGAATTTAATATCTTAAAAAGTAGTATTTCAATAGATTGGAAAATATTTTAATAAACAGCATTGGGATAATTGTCTAGGTATCGAAAAGAAAGCAAAGCTAGAACTCCACTACAAACCACATGTGAAAATAAGTTCTAAGATTCTTTACCATCTGAGCCACCAGGGACACCCTCTAAATATATAATTTTATTTAAAGTAAAATATCAAATATATAAGAAGCAAATGTATGAGATTTTTGTGTAAACCTGGAATAGATGAGTCTAAATCAGAATTGAACTATGAGAAGCCATAAGGAAAAGGAAGCAGTGACATTGACTATATAATATTTTTAACATTTCTATAAGTTGATTTAAAAAAAGGAAGCTAATCAATCATAAGTGAGTGTAAGATATGAACAGGTAAGGAAGAAGGCTGAAACAAATGTAAATGGTCAATAAAGAGATGAATAACAAAATGTTCATTCTTATTTTCAAGCAGAAACAATGTTATTTTTAAAACATATAAATTTTTTCAGGATCAGGTTTATTGAAAGGCACAAAATTGTAGATTCAAGATTTTTTCAGAATATGAGCTGAGAAACATATTTGATTCATGCTAATGAATCTTCCCTGTAGGAATAATAGTATGTAAATTGACTTGCTGTTTGTTTTCAGTGGTTCAGTTCAGTTGCTCAGTTGTGTCCGACTCTTTGTGACCCCATGAATCGCAGCACGCCAGGCCTCCCTGTCCATCACCAACTCCTGGTGTTTACCCAAGCTCATGTCCATCGAGTCAGTGATGACATCCAGCCACCTCATCCTCTGACACCCTCTTCTTCTTCCCTCAATCTTTTCCAGCATCAGGGACTTTTTTCCAATGAGTCAGCTGTTCACATCAGATGAGAAAAATACTGGAATTTCAGCTTCAGCATCAGTCCTTCCATGAGTATTCAGGATTGACTTCACTTAGGACTGACTGGTTTGATTTCCTTGCTGTCCAAGGGACTTTCAGAAGTCTTCTCCAGCACCACAGTTCAAAGGCATCAATTCTTTGGTGCTCTGCCTTCTTTACAGTCCAGCTCTCACAATGGTACCTGACCACTCGGAAGACGATAGCCTTGACTATACGAACCTTTGTCAGCAGAGCAATGTCTCTGTTTATCAACACACAGTCTAGGTTTTTCATAGCTTTCCTGCTAATAAGCAATCATCTTCTAATTTCATGGATGTAGTCATGAAATCAGTGACTTTAGGGCCCAAGAAGAGGAAATCAGAGACTACTTCCATCTTCCCCCTTCTATTTGTCATGAAGTAATGGGGCCAGTGCTGTGATCTTAGTTGTTTGTTTTCTTTTGTTTGTTTGCTTGTTTTTCTGGTTTTAAGCTGGCTCTTTCACTCTCTGAGTTCATCCTTGCCAAGAGGCTCTTTAGTCCCATTTTGCTTTCTGCCATTAGTGGTATCGTCCACATATCTGAGGTTGCTGATGTTTCTCCTGCCTATCTTGATTCCAGCTTGTAACTCATCCAGCCCAGCATCTCTCATGATGTGCTCAGCATATAGACTAAACAAACAGGGTGGCAGCAGACAGCCCTTTCACACTCCTTTCTCAATCCTGAACCAATCAGCTATTCCATACAGAGTTCTAATTGTTGGTTCTTGACCCACATACAGGTCAATATGGAGATACATATATGTAAATGTGTGTTTATCCATGGAAGAATGTCCATGATTTCTTATGGAAAATATCCAAGTTGTAGAATAATATGCACTATTATTTCTTTTAAAAATACCCATGACATTTTGATCAGAAATATAAATACCAGTATACTAAAATGATTATATCAG
This sequence comes from Redunca redunca, assembly GCA_006410935.1. Lineage (NCBI taxonomy): Eukaryota > Metazoa > Chordata > Mammalia > Artiodactyla > Bovidae > Redunca > Redunca redunca. Next base: position 335,332 of record SJYQ01000504.1, on the reverse strand, counting down.
AGAAAAAGAGGTATTAGTAGCATTTTTTAAAAGTTTTAACTCAAATGTTTACATGCAGGTCAAAAATTATTCTATTAATATAAATATAACTTGATTGCTAGTATCAAGGTAATAAAGTCTTAGAAGCACCTCCAGAATGGTGGAGTAAGTATATCTGAAAATCCACTCCTTCTTAAAAGGTACAAAAACACTGGAAAATCAAGTTTTCATATCTCTAGCAATTAACTAATGGCTTGCAGAATTGCTAGAAGTATTTATTCAAGAAAATTAAATATTGGTAAGAACAGTGAACTTTATGGTGTTTTAATTTACTCTACTCTCATTCCCCTCTCTTTAGCTACATGGTTGCTTTGAAAATAAGCAGGAGCAAAAACTGTGAAAACATCAACATAGGAGATATGGGAAGGGACTAAAGGGGCTTGGTGCTGCCCTCAAAAGCTCCAAACTCATAACACTGTCATTATTTGACCTCCAGCTTTTCTTCATGGACAAGTTCCATTTATAAGGTTTTGATCTTTACATTCCCTAACTCAGAATTCATATGCTATAACAATCAAAAACAATTATTTAAATGACAATTTTATGAGATAGTGATATCTCATAAAAGTGGAGCAAACAAAAGGCTAGCCAAAAAACTTAAATATGGGGAAACTCAAAACAGAGGACTTTGAAAACCTCCAACATGTTCTTGGGGATTTAGACATGCAAATATAGGGCTGCCTAAAGAAATTACTGTTGGTGGTGACTGCACCCATGAAATTAAAAGATGCTTCCTCCTTGGAAGAAAAGCTATGACAAACCTGGACAGCATATTAAAAAGCAGAGACATCACTTTGCCAACAAAAGTTCATATATTCAAGCTATGGTTCTTCCAGTGGTCATGAACAGATCTGAGAGTTGGAACATAAAGAAGGCTGAGAGCCAAAGAACTGATGCCTTTGAATTGTGATGCTGGAGAAGACTCTTGAGAGTCCCTTGGACAGCAAGGAGATCAAACCAGTCCATTCTAAAGGAAATCAACCCTGAATACTCATTGGAAGGACGGATGCTGAAGTTCCAATACCTTGGTCACCTGATTGGAAGAGCCAACTCACTGGAAAAGACCTTGATGCTGGGAAAGACTAAGGGCAAAAAGAGAAGGGGGCACGAGAGGATGAGATGGTTGGGTGGCATCATTCAAAGGACATGAGTCTGAATGAAGGACGGGGAAACCTGGTATACTGCAGTCCACGGAGTCACAGAGTCAGATACAACTTAGCAACTGACCAGCAACGACGTGACCATAAAGATCTGAGAAAGCCCTAACCTCTCACCCCAATGGACTTTTTTGATTCTTTTGCACATATAAGAAGTGAAGGCTAAAACAGATTTGTAAACAGTCATATCTTCAAGGCACACCCCGACACAAACACAGAAATTTGTGACTTAGAGTGGGAGATGTATTGATTCAAGGTGGATAAGGAAATAAATAATTCAATAACTATCTAACCAATAAACAAACCCAGAATTCAGGGGCCACATGAGATAAAAAATACAGACTATAAAGAATTAGTCTACAAAAGCCACTAAAAAGCAAACATCAACAATAAGAAAAAGTAGCAACAACACAGGCTAAAGGAAATAGGATTAGATTTACAAGATTGATAAAATATTTAAAGTGTGGGATTTTCTTTTTCTTTTTTTAAGATACAACTAAAACCAGAAAGTATGGCCAAAACATAAGTCAGGGGTGGTTCAGTTGAAACTGTGCCTGGGGAGAATCAGCTACTGGACTCACTGAGTGAGGTATCATAGATATGTGTAAAGAGCTAAAGAAAACCATGTCTAAAAAAATAAAGCCAAGTATGAGAATGAGTTTTTCAAGCTGAGATTATTAATAAGAAATTATAATAGAGATTATAAAAAGGAACCATATATAAATTTTAGAGTTAAAAATAACTGAACTGACTAATTCACTACAGGAGGAAAATAGCATATCTGAACTTTAAGAAAAAATGAGCCAAAAAAAGAAAAAAGAACCAATGAACTTGAAGATAAATCCATTGATTATTTTTCAGTCTGAGGAACAGAAAGAAAAAAAGAATAAAGATGAACAGAACATCAGAGACTCATGGAACACTATGAACCATGCTAATATACAGATAATGAAAGTCAGTCCTAGAAACAGAGAAGTCAGCAAATATAGCAAAAAGAATATTGGAAGATATAACTGAAACTTTTAAAATTTGATGAAAAACATCAAATTACATNTAAATTCAAAAGTTGGTTCTTTAAAAAGGTCAATTAAATTGACAAATTTTTAACTAGACTAATCAAAGGGAAAAAAAAAAGCAAGAGAAGATATACATCACCAGTTCATGAATAAAAAGAGAAATCACTACAGACCTTTGAGAAATAAAACAGATAAGAAATTCTATGAACAACTTTTGCAAACAAATAGGTAACCTCAATGATATAAACTCCTACAAACACACAAACTATAGAAAATGACTCAAGAAGAAACAGAGTATCTGAATAGATAGATAACAAGTGAATAAAACACTCATTTTAGCCATTTGAAAGCCGTCCACAAAGTAAATCAAATGTCCGAAAAAGAGTCAATACCAGTCCTTCAAAAAATCTTCAAAAAAAAAGAAGAGAGGAAGAGAATCACGTGGAAGAAGTGAAAGAGGTGAGAGAATGCGTTCCGACTCATATTGTGATGCCAGTATTATCCAAATACCAAAACAAAAACAAAGCCCATAATACAAAATCTGCAGACCAATATTCTTTGTGAATATCAACATAAAAAACCTCAACAAAATACCTGGACACCAAATCTAGCCATACGTAACTAAGACTATTGTGTGAACAAGCTATAATCATCCCAGAAACGTAAGGATGGTCTAACATCCAAAATCAATCAATTAAGTGTATTTGGTGATACGGTGCTGAACAGAACTCTCTTCCAAAATCAATTAATGTAAAACATATGACTAAAGGTCAGAAACACCTGATTATCTCAATGGTGTTCAGAAAAGCATTTGGGATAAATCCTTTCCTGACAGAAGCTCTTAAACTAGGAACATAAGCAAACGTCTACAGCCTGATCAAGAGGATCTATGAAAAACCCACCTCATCATATTTAATGGTGAAATATAGAAAATTATTCTCCTAAAATCAGAAATATGAAGACAAGATGCCTGCCCTTGCCTCTTCTTTGTAGTATAGATTCTATCTTGGGCAATTAGGAAAAAAAAAACATAAGGTATACAGTTTGGAAACAAAGAAGTAAAATTCTCTATCTGAAGATGACATGATTATATATATATAATCTTTGAAAATCCACAAAATCCATATAGAATTAGTAAATCAGCTCAGCAAGTCTCCAGGATACAGAGAATTAGCTTTCTTTCTACACAGTAGCAATGAAGGATCTGAAAATGAAATAAAACACTACCATTAAGGATTCCCATTTTTCAGTCCAATATGTAAAGAGCTTAGAAAAGAGCTTTTCAGTGCTTACAACTGAACAGCAACAACTCTTCTTAGGTCCATCAGAGAACAAAAGTCACAGAGCAAACTGCCACCATGAAAACTGGAGAGACACTGAATACAGGGAACCACAGCAGACGGAGAAGTCACTGCTGGAGGGAGTAACTTATGAACAAATGAAGGAGAACTGACTCGCTGCTAGAGACGGAACTGAAGCTAGACTGAGAAATTAAAACCCCCAGTGGCCCAGACTTCGGTGCTTCCCTCACATTTTCATGAATTTTACCTTCACAAACTCACCATATTCTTAAGATGAAGATGGCAGAAATATCCACTTGTGCAGTATTTTGAAATATACTCAGGTATACTTAACAAAAGTGTGTCCTCAAGGAAAATTATTTCACTGGAGTTTAGGTAACTTGATTCTTACTAAAGCCTAACCAAACTCTCTGAGAAATGGCACCCCACTCCAGTACTCTTGCCTGGAAAATCCCATGGATGGAGGAGCCTGGTGGGCTGCAGTCCATGGAGTCGCTAAGAGTCGGACATGACTGAGCAACTTCACTTTCACTTTCCACTTTCATGCATTGGAGAAGGAAATGGCAGCCCACTCCAGTGTTCTTGCCTGGAGAATCCCAGGGATGGGGGAGCCTGGTGGGCTGCCGTCTATGGGGTCTCACAGAGTCGGACACAACTGAAGCGACTTAGCAGCAGCAGGAGCAGCAACCAAACTCTGGGAATTGAAATACTAACTCCATTCCACTCTGGACTTTCTGTCTCATCTGAGAGAAGAGTTATGCTAATAAGTATTTGTGAAGGTCACAGCCCAGGTACATAGGTTCTCTACAAGTATGAGACCTAGTAACAGGATGTTAGAATGCTTCCCATTCCTCATACCTTATCACAACATCAATAAGACTCCTGAATATAATAGGGAATTAGAGCTGAAAGAACTCAAGACTCAGACTCTTTGTAAAGAAGGATACTCTAAGGAAGGAGCTTCCCTGGTGGTACAGTGGTAAAAAAAATCTGCTTACCAATGCAGGAGACGTGGGTTTGATCCCTGGTTTGAGAAGATCCCCTGGCGAAGGAAATGGCAACCCACTCCAGTATTCTTGCCTACGAAATCCCGTGGGCAGAGGAGCCCGGCCGGCTATAGTCCACAGGGTCACAAAATGAGTCAGACACAACTTAGCGACTAAAAAACAGCAACTCTAGGTTGATACAGAGCCCCTGTTTGAGTTTCATGAGACATATAGCAAATTCCCATAGGCTATCTATTTGACATATGGTAATGTAAGTATCCATGTTACTCTCTCCATACATCTCACCTCTCCTCCCCTCTTCCCATGTCCATAAGTCTGTTCACGTCTGTTTCTCCATTGCTGCCCTGCAAATACATTTTTTGGTACCATCTTTCTAGATTCCATATATATGTGTTAGTATACAATATTTATCTTTATCTTTCTGACTTACTTCACTCTGTATAATAGGCTCTAGGTTGGATGGGGATGGGGAAGCAGACGGGAGAGAGGTTCAGGAGGGAGGGGATATATACACACACACACACACACACATATATATATACACCTCTGGCTGATTCATGTTCAGGTTTGACAGAAAACAACAAAATTATGTAAAGCAATTATCCTTCAATTAAAATAATTAATTAATTAAAACAACAACAACAACTCTAGGGAAACCCAAAACCACAAGAAGATCAAGTAAGGAAACAAGAGGAAATTTTTGTCTTGAACATCATGGAGCAAAGAGCAAACAAAGCGTAACTCCCAGCCAGATGAGCATAAAATCTCATAGTAAGAACCAGTTTCCTCAGTTCTTACTTAATACATCATGCCTGACTTTCAAACAAAAATGTTAATACATGCTAAAGAGCAAAAACAGTTTGAAGAGACAAACTAAGCATCAGAACCAGACACAGAGATGATAGAGATTTTTAAATAATCAGATCAGGAATTTAAAACAGCTATAGTTAAATGGCACCCCACTCTAGTACTCTTGCCGGGAAAATCCCATGGACAGAGGAGCCTGGTAGGCTACAGTCCACGGGGTCGCTAAGAGTCGCACACAACTGAGTGACTTCACTTTCACTCTTCACTTTCATGCATTGCAGAAGGAAATGGCAACCCACTCCAGTGTTCTTGCCTGGAGAATCCCAGGGACGGGGGAGCCTGGAGGGCTGCCGTCTCTGGGGTCACACAGAGTCAGACATGACTGAAGCAACTTAGCAGCAGCATAGTTAATTTGATAAGAGATCTAAAAAAGAGGAACAAAAGGACAACATCTAAAAAACATGTATAAAAAACAGAGAGATGGAAAATTTAAGATAATAATACTACTTAAAATAGCATACAATAAAATATTTAGAAATAAAGGTAACAAAAAAGTATAAGTCCACTTCTCAACAAGTCACTATTGAAAAAAATGTAATAAGACCTAAATAAATGGAGTGATTTCCACATTTATGAATCAGTGGTCTTAATACTGTTATGATGACAAGACTCCCCAAACTGATGTACGGATTCAATATGTTCTCTACCAAAATGTCAGCTGGACTTTTTACATAAATCAATAAGTTGATCTTAAAACATACAGAAATGAAAGACATCCAAAATAGACAAAACAATCTTGAGGGGGGAAAAAAAGAACAAAGTTGGAGGATTCATAATCCTTCATTTCAAAACTTTTTACAAAGCAGCAAAAATCAAGACTTAGGGTGCTGGCATATGTATATAAAGTCTGAAAATTAATCCTCTCATTTATGATCAAGTGATTTTTCAAAAAGGGTATTTCAATGGAGAATAGAACAATTCAGGCAAGGAAAGAACAGTTTGTTCAACAAATAATGTTGGGAAAGGGGAAACAGATATCCACATGCAAAAAAAAAATAAATCTGGAACCCAACCTCACACTACATAAACAGTTAACTCAAAAAAATAAAATAAAATAAAAATCATAGACCTAAATACAAGTGCTAGAATAATAAAGTTCTTAAAATAAAACATTGGAGTAATTCTCTGTGACTTTGGATTAGGCAATGGTTTACCAGAAATAACAAAGCACAACGACAAAAACTGAACTTTACTAAAATTGAAATATTTGTGCTTCAAAGCATCACTACGAACAAAGCTAGTGGAGGTGGTGGAATTCCAGTTGAGCGGTTTCAAATCCTGAAAGATGATGCTGTGAAAGTGCTGTACTCAATATGCCAGCAAGTTTGGAAACCTCAGCAGTGGCCACAGGACTGGAAAAAGTCAGTTTTCATTCCAATCCCAAAGAAAGGCAATGCCAAACAATGCTCAAACTACTGCACAATTGCACTCATCTCACATGCTAGTAAAGTAATGCTCAAAATTTTCCAAGCCAGGCTTCAGCAATATGTGAACCGTGAACTCCCTGATGTTCAAGCTGGTTTTAGAAAAGGCAGAGGAACCAGAGATCAAATTGCCAACATCGGCTGGATCATGGAAAAAGCAAGAGAGTTCCAGAAAAACATTTATTTCTGCTTTATTGACTATACCAAAGCCTTTGACTGCGTGGATCACAATAAACTGTGGAAAATTCTGGAAAAAATGGGAATACCAGACCACCTGACCTGCCTCTTGAGAAATCTATATGCAGGTCCGGAAGCAACAGTTAGAACTGGACATGGAACAACAGACTGGTTCCAAATAGGCAAAGGAGTACGTCAAGGCTGTGTATTGTCACCCTGCTTATTTAACTTATATGCAGAGTACATCATGAGAAATGCTGGACTGGAAGAAGCACAAGCTGGAATCAAGATTGCCGGGAGAAATATCAATAANAAAGATGTAATATTAAAAATTAAAATGGTAACTCACTAAATAGAAGAAATATTTGGAAAATATATTTGATAAGTTTCTTATATCCAGAATATATTTTTAAAATCTCACAAATTAACAATAAATAGAAAAATAATCCAAGGAAAATTATAAAGAATTTTAAGATAAATTTCTCAAAAAATACACAAATTATCAATAAGCACATGAAAAGATGCTAAACATCATCCACCGTTAAGGAAATGAACATCAAAACCACAATACGGTATTACTTCACACCCAATAGAACGATTAACATCTAAAAGACTGACCATGAAAAAACGTTGCTGAGGACTTACAGAAACTGGCCCCCTCACACTTTGCTGCTTGGCTTCTAAAATTATATATCCACTTTGGAAAACAATTGGCAGTTCTTCAAAATAGTAAAAAGAATTACCATATGTCCCAGAAATTCCATTTTTAGGTAAATGCCCCATATACTGAAAATATATGTCCTACAAAGACTGGAACCCAAATGTTCATAGAAGCATAATGTATAATAACCCCAAAGTATGCATAATGCAAATGTAAATCAATTGATAAATAAACAAATCTTACTGTGTCTACCATAATGGAATATTCCTCAACTATCAAATGTCAGGTAGTATTAACCCATGCCACAACAGGGATGAAAATTAAAAACATTACATCAACTCAAAGAAACCAGACACAAAAGGCAAAAATAGTGTTTGATGGCTGTACAACTCTGTATGGGGTGAATATAATATAAACCTCTGAATTGTCCACTTTAAAATGATGAATTTAATGGTATGTGAATTGTATCTCTATAACACTCTTTAAAAAATAGACTAAGTGCCACCACAATGTCATGAATCTTCGGGAACATAGTTACTCTTTGTGTGTATGTGTATGCATGTTTATGCGTGTGTTTCCCGCCGCCCACCCCCCTCCCCCAGTAAGATTCAGGGAAAACTGACATTTTGGTCAAATTGAAAAAAATTAAATATTCATTTTATGTTTCATCTCAATTAAATGATCAATTAGGTTTTAACTCCTTCCAGAATGAGCCAAGGATACCAAAAATGCATGAGTATACAACTAGTTATGTATTCTAAATTCACTTTTGATAAAAATACAGATTATCTGACTTATGGTGGGGTTATATTGTCACAAACCCATTGCTAAACCATAAGTGGAAAATATCCAATGTCAAGGATGCATTTAATGCACCTAACTTAACTGAACATCATAGTTTAGCACATCCCACCTTAAACCTTCTCAAAACATTTACACTTGTCCACAGCTGAGCAAAATCACCTAACACAAATCCTATTTTATAAAGCAGTGTGGAATCCCTCATGTAATTTATTGAATAATGTACTGAATGTGAAATACAGATGGTTGTAAATGTATTGAATGTTTACTCATGATCACATAGCTGGCTGGGAGCTGCAGTCTACTGTTGCCCAGAATCACAAGAAAATTACTGTTCCACATGTCACTAGCCCCTAGAAAAGATGAACATTCAGTTGATTGTGATTTATTTTCCCTGAACACAGTGGTAATGATATGCACAGTCTTTATCTGGAATTGAAAACTAACTCAAAGAGCAACTACTATATATCTAACACTAAATACATCCCAAACACATGGGATAATTAACAGGAAGAAAATTGTATTTACAGAAATAAGCCTGTATTTACATATTTACATTGAAGGTTTCTCTTCAGACTACTAAAAAAATCCATATATAATTTATATGATTCATATATCCAGTTTAGCAAGGGCAGAGAACATATTTATGCAGTGCACACATCATTCTCACCAAATTCTGGCTGCAAATCTGCCATTTTTAATTGACAATTTTTACCCAAGCATAGAAAATAATTTACAATGTAGCAAAGCTGCCTTATCTAGCTCTTCCAAAAATTAAAACAAATTGGTATCTTTACTATTTCCAGAACTCCAACATTCTCTGGAGATTACCACTGACAATGCTATTCCAATTTGAAAATAAAGGCTGTATGTTACAGCAGCTTAGCAGATAGCACCTCAGTCACTGCTTGCAGTTTCTCTAGATCTAAGGTAATATGCAACATGCATGATTATAATAATCAATACTAAATAGGTAAGACATGAAAGATGATCTTTTTGTGTGATCATCCAAGCCAGCGTTTTATAAAGTGTGTAGAGCAAAACACTAGGACTATAAAGTTGTCTTGGATAAATTAACAATAGCTTCTAAGGTCAGAGAGGTTTGGAAACTAGCACACATTAGATTTCATCCTTACAAGGTCTTAGCACATGTATGTATGTTGCAAGTTCTCAGCCTTAACGTCACCCTGGGAGGAATCCTGTTTAAGTTTGCTTAATCCAGATCTTAGCAAACACATTTATATCAAAATTTCTTTTATTTTCTTTATCTTTTCCTATCCATTTTCCCAAACACACACACAAAGCATCTTTGAATATACTAAGTTATGTCTGATTTAGGACAGGCAAAAGTAAACATTCACTGATTGAACAAATAACACTTCCACGATGCTTAAACAAGTGCACTGAAACTGCACGTGCATAATTAAAAGATGAGGCCAAACTGAATATCTTCTGTAGCACTGTTGTTTGGTCAAGGAATCATGCATGACCTACAAGTAATTATATCCTCAAAAGCAAATGTGGCTGAAATTCTTTCTGGTGCTTGGGCTAGTAATGCAGACACTGCTTGATGGAATGATTTAATTAATGTTTTCCTCCGCAAGTTTGAATTTAAACTGACAGTAGTTGCCATAACATACCCAGAAGTAACTCACTTTCCAGGAAAGTGCTACATGCTTTCTTCCAGGAAGTTTAAAGGTGCTCCAAAGGAAGGAGGGGTTCTGTCTGAAAACTACGCTAATGCCACAAAGCATTACTCATGGGTACTTGAAGACTAGTACAGACTGGGCATGTTCTAATTTAAAGGAGCAAGTGAACACAGAACTAGGGCTCAGCACAGCCATTAATAACATCCTCATTTCTGGACATTAAAAGAAATAAAAAACTATGTGGAATGAAAAAACCCTCAGCAGAGCTGAATAAATACTACAGAAGCATGTGGGAAATTCAATTTTTACAGGTGGACAGTATCCAACGGTGGTTCAAGGTGATCCAAGGTGATTATATCAGATCCAGTCTGATCCAAGGTGATCAGATCTCTTATACAATAGTCTTATTTTTGTAACCACATTCAAAGACTTTAATAATTTTCCATTTAGACCAGTCCCATCAGCCTCTGTACTTCATGAAAGATTATATCATTACATATTATATATATATTATATATATATCATTATACATTATATCATTACATGACCTTGTCTGTTCCCTTCTGTGTAACATCTAACAGGCAGACGTTTGCTTATCCTGACACAGTATTCTAAACTGATTTTCTCCTTCTTTAAACAACTCCCATGTTTCATATGTCTTACATAAAAATCAAAAGCACCATTTAATTGGAAAACAAAATATGATGTCACGCTAGCTTTCAAGCTTTGGGAAATGTTAACCAATAGGAGTTTTGCAAGTGCTCACTTCAGTTCAGTCGCTCAATTGTGTCTGACTCTGCGACCCCATGAATCTCAGCACGCCAGGCCTCCCTGTCCATCACCAACTCCCGGAGTTCACTCAGACTCATGTCCATCGAGTCAGTGATGCCATCCAGCCATCTCATCCTCTGTCGTCCCCTTCTCCTCCTGCCCCCAATCCCTCCCAGCATCAGAGTCTTTTCCAGTGAGTCAACTCTTTGCATGAGGTGGCGTTACTATATATTTATTTGCATATGGTAAAACTAGTGAAAGTTTGTTCACTGATAACTCAGCTTGTTGTTTTTTTTAATTTACAATCACTAGTATTCACTTTTTTGGCATACAGTCATATGAACTTTTTAAACTGCAGAGATCCTTGTAGGCACCCTCATAAAACAATCTCAACACTACCAAGAATCCCCTCGTGCTATACTTTAAAAACCACTGTCAGTCTCCTCCCTGCATACCAACCTCTAACAATCTTTGATCTGTCCCCTGCCCTTTTAGAAAGTCATTAACTGGAATCACAAAATATTTAATCTGGCTATTGTCACTTACAAGATTTTCTCTGGAGATTCATCCAGATTGTACACAGAAAAAGTTTGTTTCTTTTTATTGCTAAATACCATTTCATTGTATGCATGCACTATAGTTTTTATACATCTACCTACTGAAGGACATTTTTTATTTTTTCCAGTTTTGGGAAACTGTGCTGATATTAATATTACTGTGTGGGTTCATATAGGAACATAAACTTAATTTCTTTAATCTACTGGAAGTGAGCTCGTGAGATCATATGGCAGTTGCATGTTTTACTTTACAACAAACTGCCAAACTGTTTTCCAGAGTGGTTGAACCACTTTGAATCATATTGGAGAGTATATGATTTTTTTTACAAGTAGTTTACATAAGATGAAATGATACTTTAACAGCCAAAAGATGAGAAAGTACACATTAAATAAATTTAGTTCTGTGTATCTTAAATTCAACTTACTTGGTTCATTTGTTCCTTGAAGATAAATACAGTATAAAATAAAAATGGATAAACACAAAAATGTAGTTATGTGTTGTATAACTACAGTTCAGGGTGAAATCATTGCATTCCTAATTATGACTTCTGTTCTAAGAACAGCTGGTATTACTGAATGGTTTAAATTGTGCAACAGATTCAGCAAGAAAGGATCACTGGGATTTGTTTCTTCCCATTTCCAGGACATAGTGGCAAAGAGAATCCAAGACAGCACAGAAAACAAGTGCAAAAATCAAATCAGAAACCATGACTGGGCCACAGGTCAACTGCAGCTAGCTATTTCAGTAGGTACTTTCTCCACTGGGTTGTTCAGGGAAAGAGGGGGAAAGGAGAAACAGGTTTAGAAGTCATTTGCTTATAAAGGAAGAAAAATGTGCAAAGAAACTGAATTCTCCATGACTTATTTTGAGTTACTGGACAAAAATGCCAGAAGAACAACCTGGTCCAATAGTTCCTGTAAACACCTTAGTCTGTTTGAGCTGAGTTTCTGTCACTTGCCATATAAACTATTCTCATATAGAGGTTATATTAAAATTATTTAAGCAAACTTAAAATAACACAAAATACAGTGAAAAAAATCAGGGCCAACAGGCTAGAAATAAAGTTAAATGTTACTGTGTTTGGGTAGTAGAAACATATGACTGTGTCCTATCTTAAAAATTCCTTATTTCCACATTTTATTTTATGAAAGTGTACCTCTTTTCTTGAATAGACACATAGATAAAACTATATTATTTCAAAATATATGTGTTTTCATGAAAGAACTGTACTGCTTTAAAAACATTTAATTCCACAATGATGGAATGATCAAAGCAAGCCAATCATAACTTATTGAATGCTAATGCCTTTTTGTGAAGAAAAAAAATTAAAACCAAATTATTTAACTGAAAGAATATTGACTTTTATAACTTGTATAGAGACAGAAACTTATTTAGTTTTTCTCAGCCTAACACATCAACATCTGAAAAATGGGAGTGGACTTTGTGGTTCTCAGTTCCTATTTAAGGCATGTGGTCAAAGAAAATGCATTTTCCAAACCCAACGAGGCTCAACATTTGAAAACAGATGCTTCTGGAATGTTTAAACTCTTCTTTAATCATCCAAAGACGTTCTCTTTAACTTCCTAGGGCCTGGTTTGCCTTAAAATTAGGAGGAAAAATTCAGAATCTCTGGGTTGTTTCTGAAGTTATAATAGAAAAAAAAAAAAAAGAATTCCTTTTTTTTTCCAAAATAGATTATTTCATTAAATTCTGGGTAGTTTAAAACTGGAAAATAGTCTAGTTTAAAAAATAATTGCTTGTGCTTCTTTTTAAACATCAGCAATGTCTTTAGTTTATAGTATCCAATTCAGTGTGTTGGGTTCAGTAAATCTCAGGAGAAAGCCCTCCTCTAAGGGATGGTGGACTTATTTCAGAGATTTATCTTCACTAAATTCCTTCTTTGCACATGTTTTTCCTGTATTTCCATGTACTTTGTCTGAGACACTGTCTATTCTTCCTCTGCCACTACTCAGTCCATTCGACTGTCACTTTATCAGGGTATCTCCCTCTGACTGAACTAGCTCCACCCCTGGGTAGTTTTATAAATCTCTTTTACCTATACCTTCAGAAAACAAGAGAGAAATCTTTAAACAGATAATCGTGATGTAACTCAGTGTATGCACATGCTAAGTTGCTTCAGTTGTCTCTGACTCTCTGTGAGCCTATGGACTGTAGCCCATCAGGCCCCTCTGTCCATGGGATTTTCCCAACAAGAATACTGGAGTGATTTGCCATGCCCGCCTCCAGGGGATCTTCCTGATCCAGGGATCAAACTGGAATTTCTTATATCTCTTGCTTTGGCAGGCAGATTCTTTACCACTACTGCCACCTGGGAATTTGGTGTATAAAATATTTATAATTGGATTTTTATGGAACTAAGAGGAAAAAATTAATTACTCTGGAGGCGAAAGCAGGGAATGACTGAACTGGTTTTAGAAAAGATGAATTGGAATCTGCCTCAAAAAGCAAACATGAAGATGGAAGACACTAACAATCAAAACGCTGGGCACGATTATGGAGGTTATGAGGATAATATCTCACTTGAAAGTCCTGAGAAACTCCAAATACTATTTTCTCCACTATGAAAAAAAAGTGAAGTCGCTCAGTCGTGTCCAACTCTTTGCAACCCCATGGACACCAGGCTCCTCCATCCATGGGATTTTCCAGGCAAGAGTACTGGAGTGGGTTGCCATTTCCTTCTTCAGGGAACTTCCCGACCCAGGGATCGAACCCAGGTAGGTCTCCCACACTGTAAACAGACGCTGTCCGTCTGAGCCACCACTTGATCTTAGCCAAAAGGCCAAGAAGGTTGTAGTAGTGTGTATAAGTCTAAAAAACACAGAGTCTGGAAGTGAATTTAGATCTGATTTCCCTACATCATCTTTGCACTAAAGGCATCATTCCATATGTAATGACAGGTAGGGTTGAAAGAAGATTCACTGAGAAACCAATGACATGGCGGGATAGGTAGAGGCAGGCTAGAAGTAACATCGGTAAGAGAAGCAGAGAAGCCAGATCAAGACTAAATTATAAAGAACTTTCCATGTTCCCAGAGAGAGCAAAGAATCTCATCAAAGTAAGTCAAGCAAAGGACAGGTGTGCTACGAATTGGGCCCAACATAAACTGAACTCATTTTCTCTGGGAAACNCCTCCCTCTCTCCCTCTCTCTCTCTCTCTCTCTCTCTCTCTCTCTCTCTCTCCACGCTCTAGACAACCTGTTCATACCTATATGTGAACAAACACGTCTGCCAGTCCTCCCAGGCTGGAACGCTACACAAATGGACTGCAATTCCTTGCTCTTACAGTTAGTTGGGACTTTTGTTAGAGGAAATACTTCCTTGGTCCTCTTTGCTATGCCAGATGGTGCAGAATCACATGGTAGAAAGAGGATTCAAGGGGCCAAGTTCATTTCCCTACTTGGGGGCTCTGAGCTAGAATAGATCTTCCAAAACAGGTCAACTAGATGTGCATTACTGCAGAGCTTGAACTTTATCACGAAAGCTATGTTTAACAGTTCCTAAAATACTGCTGAACATCGTTTTGTGATTGATTTATGCAAATTAACCACATTTATCTGTCAGTGTAGTATTCTTTGAATCCTTGGAAGATGTGCCCTGATTAAATATTAACTGCATCTAGCTTAAAATTCGCAAGAAACCATCTAAAACAGAAACTGGGAGGTAACATGCTTGTGATCTTTTAATAGAATACACTTGTCAGTATATTTACAATGATCAGAATTAACAATTGCATACACCAAAAGAGAGAGCTAAAGGTATTTCTATATTTAAGAAAGACATAAGCCCAGAAATTGTCTGAGTACACCTACAACATATAGACTTCAGTTTGCAGGAAAATATCTTTTTTTTTTTTTAGTTATAATCAAGAGGGAAAAAGGATATAATTAATTGTTCTTTCTTGGTCTAACAACTTTACAGTTCACAGCAAGTCTTGCAAAATAAACTTTGTCACAGAGCCAAAACAAGTTTTCTCTTGACTGGAAACACTCACCTTCATAAAGATATCACTTTCTTTAAAACAAATTCAAATGTGCTTGAATAATCAAGGGAAAAAAATAGTAGTGTGGTCTCCCTACAATCATTCCTACATTAAACTTTGTAGGTCACAATTAAAATTATTTTTATGCATGATGGGCAGTTTCCCACTAACAATTTTCTAAATTGCCTAATAATTTTATGTACCATAATTACAAGACTCCCGCTTGTGTATTTTTCCTTCTCTTCTCTTTCATCTGAATGTAAATTAAGGGTAATCACTAGCAAACCTTTATGGTAGATGCTTACAATGGGATACCACAACAGAACTATGTAAAATGAACTGAACAGGAAAATCCTTGAAATACCTCTTCCCTTAACAACAGGACATACAACCATATGAAAGAAAATTTCCCGACTAATTTTCTGAAAATAAATGGGTGAACATGTGAAGGCCAACTGATTACTTATAAATTGTTTTCATGTCTAACACTCTGCTCAATATCCCCACCTTATGATCTACCAATAAAAGCAATTCAACATTTGTAAATCCGAACTCCCCATGATCTACATTTTTTTTCACTGTTATGGTTAATTACAATGTCAAGTTGGCTGGCCTACAGTGCCCAATTGTTTGGTCAAATGCTAGTCTGGATGTCGCTGTGAAGATCTTTCATAGATGTGATCAACATTTATGATCAGTTGACTTAAATAAAGGAGCTTATTCTTAAAGATGTGGGTGGGTCTCCATCCAATCGGTGGAAGGTCCTAATGGCATAAAGTGAAGTTTCCCAAAAGAAGGAATCCTACCTCGAGATAAGTTTCCAGGCTGCTGGCTTGTTTTCAGATTTTGGACTTGCCACTCCCTATATCACAGGAGTTATTTAAATATTAATATATATTTTTATACATGCACAAAAAGACACACATATAAGCCATTGGATCTATTCCTTTGGAGGACCCCTGCTGATATATCCATATTTAATACATTCTTCTCTTTATGATTTTTGCTCTATATATTAATATAATGTTTCCTTGAGTTTAAAGTAACTCATTTTTATTTGCCTACTTCTAAGAATTGAACCATAAAGTCACAAATTTTATGTGCTAGTTTTTTTTTCTATGACACATAAATACACAACTATTGACATTTTAAAATGGTCATTGACATGAAATCTGATACCAGGCTGGTGTTTCCTGTACCACTTTAGGAAAGGATATGTTGCACTCCCTTCTCTTCTTCCCTTCATTTGATTCATAGAACAAAATGTTTCCTATTATGTGGGATCAAACTATCATCTATTTCATTTCTCTATTTTTGCCACATGGGTTAATACTGTTTTATCTTTCAAAACTCAAATTAAGTTTTGTGAACAATTAGTGAGTACAGTCATGTGCCTATCATCTTATCCATTATGTTCAGTTCAGTTGCTCAGTCGTGTCTGACTCTTTGAGACCTCATGGACTGCAGCACACCAGAACTCATGTCCATCATCAACTCCCAGAGTTTACTCAAACTCATGTCCATTGGGTCGGTGATGTCATCCAACAATCTCACCCTCTGTCATCCCCTTCTCTTCTTGCCTTCAATCTTTCCCAGCATCAGGGTGTTTTCAAATGAGTCAGCTCTTTGTATCAGGTGGCCAAAGTATTGGAGTTTCAGCTTCAGCATCAATCCTTCCAATGAATATTCAGGAATGATTTCCTTTAGGATGGACTTGTTGGATCTCCTTGAAGTCCAAAGGACTCTCAAGAGTCTTCTCCAACACCGCAGTTCAAAAGCATCAATTCTTTGGCACTCAGCTTTCTTTATAATCCAACTCTCACATCCATACATGACCAATGGAAAAACCATAGCCTTGACTAGACGGACCTTTGTTGGCAAAGTAAAGTCTCTGCTTTTTAATATGCTGTCTAGGTTGGTCATAACTTTTCTTCCAAGGAGTAAGCATCTTTTAATTTCATGGCTGCAGTCACCATCTGCAGTGATTTTGGAGCCCCCCAAAATAAAGTCTGCCACCATTTCCACTGTTTCTGCATTTGCCATGAAGTGATGGGACCAGATGCCATGATCTTACTTTTCTGAATAGTGAGCTTTAAGCCAACTTTTTTACTCTCCTCTTTCACTTTCATCAAGAGGCTCTTTAGTTCCTCTTCACTTTCTGCCATAAGGGTGGTGTCATCTGCATATCTGAGGTTACTGATACTTCTCCTGTCAATCTTGATTTCAGCTTGTGCTTCATCCAGCCCAGCATTTCTCATGATGTACACTGTGTATAAGCTAAATAAGCAGGGTGACAATATACAGCCTTGATGTACTCCTTTCCTGATTTGGAACCAGTCTATTGTCCCATGTCCAGTTCTAACTGTTGCTTCCTGACCTGCATACAGATTTCTCAAGAGGCAAGTCAGGTGGTTATCTCTTTCAGAATTTTTCACAGTTTGTTGTGATCCACACAGTCAAAGGATTTGGCATAGTCAATAAAGCAGAAATAGATGATTTTATGGAACTCTCTTGCTTTTTCGATGATTCAGTGGATGTCGGCAATTTGATCTCTGGTTCTTCTGCCTTTTCTAAAACCAGCTTGAACATCTGGAAGTTCATGGTTCACATATCACTGAAGCCTGGCTTGGAGAAATTTGAGCATTACTTTACTAGCGTGTGAGATGAGTGCAATTGTGCGGTAGTTTGAGCATTCTTTGGCATTGCCTTTCTTAGGGACTGGAATGAAAACTGACATTTTCCAGTCCTGTGGCCACTGCTGAGGTTTCTTAAGTTGCTGGCATATTGAGTATAGCACTTTCACAGCATCATCTTTTAGGATTTGAAGTAGCTCAACTGGAATTCCATCACCTCTGCTAGCTTTGTTCATAGTGATGCTTTCTAAGGCCCTCTTGACTTCACATTCCAGGATGTCTGGCTCTTATCCATTATTGCATTCTAAATTTACATAGAGAAGACTGTTTCCTAACAGAAGAATTGATGATGAAGACCAGGAGGATAGATAGATACATTCTATAGCATGAGTGAACCTTGAACCATCCTAGTAAGTAAGTAAAAGAAGCCAGACAGAAAAGGCTACATATTATACAAATCAATTTACATGGAATGTCCAGAAAAGGCAAATGCACAGAAATAAAAAGTAGATTATTGGTTGATAGGGGCTGGAAGGAGAAGGAAATGGGGAGTGACTGCAAATGGGTGTGTTTATGGGGGGCTGAGGGTGACAAAGTAGTTTAGAATTAAATAGTTTTGATGGTAGTTCAATCATGTGAATATACTAAAACTATTTAATTGTACACTCTAAGGGTCAATTTCATGATAGGTGAATTATATCTCAATATAAAGAGTTCATAGATACAGTTCTGAAACCTAGAAATATTTATCAATTCTAATAACATTTTTGCATATATTAGCACCATGGAGATAGTTTCCAAAAGTTGTATGATTGTTTTCCCTCTTGGTGGTTAACAAAGTACTAGTGTGTCATAAAATTGACTGCATCTTATAGTCAGTAAAGTATGGTATACTTCTGATTTTAAATATCACTAAATATGAAGAAACTGAAAATCTATATTTCAAAGAAATTTCACTGGCAAAAAAACATCAATTGTAGCTTTTCACTGCAAAATATTTAAACTAAGTCTACTCTATGTAATAAGTTTTTGTTTGGTAAAGATGAGAACTGTGGTAGATTTTTAAATGGCCACAAATTCATTAGCACTATTCCTAATAGGAACCAGGCTTTATATTCCCTCTTTTCCTGTGTATGGGTGGGATGGAGATGCTTCTAACAGACAGTGAAGGTAATCATACTGGGTGAATTCCAAGGTCAGAGAAAGTCATGAAGCTTGCCCTGGTTCTTTTAAGATGCTTGCTCTGGGGAAAGCCAACTGCCATATAAGAAGTTGGGTTACTTTAAGATTACTTAACTAATACCACACGCAGGTGTTTGGTTGATGGCACCAGCTGCCAACCACCCAAGCAAGCCTCTCAGAAGTGCAGGCCCAAAACCATAAGCAAAACTGCACAGTGGTTGTTTCACACGCTCGGTCTTAGAGCAATCTGTTATGTAGCAATAGTAACTAGAGCAAGACCCAGTGGAGAAGGTCACCTTTTCTTTGATAATGACCCGTCCAGGCAATTCAGCAGTTGACACAAATCAAGGGCACATTTTCATCGCACATGCTTCACAACAGGATGTTGACTACCATATACTAATAAGCTCAGACTTGATTTTTAAAGTCAGCTCAGCTCTTCATTTATCCCGGCTCTGGTTTCTCTCCTTTATCCTCCATCAAAACATGCTTTTATGTATTCTTAATGGAGTCCTAATTTATTATTTATAAATACGTTTGAAAACATAAATACAAGCATTGTCTAAACCACCATTGGTTTCTTTCAACTGCTGCATGCTTATGTACCACTATTCAATAAATTGTAAACCTGTCATGTGTTTGATATACAGTTAATGAAGTGTGATTCACTGCAAATAATAAAGTACTTAGCTAACTTGGAAATGCTTTATCTCGGACCTAATTATTGTAGTAATTGGTAGACTTATTAACATTATTTTTTCTGACAATAAGCCTCCCACAGTTTTTAGACTGAATTCTTATTACCCATAAAAAATGCCTAAATTTCTCTTCTCAATATACAAGGTCCCCTATCTTATGGTGCCACCTTAATCTTCCCATTTCCTATTATTTCCCTCCCAATACCCTATACATCAATTTCAGTAAAAACTGGGCAGATGATATCATATGTAGTCACTTATTTCCACTTCCAAACATTGAAGTTCCATGTGTGGAAAAGTGTCTTTACCATATCTGCATGACTAAGATTTCATCAGCTTATAGATTTTCCAATCTTTAAAGTTTCCTATGAATTCTTAGTTATTATAAATAGCATCTTCATCCTTGGAAATAGAGTACCAATCCTTGTATTATTTCTATCATTCTACATAAATATTTGTCCCAAAAGCTTTTCTGGAAGAGATGCTTAGCAAATACCACTGAACAGAACCACAAAAAAATAAATGCAAAGGGATATAAGTTAATAAAATGTTGAATTTAGTTTTCTCTATCACCTTCCATAAAAGTAGTCAATGTATTTCTAAAATTTTCATCAAGAAATGCATGAAATTTTGTAATATATAACTTTGTTGTACTAAAACTGTAAATGTAACATTCTTTGGGTGAAAAGAGAGCTCTTACACTAAATTAACCCATTTCATGAACTAGTTAAAGGATCATGACTGCCAAAGGCACATCCATTATCCTTTGAAGAGGGCTGACTTATAATCATGAACTCCTTAAGAAACATCAGTCTTGCGCAAACACAACTGAGCTTTAGAAAACAAGGAAAATACTTATTTAGCTTTTAAATTAGGCTTTTAGAAAAAGACAATCTTGACTCAGAGCAATGATTCTCATTCATCTTACTTATTTTTTATCAATTATTATATCAAACAATCAAGGTCCCACCACCGTTAGAAAAATATCTCTGAGAAGGGCAAAGATTTTACAAACTTTCCTTTGATTTCTGTATTCTTGTTAAGTTTAAAGGATTCAATAGCCTCTATCAAACTCATCAAACTGTAAACATTATATATGTGTAGTTCATCATTTATCAATTGTACCTCAATAAAACTTAAATCCCTTCCAATGTAAATTGTTGCTGTAACACATGAACATCACTTTTTAGTGGATGGAGGAACTAATTGGTGCCATAAATAGCCACAAATCCAGAACCTGTGTTAGGACATAGCACAGCAAAATTGCAGTTAATATGGAGATAGAGGGAGAGTGAGTTCTTAGCCATGTCTCAAAGTCCTTGCATGGGCTATGCTAGAACAGCCCTGCCAAAAATCTTTGCTGGTTTGACTAGTGCTCTTTTGTGGGTTGATCTCAAATATTCTCTCCATGATCACTCTCTCTAGTTACCTGTGCTTTCTATTCTCTGTGCATGCATGCTAAATTGCTTCAGCCGTGTCCCTATGCACTGAAGTCTTCCAGTCGTGTCCCTACCTACTGTGCAACCCCGTGGACTGTGCAATGCTATAGACTATGGCTCCTATATCCAGGGGATTCTCCAGGCAATAGTACTGGAGTGAGTTGTCATGACCTTCTCCAGGGGGTCTTCTCAACCCAGGAATCAAACCCACGTCTCTTACACCTCCTGCATTGTCAGGCAGGTTCTTTACCACTGGTGCTACCTGGGAAGCCCTCTATTCTCTATAATAGCACTCTGTTTGTTTCCTCCCCAGCCTCTCAAAATTCATTATTATTTTTTCCTACTTTAATTTGTCTTCCGCACTACTGCATGAGTCTCCTGAGGAGCTTTTCTTGTTCTCCACCGAATCCACAGCTTCATTCAGATCACTGAGCAGAGAGTGAGCACTCAATACACACAGAACAGTTATAGCAATAGGAGAGCAGTTATAAGTCTCTACAGATGGCCCCCAACTTACAATGGTTTGACTCAAGAGTTTCTGACTTTAAGGCTGTATGAAAGCCATATGCATTCTGTAGAAACTGTACTTGAATGTTTTGCTCTTTTTCTAGGCTGCTGCTGCTACTGCTGCTAAGTCGCTTCAGTCGTGTCTGACTCTGTGCGACCCCATAGACGGCAGCCCACCAGGGTCCCCCATCCCTGGGATTCTCCAGGCAAGAACACTGGAGTGGGTTGCCATTTCCTTCTGCAATGCATGAAAGTGAAAAGTGAAAGGGAAGTCGCTCAGTCGTGTCCGACTCTTCACGACCCCATGGACTGCAGCCCAGCAGGCTCCTCCGCCCATGGGGTTTTCCAGGCAAGAGGACTGGACTAGCAATATGCAATACATATTTTTTTGTGATGTTGAACACAGCAGTAGTCACAGCTCCCAGCAGCCACTCAGTCACCAGGATAAACAACCTTTTTGGATCCATAAAATCATTCTGTTTGTTACTTTCAGTACTGTATTCAATAAATTACATGATCTATCCAACACTTCATTATAAAATAGGCTTTCTGCTAGATGATTCTGCCCAACCATTGGCTCATGTATATGTTCTGAGGAGTTTAAGATAGAGGGTTGTCGTCTATGGGGTCACACAGAGTCGGACACAACTGAAGCGACTTAGCCGCAGCAGCAGCAGGCTAAGTATGATGTTTGGGAGGTTATGCTCAAATGCATTTTTGGTTTCCAGTATTTTCAACTGAGATGGGTTTATCAACTGCATCATAAGTCAAGGAAGATCTACAGGGTTGACATAAGTCAATCATGGAGCTAAGCTAAGCATGTTAATGGGTTATCTCGGCCCTGCATCACAAGGCACAAAACCATTTTCCACGTTTTACAAATAAGTTAACTGCTTCACACAGATTATTTAACTTTCACACAACCACAAGTTAATAAGTGACAAAGTGTGACTCTGGACTCAGGGCCATCTGCTTCAAAGACAATTTCATCACCACCGTATCCTTCTATTATGGCACATTACTCCTGCATTCTCCCCAAGGTGCGTGTACTCCAAGAAGATAACTCTTGCTCAAGACAACCTGGGGATTAAAAGGCTAAGACTTTTAGAAGTATATAGAAATAGTTCATATTTGTGAGGTTCCAATTTTATCTACTCTCTTCTATTTCCTTTTCACATCTAAATGAGGGATTCCAGCTACTATCTAAGCTGCTTTCCCCAAACTATTTCTTGTGGTGATTCTCAAAACAAAAAACAGTGGGAATTTTTGCAGAAGGCTGTTGGGGAAAGCAAACAAGTAAAAGGAAGAGGATATATTGATATACTGAGTGTAACAATTAACAACAATAATAATGAAAAGAAGATCCCCATTTGTGTTCTGGAAACGAACTGTCCATGAAAAATATTTGTGTCTTAGAGAGAAGTCATAGGAGAAAATAGTTCCATTTTAGTACTTAAATAAAACAGTACCTATTTCAATGTAAAATAGATCAAACTGCCAAGTCAACAAATTTCTAAGCTCACACTGCTGCTGCTGCTGCTGCTAAGTCACTTCAGTCGTGTCCGACTCTGTGCGACCCCATAGACGGCAGCCCACCAGGCTCCCCCGTCCCTGGGATTCTCCAGGCAAGAACATTGGACTGGGTTGCCATTTCCTTCTCCAATGCATGAAAGTGAAAAGTGAAAGTGAAGTCACTCAGTCGTGTCTGACTCTTGGTGACCCCATGGACTGTAGCCCACCAAGCTTCTCCATCCATGGGATCTTCCAGGCAAGAATACTGGAGTGGGGTGCCACACAGTTGATGGCAATTTTTATATACTCAAATACTAATAAGAAAAAAAAAATCTTCAAGTTAGATTTTCTTAGAACACAGTATCCCATCCTCCCTCTAATTGGGTGTAGAACGTTGAACAAGTTGCTTTATCTCTCTGCACCTTGTCTTCTTCGGCAATAAACTGGGCAATTCTGTTTGCTCTGTTTGTCTCCCAGGGTTACTACAGGACTCCAAGTACAGAATGCATCAAGGCATCCAGTGAGGTGTGAAACCTTTAAGAGTCTGTCGCTCTCCCTTAGATGAGGATTCCCTCTGAGCACTAGAAGTAGAATTCACAAGTTACTGAAGGAAGTGAAGACAAATTAACAGAGGACCTACTTTGCCATGCACTTTGCCGTGTCTTTAACTTTTCTGGGTCAATCTCTTTTCATCTTGTTTGTAAAGTGACATCAAAAGTACTCCAAAAGCAGCAATGTACTACAGAGATATGGGGTATTATCCTTGTTGCTGCTATCTGACTATTTTCTCTTTGTTGTACTCTAATTTTCCGGAAGACAGAGATATGTCCAATGAGGAATATCTCCATCTTCGCCCACAATACCATCATGATCTCCTTTGGAAAATGGCAACATTTGGTTCTAAGCTTCCTAAGGATGGAGTTGTCTCTCTCACTTACCATTACTGATCCAGCCTCTAACTCTGTGCATCAGACACTTAGGCAGGATTTGTTGGATAGATGAGAGAAAACTTTAATTCACCATCCACAGCAAAATTTTGTGAAGCACCCTCTCTGTGCCAGAACCTGTGCTCTGTGCTGACAGGGACGGAAAAATGAGGAGCCTATTAGAACATCAAGGAGCTCACACACTTGGTGATGATACTGAATGCAAACATTGGCCCCCCTCCCCTATCGCCATGCTTGTTATAATACATCAGCTCAGACCCTATAAAATTAATTGTGTTAGACTTCACTACAGCAAATGGCATCCTAGCCTTCAAAATCACTAGTTTCCTACTAAAATGTACAGAAAGAGTCATAAAGCCCTTATGTAACAACATTCACTTTGGCTTAATAATTCATCTGTCCAGCTCTCCATCCAGCCCTCTCTTCCTCTATTCATCCATCCATCCAACAAATAGGATACAAAATAGGGATTAAGATAGTAGGCTCTGGAGTAAGACAGTGGAGATAGACTGTAGCTTCCATATTTACCTAGCTTCCCTGATAGCTCAGTTGGTAAAGAATCCACGTGCAATGCAGGAGACTCCAGTTTGATTTCTGGGTCCAGATGTGCTGGAGAAGGGACAGGCTGCCTACTCCAGTATTCTTGGGCTTCCCTTGTGGCTCAGCTGGTAAAGAATCTGCCTGCAATGTGGGAGAAGACTGGATTTGATCCCTGGGTTGGGAAGATCCCCTGGAGAAGGGAAAGGCTACCCACTCCAGTATTCTGGCCTAGAGAATTCCATGGACTGTATACCATGGAGTCACAAAGAATCAGACACAATTGAGCTACTTTCACTTCACTTTCCATATTTACTTACATTGTGTGACTTTAGCAAGGCTGTGCCTCAGATGCCCTGGTTGTAAAGCCAAACAAAGAAGTGTGTTATTAGGTAAGAGTTACATTAGGCCCTGATGGTGTCTAGCACCAACCAAGCCCTGAACAACTTTATCTTGGCCAGGCCTCTTACTGAGTTCCTGTGAGGCAGCATAGGACCCTATCAGCCCCTATTGTCCAGGAAGGTTCAACAGGATCCTCTTGAAAGGGTACGCTTTGCAATCCTAAGTGGGTTGGTAAATTGGAAGGCCCCAACACCTCTCCCTTTCCTGCACTCAGACAAATAACTTATACTTGTATACCAAGGTTTAAATGCCTTCTCCCTACCTGTGACATATTCTTAGAAAGAAAAAAAAAAAAAAACCCTCAAATATCAGAAGGCAATTTTAAGCATTAATGGGTTCATATAATTCTGGCCTGTATCCAAACCCTTAAGTCAACTTAGGGTAGCAAATCTGAGGTCACAAAATTCTATATATAATTCAAGGTATAAAAGGTAATTTTCTCAAGTATTGGTTAATACTTAAATCCTAAAAAAAAAAGAAAAATTTGTTAAGATTGAAGTTGGTGTCATCATTCCCATTTCATAAAAGGGAAAGCTAAGACTTTCAGAGCTGGCATACTATGTCCAAAGCCACACTGCTGATAAGAAATAAAAATGAACACTAGAATGCAAGTCTTATGATCAATATTCTCTAGTTCTTTCTGTTATTCTCCCCTCTATTTTTATATAAGCAAAGAACTCTGCACTCTTAAGTGTCCTAAGTTCTAGAAATATCCCCAATGGCAAAAGTCATATGAAAACTTATGTAAATTGTTTTTAAAATTATCTTTTATATACATAATATATTAAAAGCTCATGTTTTAAATCATGTGCATTAAAATAGATGTCATTGGGGAAAAGTGTTTAAATTTCAAGATTCAAAAGTGATTTTGAAATATGTATGCCCTTTTGCAGCTGAAGGGGAAGAGTGACATATAATCTATAAATTATAGTAGAATCTTGTTAATTCTAATGAGTATCTAGGGCTGTTGCCAAATAATGAATCTTGCAAACAATTAAATGGCATAAAATGTCGGCTAAAGGGCAGTTTTTCTGAGTTGGGGAGGGGTGTGTTCTTTTTGCTGCTGATGACAATCTGGAAACTCCAAACAGACTGTAAGAGGATTTATAGAGCTTGATTGATGGGTGGCGCCAATGAATAGAGTTTTCACCGGGAGAAAAGGGTCAATATTTCATCATTAAGGAAATAGTTTTATGAAGTCCCATGGAAACTGCTTTGAAAATAACTACCCAACGTGAATGCCTCTGCATGTTTTCATGTTTCTGATGAGAGGGTGCATCAGACCTTTTCCATGGTTACATTACTATCTCTTGACCTCAAGCTGAGAAGATTATTTTTGTCAAAGATCACACAGATCCCTTTAGATAACAACAATGGATATGGACAACACATACTTGGAGTCAGTTATCTTTTTTAAAAACAGTGAAAAACTAAATTACTGAGATACAATTCAACTGTCATCTTTGTCAAAATCAAAAGCTAAAAGGGGAGAGAGAATCTCGGAGAAAATAGCCAGGGACCAACATAAGCAAATATAGAGATCAATTTTCTGTGTAATGATTTATTCAGGACGTCATTTCTGGTGCCTGCACACACAAGCACACTCATACACGCAAACACAGATACACCCATATTTGCACTTTATACTGAATGTGGAATAATGATGGAAAGTTTTATTGATTTATTTTGCATTGTAGGCAGAGGAGGATATGCAGAAAAAGCTTCAGGTTAATGATATTGAAAGAAGTTTTACAATTCACTGTCAGTGCCCGGAAATATGAGAGAAATAAGTGAATAAAAACATTTCTTGCTTAGAAAACATCACTTAAAGTGTCAAGATCATAAGATCTAGCCTGTTTATGAGCACTAAGTTGGGACAGCTTTGCCTGGGGGGCCTGCCTGAGCAATAACAGAAAATAAACAAAACAGAGAACAGAACGAAAACCATCTGTTCAGTTATAAAAGGAGAAACCCTGGTTCTCCCCACCACCATATTTACCTTCTTACAACAGCCCAATAAACACAACTACATACACGGTTTTATTTTCCTCTTGGTCTTGAATTCCATGGCTAAATACAATGTTAATCGAAGTAATTTGGGGGAATAATAACCACCAGTATCATTTATTTCTATGACTATTTCCTCTTAATGTACATCTTCACAATTGTCTCTTTTTAAAACAGATGTGCAGCATACTGATTAATAACTAATAATAACTTAAAAGGCAGATTTATACGCAAAATAGAAGACTATAAGCAAAACAGAAGATTTCAAATACTTTCTTGATAAGTATCAACAAGGCTGTATATCATCATGAATTAGTAATGACTTTTTCATCATAGAAATCTTTAAGTCAATTTCTGAAACTTCTCAGTATCCACTATATAAGAATTTTTAATCTGTTACATAGGAACAGCATTTTAAATAACTGAGTAAGGACTCCTCTGGTGGTCCAGTGGCTAAATCCCTGTGCTCCCAATACAGGGGGCTCAGATCCAATCGCTTTTAAGGGAACTGGATCCCACATGTCACAACCAAGACCCAGTGCAGCCAAATAAATAACATTTCTTAAAAAACACAACTGAATAAAGTCTATAAGTAAACAGAACTTCATCTCACAAACTTTCAGACTCTCTCCTTCATATTTTGCTTTCCATAATTTTAAAAGACGTTTAGTAGCTGCTTTTCCAAACTGGCTACAAAACCTTGAGAAAAGCGGGCTGAATTATCTAGAGGCAAATATAAGTGAAAATGAAAGTGAAGTTAGTCAGTCATGTCCGACTCTTTGCAACCCCATGGACTGTAGCCTACCAGGCTCGGTGGGATTTTCCAGGCAAGAGTACTGGAGTAAGTTGCCATTTCCTTTTCCAGAGGCAAATATAAAAGAGAACATAATTCAAGTAAAACAGAAAATATGAACATTGAACAATCCAAATAAATTTTGTTTGTAAACTGATTAGATTTATAGCTCTCATTGTCCTAAGGTCCAAAGCTTTGAGATCTCTAGTTTTAGAACACTTACAAATACAAAAAGAAACCCCCTGAAAGCAGATGTAACCCACATGTGTAACCCACATGTGTAACCCACATGTGTAACCCACATGTAAGAGAGTGTAACCCACATGTAGGAGAAGGGGAGTGAAAATATTCTGTGATGTATAGAACTAGAAGTCAACCAAAATAGCAAGTTATCCCAATCCTGCCTTGTACAGTGTGGAATCTGTGCCCCCTCTTCCCTCTGCATATAAGTTAAAAAATTATAAAAAGAAATGGATTATTTCCTGCCATATCAGTAAACAAAGGAGGCCACAGACATCAGAAATTGCAGCTCCCACAGATGGGGAGCCGATGAGCCCTAAGGGAACTCAGGAAGAAAAGAATACCTGTAATCTAGCAGCCATCACAAGGCAGCCACACTCTACAGTGAGTTCTAGGGAAGCTCAAGATGTAGAAAAACACAGGATACTGGGCCAAGATAGCTGAAGTGCATATCAAAGCAATGATTTCAATGAGCCCATAATATTCCATCTTCCCATACACAGAAAAGGACTGAATTCCTTAGCTTGGGATATCTGGCGCTCCTTAATTTACAATAACCTTTTGATGTTTAGGGCTTCCCTTGTGGCTCAGCTGGGAAAGAATCTGTCTGCAATGAGGGAGACCCGGGTTCTATTCCTGGGTTGGGAAGATCCACTGGAGAAGGGAAAGGCTACCCACTCCAGTATTCTGGCCTGGAGAATTCCATGGACTGTGTAGTTCATGGGGTCACAAAGAGTCGGACGCGACTGAGCGACTTTCACTTTGATGTTTAGACTGTGGCAGGAGGTAGATGGGCTGCCCCAGGGTAAAGCAATCGGAGATTCATTTCTTGTAGACTTCTCCAAGACAAGAAATAGCAGGACAACTAAGGGAGGAGGCTGAGCCCTGCCCAGACATTTCTCATTTCTGAAGTCAGAAGACCTCCTACAGCACATGTACACAGAAAGGCTCCTTGTAGGTGAAAGGGGAAGTCATGCCAATGGATGTTCTACCCATATGTGGTAGAATCCATCTGGGCTAAGAGATGCGTGCACCCACGTGGAAGGATCCTGAGATATACCAACTATGAACTCTGAACCAGGCAAATCAAAATGATTGGCCAAAGGAAAACTGGAAGAAATACCTCAAATAAGTGACTTAAGCTACCACGAGGGTTCAACTCAGGAACTCTTCCTCTGAAACTGCCCATGTGTCTATTTGCTGCAGTGAAAAGGAAAAAAAAGAGGAGTGTGTGTGTGTTTCTTTGCCTTTTCTGAGAATGAAGAAGATAAAGAAAACAGCGAGCAAGCCTGAAAAGTTTTAGTTTTCTTTTTTAATTTTTTTATTTTAATCGCTCCTAACTCTGTATGCCTGTAACTAAGTTTGCTTTCTGCCCCCGACGCTGCAGGAGCTGCTGTGTGTGCTAAGTCACTCCAGTCGTGTCCAACTCTTTGTGACCCCATAGATTGTAGCCCGCCAGGCTCCTCTGTCCACGGGATTCTCTAGGCAAGAATACTGGAGTCGGTTGCCATTTCCTTCTCCAGGGGATCTTCCCGACCCAGGAATCAAACCCATGTCTCTTACGTCTCCTGCATCGGCAGGCGAGTTCTTTACCACTAATGCCAACTGGGTTCACACCTATTTTCCTTTGACTCTATGCTAAATATAGCCTGTATCTGGTGTTTACCCTTACAACACCCCTCCCCTTGTAGTTATGTATCAGAAAGAAGGCTGCCGAGCCACCCAGCTGCCTGACTCAATTCCTGGGTCACTGATGCCAGCCTATGACTGTCTCTAAAACAATGAAAGAGGAAGAAACCTTTGTTCCTCATCACCGACTCCTGACTGCGAGTCCTCATCTTACATACACCCCTCGACTCCTCATGGTAAGGGTCAGGGCACAATTCTTGAGGCATGAGACTACTGTGTTCTGTCCCTGCCGGCTGAGAATTAAAACCACTTTTCTATTTCCTCCAAACTCTGCATTTTTTATTTGGCTTTGGTAGGCAGAGAAAGCCAAGATTTTGGCCACTAATATATTCACATGTACTGCACGCCTCTTCCTATTAATAAGTGCTTTATTTGCTTCACACTTTTCTGTCTTTGTGGAAATTCTTCTCGGCAAAGCTGAAGGGACAGGACCCTTGTCGGGGGCCACAGGTCTAGTGTTGGGGTTTGGTGTTCTCACCACTGCCATCCGGCCTCAGTCTCTGGCTGGGACCCCAAGCCCTGCTCCAAGCCGCTGTGGGCCAAGGTCGCTCATGGTCATGACTACCTGCGCCCCCCTGCCTTTTTTTTTTTGCAAAACTTCTATATAACCTGGCTCTTCTCCTTGCCTCTTTAGAGCAGTTCTCTGAGAAGCACTGCATGTTTACTTGAGATGCTGTCTACCAGGCTTGAAGTCCTAAAAATTCCCACTGAATAAAACATAAGTCTTAACTTTTAAGTTGTATTAAGTCCTCAACATAGAAAAAACTTGATATACATAATCTCATATTGTAACTCATATGTATACATATATACCACTTGTCTTCTAGGTCTAGCTTATATGCCAACTCTTTCTAGGAATCACCCTGGTTAATCCTGTTGAGATAACTCACTGATACCCTTCTTTCTCTAGGAAAGCACTTGGTGGTAAGGACATGAAGGAACTCGTCTCTGCGCTGTCTGAGAGGGCAGAGTAATTAGTACCTGGTCTCACAGTTATCTTCATGCATATCTTTTCCCCCACTGGGTCAGAACTGCTAGACCTTCAGGAGCAAGAGTACAGGTGAGATATGGACTTGGAGTTCTGAGCCAGACTAAACTCAGTTTGAGCTTGGCTCCACTGAGAATCAGTCTGATGTACAGGAGCAAGTTGTTTAAAGCTCGCAGGTCTTGCTGCTCTAAGTGTAGTTTAGGGAACAGCAGCATCAGTTCACCTGGGAATTTGTTAGAAATGCAAACTTCAGATCTCATCCTGACCTAGTGAATCAGGAACTGCATTTCATAAAATCCATCTTTGATTTGTATGCAGATTACATTGTGAGGAGAAGTAGGGTTCTCAGTAATCTTCCATTTCCTTATCCACAAAATTCACATAACAGTAGCTAACTTCCAGGGGGCCTGGGAGGATCGAGTATATGTAAAATGCTCACCTCAGTACCTGGCATGTTTCAGGATTAATGCATAGTGAGTTTATTTTTTCTTATTAATATTACTGACAATGTTGTATATCATTAGATAGTTTTATCACTTAAATTTTCTAAGACACATCTCTAAAACTGGGATAATTATAGATGCTTTCTATGATTTCCTTTACTGCGGATTAAATCATTTAATATCTGTAAACTATCAATATGATGTGCAATGTTCATTATCTTTTCCCAACTCTTCCCCTTAGGGGTGGACATCAATAAGAAGCCTCTTTGCATACCCTCAGTGGCTTTCAGGGAGCAGGTATTTGAAGGGTGGTACAGAAACAACAGGGGTATTTTAGATGCCTCCATAATCCTATTTTTGCAGCCAGTCCTATACATTTTCAAATGGTAAATTAAATGCACCAAACAATTAACAAATGTCAATGTGCACGTAGCAAAATTTCATGACTTTTCATCAATATTTTTTTTTACCTCATATAAATCCCCAGCCTCAGTTCCTTAGTCATTAACACTCATAGCAAGGAAGATTTTTTAAAAAATTATTTTGTTGAGTTGCACAATAACTAAATTTTCCTTGAATGTTTTAATAAAATCGTCCTGTGTGGTACTTGTATTCATTTACATGTGCCCTGAATCTGAATTGGTATAAAGCTACTCTATTTAGTGTACCACCCAGATGGCTCAGTGATAAGGAATCTGCAACAGCAGGAGACCTGGGGTTTGATCCCTGGGTCAGGAAGACCCCCTTGGACAGGAAATGCCAACCGGCTCCAGCAGTCTTTTATTTATTTATTTATTTATTTAATTGGAGGCTAAATACTTTACACTATCGGGGTGGCTTCTGCCATACATTGGCATGAATCAGCCATGGGTATACTTGTGTCCCGCCATCCTGAACCCCCCTCCCATGTCCCTTCCCCTTCCACTGCTCCAGTATTCTTGTCTGGAGAATACCATGGACTGAGGACCCTGGCGGGTTACAGTCCATGGGGTCACAAAGAGTCAGGACATGGTTGAGTGACTAACACACACATGTCTACTCTATTTAGTATGTCCAGGAAAAAAAAAAAAAAAGGATTACCCTCCTGTTCAACACAACCATAGCTGTTTGGGCCCTTTATTTTTATTGTTTACCTATTAGTTAAGTGCATTTTTCAAATAAATCAACTTGGTAAAGGTGAATTCTAATTAAACTACAAAAGAAGCTCTGAATCCCAGACAGTGAGATGAATAAACTGTGCTGAGAATAAATAGGATGCAGAAACAGGCATCAATGTCAAAATTAACCACCACCTGTCACCATCTCAGAGGCTGGGGTAGGTTGTTTAAGCATATTCCGATGGCAGTCTTGCATTACATTCTTCAGCAATACTGTACTGAACTGGTTCATCCTGTTTTCTTCTGAATCCCAGGGGCAGATGAGAAATTTTCAGTGGGAGGAGCACCACCATCGAATGAGAAATCTGTTCAGATTCCTTCTGCTTCATTTCCAAGGTGTTATGACAGATCCTGGAGACCAAAGTGAGCACCGGCAGGACTTAACGGCGTCTCTCGAAGACTCCTTTGCTTCTCTATTTGCTCCTGCTCTGTTCTCCCTTGCTTTGCAGTAAAAAGGCACATCTCATCTGGGGGGGCCTTTCAGAAGAGATAGTTTCCCCTTCCTGAAAGCTAAAGTCCATTTTAAAATATACGTTTCATTACTTACCATGCCTAAGTTCAATTATCTTTTAAAAAGCACTTGTCATTCTCTTACTAAATTCACGATGGTGGCAAAAAAGAATTATTGGTAGATACCAACTGGAGCTAAAGTCATTGATTTGGACTCACTTTTTCAAATTAGCTTAGTCACCTTCTCTACTCCTTTCAGAACTTGGAGGAGGCCATGTTGACCCAATAAAAGGTACTGAAAACAGTCTCTAGCTTTTCAGGGACATTCTCTAGATTTAAATCATCTCCCTTAATTCCCAAACCATTCCCCTTCTCCTGGTGCCTCCAATGGGCCTTCTGTCGGCTTGTATTTTATCTCCTCTTACTCAGCTCATTTACAGGAGTGCTGCCTCTGGGTCTGATCTTGTCTCTCCTCCCTCCTTTGGTTCTGTCCGTCTTGAGGCCCCAGAGCCACCCCAGCCAGCATTGCAAGTCTTGCCCATGCCCTAGTTTCTGCAGGGAACTCTGCTTTTTCCCCTGATTATTCACCATTACCCAGAGGGGAATTTCAGGGAGAACTCCTATCAGTGAGTGCTAAGTCAGAACTGGGCTCTTCTCCCCACATTTGCTATATGTACCGGAAGATAGACTGACCTTCGGAGGGTAAGGATAATAGCAGGTTCTTCAAAAGCTGGCAACAGGAGGCCTTCCTTGGCCTTTCTTTGGCCCTCTATAAGAAGGTGGCTGATTTATTTTCCTTCTACTCTCTGGGA
This sequence comes from Redunca redunca, assembly GCA_006410935.1. Classification (NCBI taxonomy): domain Eukaryota; kingdom Metazoa; phylum Chordata; class Mammalia; order Artiodactyla; family Bovidae; genus Redunca; species Redunca redunca. The sequence continues at coordinate 301,468 of SJYQ01000504.1, read as the reverse complement.
TGAGATGGTCCTCATTTACTGTCTGAAAGGTAGTGCAGAGGCGACAGCAGCTACTCTTCCTTTGGGAAAGGGATGCTATCTATCTTAAAAAGAAAAATGTTGGTTTAGCCTCCTTACCATATATTTCTTGAAAGAGAATGGTATTTTGCACTTTTACAAAGTGTCCTTGTAAAACTAAGGTAGCAAATTCATTTTTGACAGGCATTTTAAAACCATGGCATTTAGGAGCTGGCCAGTAGCTTTTACTTGGCTTCTGAATAACAAATGTCTAAAAGATACTAAATAGGATAAGCAGAAACTGCCATGACTGAATACTGTCAGAACAGTACATATTCAGGTTGTTTCTTCCTAATTGGCTCACTGTCTTTAATTTTATTTCTTGGTTAGACAAAGACAGAATTTGGAAGCACTCATTCACTATGAAATTCAAACGATGTTTCCCTTCATTACAAGAGGATTTTGTTCTTTAATGAATACTTTTTGTCCGCTAAATGCCAATTTAACTTCAAGAATCAACATACCACATAATTTGAAAGCATCTTTCTCTTCCCAATGAGTATTCTTACCCCAGTGTGAGATGTGTTCAACCAGATAAACCTACTTAAAACATTCAGGCAATGAAAGTAGTAGGCATGGAGTCTGGAAATGGACAGGAAGGCAACAGACAGCTATTCTACTGGAAGTAAGGAGACAAATGCAGGTCTCATTCTAGGATGAGCAAACCACCATCCGACCACCATCAAAAGGAACACTGAGGGAACAGCTGAGTTAGAGGGACGATGGACATAGCGAGAGGCATAAACATGAGGCAATCGGTGACGCTCCTCTGCCTGCAGGGGCTCACGGAAAGATAAACATGAGACAAGTTTGAGGGTCAGCAATTTGGCAAGCAAGGGCTTATGGACTGTGAGAGGTTAATGGAAAATTCAAGCAACTACATCTGGCATTTACAAAGTATACGACCTAGGCATCATCCCTGTTACCTTAATAGGAACAAAGAAGCCTTGGAAATCCATGGTTTAAATGTGCCCGTGCTCATGTGCGCGCGCGCGCGCACACACACACACACACACACACACACACTCACCATCAGTCCTCACTTTGCAGGATTCCAATATGCAGGAATTTCAATGGCCATGACTTAATGAAATAACACCAGTACCCCAACAATAGAGTTCAAATATTAGAATGAACTATGAGTATCTGCATAGACTACAAATCTCTCTGCTAGCTCTGCAATCCACAGATCACCGTGTGAGTAACGCATATACATCATGACCACTGATGTCACTGACGTCACTCCTTTCACAGTCTTGTCAGTGACTGGTCAGTACATCAGTTCATGAACAGACAGCAAAGTCTGTCTGTTTGGCCTCCTTTTCTGCCATTGATAAGCTCAAGTGGCATTTTTCGAGAAACTGAAAATCACAAAAATGAACTGGTTAACAATGATAAAAGTGCAACAGAGTAATACAGCTGGAAGTGACATTCAAGTGGAATGTAAACAAAGTGATAGGGGCTACAGCTGACCGTGGGAATATTGACACATCTGCCATTTGAGAGACTGTTACACAGCCGAAGGTACTTAGCGAAGATAAAATTATTGACACAAGTATGAAAAGTGATTGTGATAAGATAAAAAGGATGAAAAATTTTCCAGAGGAAGTCAGTTTAGCAAAAAGGAAAAAAAAAATCTTCACATTAACAGAACTCTTGGGGATATTTCATACCATTGAAAACAAAGGATAAAATATTAGAAGTTCATCCAAACTTAGAAAATAGTATGTCAATTTGCCAAGGCATAGAAAAGTCATTCATTTCATATTGTAAGTTAAATAACTAGAAGAAGGCTAGCCCTATCCAACGACCTCTGAAAGAATTTTAATAAAAACCCAAGGTTTAATGTTTTAAATATCAGCATATTTTTATTTCTATTTTATTTATATATTTACACCTAAGATTGAGTGTTTTTAATTAATGGGTTTTTTTGGCAAAACTTTTTAAAGGACACACAGGGCAACAGTCATTTATCCTATGTATTAATAAGCGTATACAGTTTCAGCTTGCATACTTGTTTTACAGCTCCACACGACTGTGCAAAGCAAGGACTGCCTGGATGGATGGACAGATGAAAAGGATGGATGGATAGATGGATGGATAGACAGATATAGACATACAGATGTTATACTGTCTATAAATTATTTATAAAAATGACCCACTGAAGTTGTTGGGCATTTGGGGGTTGGCTGATCCTGTCTTTCATGGTACTTATTTTGGGGTCTAATATTGGTGAAGCATTTACAGTAGATATCTGAAATCTAGTCTCCTTATATTGATGGCAGATGCCAAAAAAGCAACCCCAAATTCACAAGTCTGTTTCAAGCCTCTGCTCCAATTATCTACAGATATCCCACCGAGCAAGGCAAGGCATGCACGTGACCCCCAATCAAAAGTGGGGGAAGTACCCCACCTGCAATGAAGCCATGGCAGGGCTGTACCTGACTGAAGAACTGACACCAAGACCTCACTCTACTGCAGCATGGCAGAGCTCATGCTAAGATCCATCACCACAGTAACACAGCACCTGGTAGCAGAAGGTTTGGGGAGAGGAGGCCTCAGGCCCTCATCTGCCACTTTGCAGGTTATGGAGGCAGTAAACTAAAAAAAGTCCATCAATTATGAGTTACCACATTGACTCATGTCAGATTGCAACAAATAGTCTGTGCCCTTGAATTCTAAAAATATTCTCTATATTTTCCTAATGGCTCTAAAATACTCCTGCTGGTATGACAATTAAATAAAATGAAAAATTTGGTGGGATTTGCTGCCAAGTGCCAGTTCAGAGGTTCTGTTGCTTTTCCTTGCTCTGTGCACGCAGCCATGTTTGACAAAGCATAACACAGAAGAAAAGAAGGCTGGAGAGAGGAGCCCACACCACATGCTTCTCACCAGCCCAGACTGTGGAGGTCCCATCCCCTAAGTGGGAACCTGGCACACAGGGCGCTTGCATCCTATGTGCTCCTCCTGTGTGGTCCTAGCATCTGCCCAGCTGATGCACGAGGGGGCCTCGCTGGCTTCAGCTGCCTGCCTGTGGAGGAGGAGGGGCTCACCACGAGCCTTGTGGGTGTCTGCTCCTCACAGGCCTGCTTTGTAAATATGCTCCTGCATCTGTTCCCTGGAGGATTGAGAGCCTGCCAAGCAGAGTGTGACATGAGACAGGAAGAAGCCCCCTCACTCTCAACCCAAGAACTCTGTCTGGGCTTCCTGTTGGAACTGTGTGTCTGCAGAGGTGACATCAGCCAGCACATTGCAAAACTAGCACCATGCTGTGAAGGAGGTCCTGCATTCAAAGAAGCAACTGGAGAGAAGGCAATATTTGCAGGGCAGTGCACAGTTCACAGAGTGCACCAGGATTTGTGTGTTTGGGGAGTGGTTATATGTGCAATTTAGAAATAGGATAAAGGCATGTGCAGGTGGCTTAGTGATGAAGAATCCGCCTGCCAATGCAGGGGATCTTCCCGACACAGGGATCGAACCCGGGTCTCTCGCATTGTAGGCAGACACTTTACCATCTGAGCCACCAGGGAAGTTATACCAACATTATACAGGATTTTCATTCTCTCCCAGAGCGCTCCTTTCTGAATTTCATGCAAATCAGATGGTGTGGCTTCTTCCTAGGTCTTGGGATGGGAGATAACCCTAGTCTTCGCAGAATCTCATCAAGATTCTTGCCTCACAGCACAATATGCCCTTGCTACCCATATTTACACCTTGGTCTTCATTGTTTTTGTTGTTTAGTCACTAAGTCACGTCTGACTGTTTTGCTACCCAATGGACTGTAGCCCACCATGCTTCTCTGTGTATGTCATTTCCTAGGCAAGAATACTGGAGTGGGTGGCCATTCCCTTCTCCCAGGGATCTTCCCGATCCAGGGATCAAACCTGCATTGGCAGGCAGATTCTTTACCACTGAGTCACCAGGGTAGCCCTTATGTTCTTAATCCCATCACCAAAGCAGTCCAGTGGAGTTCCAGGAAAGAGGTTTGGAGCTATAGATAAACTCTACTTAAGAAGTGAGTGTTTCACCTGCATTCCATTTTAACCCATTCTTTACAGACACCTGAGCTACTCATAATGTCAAATAATCGCCCTCCAGACATTCCTCAACTAACAAATTCCTTAATCTTGTAAATTAAAGAGATGGTCATAATTGTCACCAAAATCATACAAAGCCTGAAAAAAAGAGAAATAAACTTCACCCCAAGTGATATGTGATATGAACAAGCACTGCAGCCTGCAGATAACACCCCTTCCAGTTTGGAGTCCATTCAGCAGGGCTTTGCTTTTCCATGGTTAGATCAATATCACACTGATACATGTTCTGCCAGCCAAGCTATAATGTTGCATTCTTCCAGGGCTCAGTAATATAAAGTGATTTAAGGCTTTCAGCTTGAAAGATATTGCAATGAACTATGTGATTTATAAAACAAATGGGCTATTGTCCTAAATAAGTTTAAAATTATATAGACCTGGGGAAATAGAGTTAACTAAAGTTTTAATGCTCTTAGCCTATTTTCTGCTTAGCAATTTATACAGACACATAAGCAATTCAACTCAGAAAATGCAACAGAAATTTATAACCAGTATCCTCCATACATAATTTTCTTAACTGAGTGCACCTTTTGGCATTTATTAGTACAAAGTCAACTTCCCACATATCCTTCTTATATCCAGGCAACTGTCTATGTATTTACTGGACTCATAAATCATTGTATTCTAAACACTTGGTCTATCAGGAAAATATGCTAATTGTAGGGGACAGCATCTCCTATATTGAATGCTAGTGGCATTTTGGAATATTATTTCTCGCTTTATCACAGAAGCGTGGTAGGAAATAGAAATGACGTGGGAGCAGTAGAAGCCAGAGGAATCTAGGCAATACATTGAAAAGCTGCCATCTCTTATTCTCTCTTCACACTGGTGAAGACAGCAGAGTGTGATAACAGTAGATGAGATATTTTCATTTAATCTTTTAAATGCATTGGCTTAGAAATGTGAGTGGAATTCACATGGAGCATTTCTAATGCATTTCCTAGCTTCATCTTTTGCATGTGTCTGAAAAGAACTCAACACTATTGATGAGAATCGTTATAACAAAGAGGAAGAAAGCAAAATTGGTTGAGAATTTAAAAGAGAAACAGTCACAACCTGAAGATCTTATGCTTGTTTTTGTAGAAGATTATAGGCACCTACAAACTGTACAAATTGGGAAAGATCAATTTCAGCTGTTATAATAAAGAGGTCCCCAAATAAAGTGATTTTTGGAATGAAACAGCTTTTTTTTTTTTTCAATGTATAGCAATCCTTGGACAAACCATCTGGGTGAATGAATGGACCCAATTTTGTTCCAAATGTTCACCCTCGTGGGTCTTCTCACCTTCATGATTGGAAGGTGGATTCATGGTCATTTCTGTGCTTCAATGTATAGGAAGAGGGAAGACAAAGAGAGTCAAGGAAAATGCCTTTTCTTTTATGTGAAGATGCCCCCAAATTATGCATCTCACTCCCACCCATGTCCCATTGGCTTTAACTGGATCACACAGCTTTATCAAGCTACAACAGAGGACATGCAATATGATCTACAGTTAGGGTGGCTAGATACCCAGCTTCGACTATGCCTGTTTATTTTTCACTGATATTTGAAGATATTTTCAGACTGATTATTCAGTTTCAAACATCATCCCATGTTCCACTTCACTTCTTTCACCCATTTTGTGTTCACTGTCCAGGTTCTCCTTCATAGTAGGTTGATAGAAGTAGGCAGGGTATTCCTTTTCAGACAGAGAAGACTTCAGGAGAAGCCTCTCAAAACTAATACACATCCAACTGAGAATTCTCCGACAGTGCTTTGAAACAAGCTGATAAATAGATGTATTGAATCATGGAATGAACTGCAAGTAGCAATGTTGTCAAACGTGCATGGTCGGATTTCAATATGGCAAAATGCTTTCTGGAGTGAAAATATTTGTCAGCAAGACCAAAAGGTAACAAAAATGACCTTGTGTAGTAATTACACAGATACACACAGAACATTCAAAGTCATATTTCCCCCTAAATGCATTTAACCCAGAAGCCAAGGACCCTCTCATTTACCTCACCCTCCTCTGAACTGACTCCCATAACCCTAACCAAGGCAAAGCCATAGGGCACAAGGGTCTCAAGACACACTGGTCCTTCCCTCTTCCCCAAGGTTCTTGCACACTTGACTGCACTTTACCCAACTACAACCTAAAGGCAAAATTAGGCCTTTTGTCAACCATCTCGTGTAGAAAAAAGTGGACTAATTTATTCTTTTGTCTCTTAGAGAGTTATCTTTCTTTTCTCTGAACTCCCAGTACTTGCTGAATTCTGGGTCTTAAGAAATCGCCTTTTGCAATTAAGTGGCTCCTATATCTTGTCCAGATTATGTACTTCTGACGTAAAACAAGACACTTTTAATGATGATACAGGTGTAAAATAGGATTGTCTTGGGCAAATCAGATATATGACCCCCCCCCACCGCTTTGTGTAAAGTATTTGCCCTAAAATAACTTGTGAAGAATATAATTCTACTTGAGGATTCATATTTAAATTGATACTCTGAGAATATTCCAAAAGCTTATGCTGAGGAATTTTCATCAATTATAATGAAAAAGTCTGAAAAAACTAACTCCAATTCAAATAAAAGTCATTTCAACTAACTCCAACTCAAATAAAAGTCATTTCACCCAACCAGTGACATAGGGAAATGTCATCAAAGAAAGCAGAGGCAATTTTTTCTAAATGGTCTCCTGAAAGGTTATTAAGAGCCAGATTCCATGACTGGTAGGAAAAAACTGTGAATTAAGATACAAAATATCACTGTAGATAGAGAGTTTCATAAATATTTTAGTTTTTTTGTTTTTTTTTTTAATGATGGTTTTTAACGGGAACCAGAGGTATGGTTACAGTTAAATAGTCTGACACAAAAAAACTTGTGGGTGATCAGGAGGTGGAAGGTTACAAAATAATGAGGGTAGCGACACTGGGTACAGGAAGAAAGCTGCTCCAAGGCCTCAGGAGCCAGGCTAGTACGGCCTCTCCCTGCGATCCTGTCTGTGCTCACCCCTGGAGTCCATCTTGCCAGAGCCAAAACCATAATACCACAGTGAAATAGGTAACATATAAAAATCTCTGATTTTAGAAAAGAAAATGAACTTCAGTGTGGTGAAGTGAATTGATTGGCAGAGCAGAGATTCCAATTCAGATCTATGTGACCGGACACAGTTCACAGGACAATAAATGGCCCAAATAGCCAGTCAAATGTACTTGCCAGACAGAATTTTCAACAGGTGTACCTTTGACAATTGAGAATTATAGTTATTTTTTTTAAATTTGAAGACATTTATTAAAACCGTGGGGAACTATGCAAGGAAGCCATGTGCCCATGCCCATCTGAGTCACACATAAGAGGCTTCTCACCCCAACATGGGCTGTGGTAATTTAGTCGCTCAGTTGCATCCAACTCTTGCAACTCCGTGGACTGTAGCCCACCAAGCTCTTCTGTCCATGGGATTTCCCCAGGCAAGAATACTGGAGTGGGTTGCCATTTCCTTCTCCAGGGAATTTTCCTGGCCCAGTTATCAAACCAGGTCTCCTGTACTGCAGGTGGGTTCGTTGCCAACTGAGCAACTAGGGAAGCTCCTACCGCCAACAGGCTCCTAGTCAAACATCACATGTCCATGGGAGTGTCAGGATAGTTCGAGAAACAGAGACCAGAAATGACTGTACTCCTTCCTTACGACTGAGAAATTTTCAATACATTTTGGATATTGATTTATAATAGTTTAATAAATTTTTGATATCATTCTTTCAACATATGTATTGCAAATGTAGGCTTACAGAATTTCTATCTTGTCTTGGGGGTATGCAGATGTTAAAAGCATTCTTATTTGATGTTTAATTTGTGGTTAAGAAAATTAGAATTACTTTTTAAAGTCAAAAATTTAGAAATTCACACTCAATATCCATACATTTTAATTTCCATAAGACCAGCTATTGACCTAACTGAAACATTTCTAGATCTATTTCATGTCCATAAACCACCCATATATATGTGGCTGAATGTATGTATATTCATAAAACTATTTATTGGACATTATTTGTAACTTTGAGTTTAAATAGCCACTTACATTTTATTAATTTAGAATACTAGTTTTCATATCTATCAATTAGTTTACCTACAGCCATATACAGAGTGCATATCAATGTTTTTTACTGATCCTCTCTATTAAAAATAAGCAGCTTGCCACTGAGAAGTAGACGTGGAATACTTGTAGATTCTATAAATTAACCTGAGAAGAATGTTTTCTGAAGGATAAATCAGAGCAATGAATAAAGACAGAAGCATGTAAATTAAAAAAAGAAAATCTCTTATGTGACAAATTGTTTACTCTCCAGTGACTTCTAGGTGGTGAAAGGCCAGATGAAGAATGACCCTCCACCGTGAAGCAAGGATTGGGGTTTGACTCTTCAAAGCCATACTGTTTTTTTCCCCCTTCCGGTCAGCTTGGAAAAGGCACACATTTGTGACTCCAATTCTGATTTGCACTCACTAGCTTTAAAACCTGTGACAGCTCACTAGGACATGGAGACTCAGTTTTCTCGTGTTCTAAAGGGTAGTTTTAATGCCAACTTTGCTATGTGGTCAGGGTAGTGAGTACACATGAAAATTTAGAAAAACCTATGATATGCTAGGCAGTTCAAAAATATTTATGTTTTCTCCTCTCCACTTCCCAGCTCTTATAGCAGTGGTGTTAGAACTTTGATGTAAGAAAAACCCCGTATATTCTGCAAAATGCAGATGTATGCACCCCTTTCCCCAGTCCACTGGCTTAGAAAATATGAGATGTAGCTCCAATATATATATTTTAACATGCTCCAGCAGGTGACTCAGATGCAGGTCATTTGTAGAGCATACTTTGTGGGACACTGTCTAAAATATTCCTCTGAATCATTTAGCTGGGAGGCTAGAATGGTGATACCATCTTGGGGATGTGGAGACAGGGAATATGTTACTTCACATTTAAGTAAAGGTCAACTCTTGCTTCTCTACTAGGCTAGGTTTCTAGATTCTCTAAAACAGAATCATGGATTAATTCTCCTGTTATTGTTAATATGCTCCCTACCATTTTTTAACATACTTAGAGGCCAAAATGTTACAAATGTACATCATACAGAGTTCACTATCTCTTACAGAAATGCCAGGCCTCTAAAACATTTGCCTTATTACCTATTTTTAACAATTTCATTAATATTTGAAAGATTATCCAAGAATATATGTCAGATTTTCCTCATACCTTTATCCTCTATTTTCCTGTGCCACAAGTCACTGATATTTCTAGCTTCTCATAAATGATTCTAGAGATCTAATTCTTATATTTAATTCTGTATATATATAAAGAAATGCTCTCTATCTTTACAGAATAATTGTATACCTCTCTTTACCTTGCTTNGCCACAAGTCACTGATATTTCTAGCTTCTCATAAATGATTCTAGAGATCTAATTCTTATATTTAATTCTGTATATATATAAAGAAATGCTCTCTATCTTTACAGAATAATTGTATACCTCTCTTTACCTTGTTTTTCTTTGACTGCAAATAGCTAAATGTAAATTACTATATAATTCAACAAACTCACTCCAGGGCATATATCCAGACAAAAACATAATTCAAGAGATACATGCATCCCTGTGTTCACAGCAGCACTATCCACAATAGTCAAGATGTGGAAGTGACCTAAATGTCCATCAGTAGATGAACGGATACAGATGACATGGTGCATATACAATAGAATACTACCCAGTCATAAAAAAGAACACCGTCCGCATCAATGTGGATGCAACTAGTGATTATCACACTGAGTGAAGTATGTCAGAAACAGAAAGACAAATATGTCACACATGGAATCTAAACTATGACACAAATGAGCCTATCTATGAAACAGAAACAGAATCATGGATATGGAGAACACACTGGTGATTGCCAAGAGGGAGGAGGTTGGGAGAGGGCTGGAGTGGGAGACTGGGGTTAGCAGATATAAGATTTATATGTAGAATGAATAAACAACAAGGTCCTAAGTAGCACAGAAAACTATATTCACTATCCTATGATAAAACATAATAGAATATTTTTATAAAAGAATATATATGTGTGTATGTGTGTGTGCACACATATATACGCGTGTGTGGTGTGTGCTTAGTTTCTCAATCATGTCCAACTCTTTGTGACCGCATGGACTGTAGACTTCCAGGCTCCTTTGCCATTAGGATTCTCTAGGCAAGAATATTGGAGTAGATTGCCATGCCCTCCTCCAGGGGATCTTCCCAACCCAGGGATAGAACCCAGGTCTCCCAGATTTCAGGTGTTTTCCTTACCATCTGATCCACCAAGGAAGCCCATTAATACTGGAGTGGGTAGCATATCCCTTCTCCAGGGGATCTTCACAGCCCAGCAATTGAACCAGGTTCTCCAGCATTGCAGGCAGATTCTTCCCCTGGTGGGGGTTGGGAGCGGGG
>SJYQ01000504.1:269012-283826 GCA_006410935.1 Redunca redunca | reverse complement strand
GACTTTATTTCTTGATGCCTCATATTTTTCATTTATAAAATAACAATAAAAATTACTCCATAGACTTATTGTGAATTGTGAGGATTAAATGAGTTACTGTATAAAGTACTTATAAAAGCACTGGTCACTCTATAAACTTAATCTCAGTATGAGTGTGTATGTGTGTATATAATACATATAAATGTATTTATCACATATTGAAGCATTATATGCTTGTACTTATAATCTTTAATATTTTTAACCCATCATGTAAACATTATTGGAAGAAATATATAATTAAGATATATTTTTTAATTACCAGATAATATCACAGCATGTTATGCCTGAAGATTTGAACAATCGAGATACCTCAGCTCACCTGGGGGAGGAAAGATGAAGGTGCAGGTATTTAGCTTATATATTCCTTGTATCAGTAAGAGATTTTGAGGTCTTGTATGGAATAGAAGGGAAAGTGAGAGTCTGACAATTGTCATGTAGCAGGATAGCATTTCGATTACTATGCTATTTGGAAAAGGTTATGGTTTCAAAAAGGTAATTTTTATTCAGCATTATTACAGGATATGCAATTGATTCCATTCATTTCAGCAAAGGGAATCAGAATCATAGATGATGAATCTCTCTTCAAAGGAAAACACTTGCAGCTTCAGAAAGTAATTTATGAGGCTACGTTCTTGTCATGAACAAAATAAACAATGGCAAAAGGTAGCAGCATTGCCTGTTATTTACAGGTGGTCCTTCTTTCCTTTCTTTTGTGTCTATTACTCTATAAAGTCGTGTTTATCAGTCCTTATTTTCCCACTTTATGTGAGAAGAACAATTTCTGTGCTCCCATCACAAGGTCAAGTTGGCCATCCTGCTCTCCCTACTCCTTTTTCCTGTTGCTTTAAATTACACACGCTCTGTTGAATTCTAGCCAGGAACAAAGATCAAAATAGATGCTTCAGCTGAGAGTTATCTTTATTGTTGTTGTTTTTTCTCTATTGCTGTTATGTAACATTGATATTGTTTTTATTTACAATATTAGAAGTTATTGTGAAGTCAGCAAAGAGAATAGTTACCTCTATGACATCAGTTGTTCCAATGGGATAATAGACATACAATCAGAATTTTATAACTATGGCAGACTTGAGAATTTATCTAATCAAGACTCCTCATTTTACAGAGGAGGAATTAGAGATATGGAGAGTTAAAATGAACACAGCTGAGTTGAGCCCCCTTTCTTCCTAACAAACCAACTACTATAGTCAAAAAATAAAATCAACATAACCATAATAAGAAAAGATCAACATTTTACCTAAACAAGCTAAGTAATCATAACTGGAAATGGAGAATTTGAAAAATGATGGGAATAAAGAAAACAATAGGGAACAAAAGGCAATATATGCAGCTTATTCTAAACAGAGCCATCAGCAAACATGATCAGGTCTTATTAAGAGTCTCAAATCCACCTTTGCTACTACAGGAAAACCTTACTAATACCTTTGTTTATCTTTCCCAAATGGTCAAAGATCAAAAATTTGCATCATGTGGATATAGTTGAAGAAACTGTTGATGCCTGATTTTAAAAGAAGAGTTTGTGAATATAATAATGGTATTTAAAATTTTAGAAGGAATGTCTAAGAAAAAGTAAATCAAGAAGTCTATGAAAGTATAGAGAAGACTAAGAGAAATGAGTGGGTCTACATGAGAGACATTTTCTAAATATAAACATAAAAGAGGCAGAAAGTGAGTAACCCTATTCCTGGAGCATTCAAATAGAAGGAAGAAGAGCAGTGTTAGGGACCAAATGCCAAGCACACCTAGACAATGAATAACCAAAAGTTCTTTGACATAACATTGAAAGCCCTTCCCATGAAGATTCTGTGACTCATGACACAAAGTAAGAGACCCACATAGCTCACTTGGCTGTTGTTATTCAGTCACTAAGTCATGTCTGACTCTTTGCAACCCCATATTCTGTAGCACTCAGGTGATTATAATGGCAGGTAGGTGGTCAAAATGGACAGTTGAACATAAAACAACTGGATTAGTGTATTAAAAGTTCTGTTCCTTCCCTTCTACTATAACTAATATCATTCTTTAAGATCTGTTTTAGACCCATTTCCTCCAGGATGATTTCTGTGTTCAACTGACCTGCAACTATCTTAACATTATTTACTATAATGTATTGGTTAGACCCCAGAGACATGTTTTAGAGACTTATACTTTATATGCTTTATATGCTTTACAGGGACACCTATGAAAGTGAAGCAAATTTAGAATTTACCACTTATTATTATAATTTATGGTCTACCACAGCCTTGAAGTCTATTGTCTTCCTCACTACTATGTAAAGGACTCTAGAAATATACATCTATGGGAAAAAAATTAAACAGTATGTGATCCTAACTCTAATGAATAATTTTGTATGAGTGGAAAATCACACTCAGAATCAGGAAAAAAGTCAAGAAAAATTACTTTCTTGATATCATTCTTGGGTCAATCATTCAACAAAAGCTTTGAAATAGCCACACTAAAAGCATTTCTATAGCAGTTGCTAAGATCAAACTTTATTTTTTCCTTTTGCTTATGTAAAAATAGCTATAATTAGGACTAACATTTATTTAGTACTTTTTTTTTTTCTTTTGCCAGTCTCAAGCTCACAATGCTTTCACAGCAATGGAATTGAAGAGAAATGTTTTTAGATTAAAATGAGGTAACTGAGGCTCAGGGAGAAGAGCCTCAAGCCCTGCATCCCACACCTGGGGAAAGCTGCAGTCAGGACTCACTCTGGAGCAGGTTGGTTCCTCAGCTGACTGCACAGAGTGCCCTGGTGAACTCAGTCAGGGCTCACCTTCACTCACCGTCCTGAGCACCTGTGTTCCCTGAAAAACCGGCCGTGTAATAAAGCCTTATTTAAATATATTTCTTGTAGTGTATTTTGTGTGTTTGTGTTAGCCACTCAGTCATGTCCAACTCTTTGCTACCCTATGGACTGTAGCCTACCAGACTCCTCTGTCCATAGAATTCTCCAGAGAAGAATACTGGAGTGAATTGCCATGTCCTCCTCCAGGGATCTTCCTGACCCAGGGGTCGAACCCAGGTCTTCCCATTGCTGGAAGATTCTTTACCATCTGATTAGATAATATATTTGAATTCTTATTTTTTTAGACTTATAAAGAACCAAGTGTTCCAAGGGCTTTAAAAGATATTCTTTTTACCTTCCCCACCCCAAATGTGAGCAGTCCTTCACTTCTTCCCAAGGTTTCAACTTGTACTGTGAGCTCCTTATCCATTTCAGTTAGGAGGACTTTTCTTCTACAACAGAGATGGTTTAATAAGCACTGGATCAGGCACAATATTTTATGTGCTGAAGTTCCACGCTGCCACTTGCTAGCTCTATAAATCGTCATGTAATTTGACTGAGTCCTTACATTTTAATCTGTGAATGGAAAAAAGAAACATTGAAAATGAAAGAAGACAGACTCATGGAAGAAGTCTGGTGACTGTGCTATGTGGTAATGTCAGCATTAGCCAATTCTTTGTTGGGCAAATGTTGATAGTCCGGCTAAGAATATCACTCATTCAATCAGGACTGATGTTTAGCCATTATGCCATAATAAACTAATTCTCGTGATGAAAATAGTTCTTGGAGAGCAAATAGTTGTTTCTCTGCATCCCGAGTGCCTCTCGGTTTCCCAGGCTGTCTCTTCTACCTTCTCTTCTTATGCCTTAGACCTCCCTACTGTCCAGAAAATAAAATGTAATGCCTGACCCAGAAGCACCTTCAAGAATTCTGCTGTAGTTCCACAGCTTATATAGTTTCTAGCTAAACAGAGTTCTTGCAACCCTGGTTATAAATTAGTTTTTAAAATACTCTTGCTTTTAACAGATATTTCTTGAGCATACTAAGTGCCTCAAAATGAAGCATACATGACCCTGTCAGAGAATTTAAGGTCTCCGCTTAACCTTTCAGAAAAGAGAATCAGTTCCAAAGAAATAAGGAGCATTCCCGGAAACTGTTTTATAATATGATTATATGTCTGACTTTAGAAAGAGCTGAGGGTAATCAGTATGCTACACAATTTTCTTTACTGTTTACATTGCTCTCTCTACCACTTGGTGACTTAGGGCTTAATGAGAATTGGGAACTTAAGAATTCAGTTTTATTTTCTAAGGTATAAATTGTTTGTGTTCTTAATAGTTTGTAAACTCACAGTAAACCTTCACACCTGGATTCCCATTGACATTTGATTCTTGCCGAATGTTGAATGTGCTGCAAAGCCATTTATTAATTTACAGCAATTTTTCCTTCACCTTAGTCACTAATGACTCATTACTGATCCATTATGGTCCAACTATTCAACTTCTTTATGGCATAAGCTTGTGTTTCATTTTCAAAAAAATCTGTGCTTTCAGTTTAAATCAGAGGAGCTATTGATGTACAGATGCAGAATATGCTTGAGTAAGCCTTCACATGGGAAAGATTTTTCTGCAACATAAAACTTGCTCCATTAAAGGAAAGTGAAAATGTTGACACCCACAAATCAGTTGATCAGAATCTTAGTCATTAACAGCTTACCATATAAAGTGTAAGTGTACAGGAGAGAACACTTTGAGCTGAAGAAAATGCAATTCCAAAAAGTGAAAAAAAAATCTGATACTTATAGTGAAATCTGTTTTATAGTTAATGCTATATTCACTTAACAAAGAGTAAATTACACACTGAGAAATTAAGTATGTCAGGAACATTGACCCCAGGTTGTGAGAACATAGATGTTGAGTCTGCCATTCTAGAAGGGTCTGTAGAGGGTAGGGTGTTAATGTACTTGACAAATTTATTGTAATTTTGTATAGAATTTGTAAGGGCAAATAGATCCCTGGGCCATCTCTCCTGCAGCTCAAAGAAGTTCCAGTTCTAATTACCTTCACAAGATTTTATGTATTAAAATAGTTTTCTCCATCAAACTTGAAAATTATTCTATATAATCATGAATTTAACCATAGCACAAATGTGCAAGTAGATTAATTTCTGTGTGTCACCTTAGAGGGATCTTTGTGACTATAAAGTTGAAAGAACACTAAACTTAGATGAAGCAAAGAGTTTGTTTGTAAATGTAAATTAAATGAAAAACAAGTTTAAAGATGATGTCAGTCATTACTGTTCCCTCGGTATGCATGCCTCTTTCCTGTAACTTTCCAATGATAAGAACACAAATCAGAAAATCTCAGTAGTATTATAGGAGTGAGAGTAACAGACTAGTGAGAACTTGGAGAAATATTTGATAGTCACAAAAAAGAAAGAAGTGTATAAGGAACAGAGATCAGATTGAATTTATTCCAAAACATACTGAAACTTATCTCTACTAACACTGAAGGAACCAAAGTTTACTTTTCTGATAACACTTTTTGTGTTAGCTTCCCTTCTGAGAAGAGTCTTGTACAGAATTGATAAATATTAGAGATTTAAAGATTACTATTTTCTTTTTCTTGTTTGACCATTTCATAGCTCTTTTCTCCCTTAAGATGTGAGTTTGCTTTTTTCATTTCTTGTAACTTGCTAAATGGCATTAAGGTGTGATTTAAAGTATCTAATGCTGTGATTGAAAAGGGACATATAATACAGCAGTTAGGAGTAAAGTAGGAAGAATACACTAACTATAAAAGACAAGAAAATAACTTAAGCCAGTCATTAATAATTTCTAAAGCAATTTGTTGAGTCCAAGTACATGACTGGCTTTTGAGAAGTTTAGCATATAATTGGTGAAAATACATAACAATATAAGTAGTAATGCTTCAAGATAATGTAATGGACTCTGTAGTATGAACTTAATGATTTAATAGACTTTCAGAAAAAAGAGACCTTGACTTGGAATGAACTTCTGAATTAAAAAAAAAAAAAAAGAGAGAGAGAGAAGGAAAAAAGACACAGAATAATCAGAGTGTATGAACCTAGAATTAAGTAATAAAAAATGAATACAATGTTGATAAGTAGTAAAGATGCAGAAATAATTTCAAGGGAGAGAGCACTCCAAAATGGTTAATGACAAAATGCATAGTTGGCTATACATAGATCACCTGCATAGGATACAGGGAATAGAAATCTGAAGAAACTGGTCTCTCTAAGTGGGCAGTGATGTAGGAGACAGATTTTGGTGTTCATAGTTACAGGGCCAGCTGGAAACAAAGAAAAAAAAAAGTGGGGGGAGATTACTGATGGAATACTAAAGTGTATAGTGGCTGGACCATTTTCAAGCCACTGGATGGTTGAAAGCATGGCATTTGCAAAAGCAAAACACCTTCAGACATTATTTTTGAAAGTCTGTGTGGCATTAAAGAGAAACAAATCTTCCAACTTAATGTATGTTAGGAAGTAGCAGAGGATCTCACACAGTCTGTTATCTTTAAGACGAATACCTAGAAACGCATTATCCCAAGTGATGTGTCCTTTTGTGTATCCCTCATACCCGACTCCAAGTCGGGTAGAATCTAGCCCAACTTTAAAGAGCAATGTCAGGAACAAACCAGATGTGTATACATTAGCAAGGCCAGTCTCTAATATGAGGAATGTATTAGAATGTTAATAAGAAAAATCAGAGTATAACTCAAGTAAATGGCAGAGAACATGAAGAGAAAGGGTGGGACAAACAAATAGGTAACTCTGAGATAGAATTTGCTTGTAAATGTGTTTCATTTAGCCTACTCAGAGTTTTAATAAATATTGGATGTCATGCCTTGCCAAGTCACTTCAGTTGTGTCTGACTCTGTGATCCTGTGGCTTATAGACCACCAGGCTTCTCTGTCCATAAGATTCTCCAGGCAAGAATATTGGAGTGGGTTGCCATGCCCTTCAGCAGCTGATCTTCCCAACCCAGGGTTCGAACCTGCATCTCTTAAGTCTCCTGCATTGGCCAAGGAGTTCTATATACTAGTGCCACCTGGGAATCCCTAAATATTGGATGAGTTCCTAATATTTAGAAATTAGAATATTTAACATTAGAAAAACATTATGGAATATTCTTACTTTGAGAAATCCAGTTGCAAAATTGGGTTATTACTGAAAGATGAAGAATATGCATTGTCCTATTGCATCTTTTCTCGAATTTACCCAAGTCCTTATTTCATCTGTTTAATACCTTATTAAGATCATGATGACTTAATGCAGTTACTTGACCTGCCTGGCTGCTATGTACACCAAGACTTGGGATCTCTGGTTCAAAACAGTAGTCTTCAAGCTGAGTGGTACAAGCCGCACAGATCACAAAGATTTTCTAATGTGTATCTTGGCATAAATGGTTTTAAGAGAATTAAATTCCAAATCTTAAACACTCAAATGCTCTTAAAATTTGTCTTCCTGAGAAGACATCTGGTAGAGGTAATCAACCTGTTTTCTTAGCAAACTTTTCTTTCACAACTGTCAGTCTTAGCATGTTGCACTACCCCAATATGTCAAAGTCTGTAGGTCAACTAACTAAATGGGAAATTTAGAGAATTGGTATCACCAATGCCTTCTATAGACATAGTAAGAAAACCATATATACAGCTTCATATCTTTGCCAATCATACTAACATGAAACATACTTTAAGATGGTGCCTTTTGAATAATGATGAAGTTTTCTGAATTTAAATATTTTATAGATTGGAACTTAAGGGATATGACAGTTTTCATCTATATTGCCTCCTTACTCCATGTTCCCTCTCTTCAGTTATTTTTGACACAATTATTTTGTTTCTGAGAAGAGATTCATGAAACCAAAGTGAAGCATTGATAAGAAATATTGATAAAAGCATCATTTCTTTTCATCCAGGCAACAAATTCATGGTAAGGCTCCATGTTTTTATTAAGCTAGCCATTCTTCATCCATCTTAGAATTAAAGTTTGTAAGTCAAATGATAATCTCAGAAATTTATTTTTATTGATGCCTAAAGTCATATTTTTCTTGGTAAAAACTTAGTCTGATGTTATAGATTATTTGCCAAAGAGAAATGTCTCTACTGTTGAAGCTGCAAGATAGTAAAAAATCAGCAGATACAATATTTTAGTAAAAATATTTTAAAAAAATATGTTAGCATAAAAGCTTGTAATAAAAATAATTTTAGAAAAATAAATTTAAATAATGTATGTATATTTGATGCAGAGAAGTATGATAGGGTTATCAGTAAAATATTTTCAAGCATAACCATATTATACAATGGGTGAATTCTGAATGCAAGAAATGGAATGGAAATGTGAGTTTAAGTGGAAAAGGAAACAAGGATAAAGTCATATTCTTGATTATTAATGATAGTAGATATCAAATTGATACAATATTTCAATTCTAATGGACATACTGACAGGAATGACCTAGGAGTTTTAGTTTTAAATGGCAAGGTTCACATAATGTTGGACATTACGTCTCACATACAATTTAAAGTTTTACTGAATTTACAAACACATAAGGATGTATATAACTTTTCAAAAAAAATCTTTTTGGAGGTATACAGGGAATTTTACTAGAAGATTCAGTTCAGTTCAGTCGCTCAGTCCTGTCCAACTCTGTGACCCCATGAATCGCAGCACGCCAGGCCTCCCTGTCCATCACCATCTCCCAGAGTTCACTCAGACTCACGTCCATCGAGTCCGTGATGCCATCCAGCCATCTCATCCTGGGTCATCCCCTTCTCTTCCTGCCCCCAATCTCTCCCAGTATCAGAGTATTTTCCAATGAGTCAGCTCTTCGCATGAGGTGGCCAAAGTACTGGAGCTTCAGCTTCAGTATCATTCCTTCCGAAGAAATCCCAGGGTTGATCTCCTTCAGAATGGACTGGTTGGATCGCCTTGCAGTCCAAGGGACCCTCAAGAGTCTTCCTCAACACCACAGTTCAAACACATCAATTCTACTTTTCTGGAAAAACTTGAGTTTTGAAATTTTCATTGATTACCAAATCTCATCCTTGATAAGGTAAAGATTGTTTAGATGCCTAGTCTTGTCACACAGAAGACTGGGGCGTTTATATATACTATTTTCTGATCTGGCCAAAAGTGAATTAGAAAATTAGCAGGATTTAATTTTTTTTTTTTTGGTGAGCTGTCCAGCTGTGAAAGGTTAGAGAAAGCAGGTGCTAAGAATAGTGTATAAAAACAGCATAAAAATATTGTGAGATGAGACTGTGGGAAATTTGAAAATCAAGCAGATAATTTTAGATTAATTGTAAATAAAATGCCTGAGAATATTCTAAATACTAAAAGGAATGTTGAGGAGTAAAAAAGAAGTAAACCTCTTTTGAGTAAAGATACGATATTTGGAGTAAACAATAGTTTAAGTACTGGGTGAAATAAAAATAATGCAATATTATTGAATGATAGTGATGAATAACATCATAATACTACGATGTTAAGATGTATTGACAACTTATAATTAACAGTTGTTCACTATTATTGTTAATAGCTAAGTTATGTTACTATAAAGTAATGAGTGGACTTGCTAGAAAATATGTAGTAAAATAGCTTTTACAGAATAATGAAAAAATCCTTTAAATTCTGAACTTAGTCAAAAACAATTTTAGTTCAAACTTGTTAAATACTTGCTATAGGCCAAATATTTACCTGCATTAACTCATTATAATAACTCATTACCTTTCCCATTCAATCCACTGAGAAAGATATTATTACTATCAACATCTTAGCTATTTGAAAACACTGAGGTACAGGCCATAAAGTCTAAATCAAGAAGAAGAAATTACCTAAATTAGCAAACTTATTTTTTAATCAATCTATTAAGATAAATGGTAAAAGAAAAATTGTAGTCTTCTTGGCAGGGGATCTTATTTCAGAAGCAACTGAGCATTGTGCTTCGATCAAAAGCAAGACCACAACTGGAAACAAGCTCTCTTAACCCCTTATCCATTGTCTTAACATAGCCATATAATTCACTACTAATGTTAAAAAAAAATGCTAATTTCCAAAAGGCTGCTTCAGGAAGTAAAATATCAAAAGATTTCACATAAAATACTTTAAACAGTGTCTGGTATATAATTCAGTTTAGTTCAGTTCAATTCAGTCACTCAGCCGTGTCTGACTGTTTGCAATCCCATGAATCGCAGCACGCCAGGCCTCCCTGTCCATCACCAACTCCTGGAGTTTACTCAAACTCATGCCCATCGAGTCAGTGATGCCATCCAGCCATCTCATCCTCTGCCATCCCCTTCTCCTCCTGTTCCCAATGCCTCCCAGTATCAGAGTCTTTTCCAATGAGTCAATTCTGGATGAAGTAGCCAAAGTATTGGAGTGTCAGCTTCAGGATCAGTCCTTTCAATGAACACCCAGGAACACTCAACAATTTTGAGCTACTTCTGTTGTGTACACTAATGATTAATTTTATCTTCAGTTTAGTTCAGTTACTCAGTCGTGTCCAACTCTTTGAGATCCCATGGACTGCAGCACACCAGGCTTCCCTGTCCATCACCAACTCTTGGAGCTTGCTCAGACTCATGTCCATCAAATCGGTGATGCCATCCAACCATCTCATTCTCTGTCATCCCCTTCTCCTCCTACCTTCAATCTTTTCCCAACATCAGGGTCTTTTCCAAAAGACCCTTCTTTTCAGGGGCTTTCCTGATAGCTCAGTTGGTAAAGAATCCACCTGCAATGTGGGAGACCTGGGTTTGATTGCTGGGTTGGGAATATCTCCTGGAGAAGGGAAAGGCTACCCATTCCAGTATTCTAGCCTGGAGAATTCCATGGACAGCCCATGAGGGCACAAAAAGTCAGACATGACCGAGCGACTTTCACTTTCGTAGAAGCTGAAGTTGAATGGTTCTATGATGAAATTTTATCTTGCCTTTAAGTATTTCATTTCTTCTGCAATTTTAGATTTCTTTCATGTTGTTTCATCATCTTTAGGCTTTATATCTTTTTAAAGAAACAATCTGTTACATAAATACTCAAAGCCTAAAATTCTTTGCTTTTTGACTTAAAAATACAATTACTCAAAATTGGTTTTGTATTGTTAAAAGTTGAAAAAATGTGATATTTATATACACTGACCTTCCATTTCTTGCAAACAATAATTGTGTCTAAATAATCCAATGATGTTTTGAACACAACCATCATGTTACATGCCTCATAACATACACAGGATTGAAGTTAATCTTAATAATATATAACTTTATTGTGACATAGGCTACTTTTCCAGTGCACAATTGATTTTTAAGGTTAGGAGACTGGGAAATGAGAACTACAAACTTTAGGAATTTATCATTCTCGGGGGGCCTGGTGAATTTGCAGTTTGAAAAAATCCTCAATATATTCTTAGAGAACACACTCTTAGTCATATCCATTATGAATATGGACCCTAATGAAATACGATTAATATGGAGGCTAAATTAGGAGTCTGGTCCATGTGTGTATATTGGTTAAATAAAACAAAACTGTTGAATAATTAACTTTTGAATAAAATAATGAGATGTTTTAGAACAATACCCAGATGAAAATTAAAATCTTTAAAAGAGTTAAAAGTTATGAGTTTGGGGATTTCCCTGGTGGTCCAGTGGTTAAGAATCAGCCTGCCAATGTGGGGGACATAGGTTTAATATCTGGTCCCATAAAATTCCACGTGCCCCAGAGTGATTAAACCCCTGTGCCACAACTTACTGAGCTCATGCTCTGCAACAAGAGAAGGCACTGAAATGAGAAACCCATCTAAAGAGTAGCCACTGCTCATTGCAGCCAGGGAAAGTGAGTGCAACAACAAAGACTTAACACAGCCAAAAAACAAACAAACAAACAAAAACTAACCAAATAAATAAAATTCCAAAAAAATTTTGGGTTTGTTGCACTCAACAAAATGCACCCAAATATTTGTAAACATTGATAATTAGCATCATAAAGCACATATTGTCAGCTCCTTTCAGTTTGGGGAGAGGGTTGGTGTGGTGAAGGTTGAGAAGGTAGTTACACATACAAATTGGTATCATATCTACAATATCATTTTGGGGTAAGAAAATTACAATTTCTACTATTAGCTTCTTCAGCATCATATTGTTAATTTTTATTCTATCTGTATTTATTATTCTCCAATGGAAAATAGTGGTTCACACTCATATTTATTGAGTTTTTTAGAACATTGCATATAAGAAATCAAAAATTCCTCAAGTAATTACTAATCTGAAATTTTCCCACTATAAATTTAGTTTGTGCTACATAAATCTAAAATATACTGTTTTACCATTTACATAATTGATATTTACCACAGTTGTTATATATTTAGTTAGAATATTCACAGCACAGTCTTGTCAGCTTCAAAACTATTGGCCTCCAGGTGCTGCTTGTGGAAATTTATGTTTTCAATAAAGTGTCCTCCAGCATGAGCAGCTGTGTTTTGTCAAGAAGTTCTAATCCATAACATTCAGTTTCTTCTTTGCACCTTTCATTCTCTTTATACTCACATTCAGATGCCAAAACACATGTCAAAGAAACAATAAGCCTCAGAGGGACTGAGAGAAGAGAAGAGAGAAGGAAAGGGGAAGAAGGAGTGGGGGGAGATGAAGGGAAGAGAAAAATAAAACAGATTGTGATCAACTCACAGCATTTGTTCTTGAGATTTTCATAAATGTTGAGTAGACAAAAGAACTAATAACATGGTTATTTTCATCCCCATGAAGTATTACTGCATCACTTGGAACTTTTAAAGATTATGAAGGATTTTTCTTAGATCAGAACAGTTTAGACTACTTCTTTGAGCTTAATTCAACTGGGATGATTAAATATTTATATTAAAGTATAAATAAGATCATGAAGGATTTAGTTTATCTTACTATGACCATTACTAACCCAAGTTCATATAATCCTCACCTTTATGATGAGAAAACTTTCTCGTCTTCATGTTTTCTTTCTCATTTCCTCTATTATCTTGGCAGCTTATTTATACTTAACATTTTCTTTTTTTAAAATTTTGTTTACATTTTACACATAAAAGCAACAAATAAATACCTTTTTTTTTTTTTTGAGAAAAATAGCCAGATAATTTTCATCTCAAAATTGATTAAATGGGAATGGATAAAGAAGATAGAATGAAGGCACATATTTATATTTGTTCCATCCTCATAGCTATTAAAATCTATTTTAAGTAACACAGCTTCTAAAAGGACATAGCTAATGGGAGAGGAAACATCAAAACAATTTTGAGAGGTGTAGAGAGATTTATGAATGGTAATTTAACATTCCCAAGGAAGTCAAATTCTAAAGCTTGAATCTAAAACCATGGCCATAACAATAAAATAACCCAGTATACACCACAGGGCTCTAAAAGCTCAGGGATTTTTGGCATCTAGTATCTCTCAGAGAGGAGAGGCTAGGGTGCAAGGGGGTAGGGGGAAGCTAGACTAAATCAGGATAGTTTGAAAGATTTTATAAGAAGCGATTAGACCCCTAAAGACTTTCTCCCAATCTACACTGCCAGGTAATTTATCTTTCATTATGGTCTCAGAAATCTGGAGTTTTATTCTATACAGAGGATCAAACAATTTCCATCAGTAAAAATATTGCATCTAATAAAAAACCAAAATGCCAGATAAAACAGCACAGATAACAGCAAAAAAGCTCACAATACTAACATATAAATGAAGGAAAGAAAGATGAAGTTGAAGAGTCTTCTAGAAAAGAGACTCAAGATATTGAGGGGCTTCCCTGGCAGTCTAGTGTTTTAAACTTCACTTCCCAGTGAAGGGGATGTGGGTTCGATCCTTGGTCATGGAGCAAAGATCGCACAACCCTCAGGGCCAAAAGAACAAAACATAAAATAGAAGCAATTCTGTAATCAAAACTCAATTAAGAGTTAACAAAAAGAAAGAAAGAAAGACAATTGAAAATTAGGAAAGTAAGGATAAAAATGTCAAAGAACTGAGCGACATAAATTTCCAAATTGTGAAGGATCACTAAGTGCTGAGCAAAATAAGTGAAAAAGATCAATATTATCATCCTGAAATTTTAGAATACAAAGACTAAAGAAATTATTCTAAAAGCTTTCAGAGAGAAATAATAGCATTAATTATTAGTATGAAGATTCTATAGACAGATATACATGAGACTTTTCAACAGCAACACTAGAATTAAAGAAAATTAAGTACAGCTTTCAAATTCTGGGGGGAAATAACTTCCACTCTGAATTATATATCCAGTCAAATTATCTATCAGATGAAAATGTAGAATAAGGACATGTTAATTAAGGAAATACCTCCCTTCCCTCTCAAATTACCTGTCACTTTCCTCAGACCCTGAGAAAAATTTCTGAACATAAATTCTTTAGTTTTAAGTTCTGTTTACCTAATAGCTTTTTTAAACTCTGGAGGAAATAAAGTAAAATTGCTAATATAAAACAAACAGCTTCTTTACCTGTGAGCATAAATCAACAATCAAGACTCATTTTATATTTTAGAAATACTAAATGATTTTAAAAACAGGCCTCAGGTTAAAGAAAATGATGCCCTTGACATATATAATATAAACAGTGTGGGCAAAATTTGACACAAAAATTGTGTATCAATTTTCCCTGAAATTAAGAAAGAATTGAATTTTCTGAGTCTGAAAGCACCCATCCACATTTAGGGAAAACTGATTTCAAAACATCTGTACTGAGTCAATATTGAATCTCAAGGATAAAGAACTCCTCAAACATTTAGAAAGGTAAATAAGAGAAGCCATACTTCAGGGTTTTCCAAAGTCATGATGATCTATAGAGTATATCTCTGGTGACAATGGAGCAATGACTGTGAAATTATAAAAGGCCAAGAAAGCTGTGCCCATCCAAATGAGTTTAAGTATAGAGGAAGCAGAAAGACATTTCTAAACAAAAAAGC
>SJYQ01000504.1:235067-246026 GCA_006410935.1 Redunca redunca | reverse complement strand
TACCACATATATTTGCAGAAGACTATAACAGAGATGAAACATGAAACATCAGGTGAAAAATTCAGATAATTGCTTAAGTTTTCCTATCATTGAGAAAAAGGAAAAATCTCACAAAACCTTATATCTAGAAAGCCTCCAAAATTTCTTGCAAGATAAGTGAAAATATTCCCCACCTAGCAACATCATAGTTTAACTATAGAAGACACATAAAGAAATAAAGGTTTTCTCTCTGTGTGTTGTGTGTGTGTGAAAGAGTGAGAGAAAGAAAGAGAGAAGAGAGAGAATTAAAAGTTGCCAGAAATAAACAGTAAGTCAACTAGAATAAAACAATTAGATGGATTTCTCTTTTCTCAACTGCAACAATAGAAGATGGAAAACAATGGAATCATTGTTTTGTGGTTCCAAACAAACCAAAAAATCCATCACATAATTCTAAGTAATAATAGAAAAGAACCATTTACATGAAGTTCTACGCATAGTTGTGAGGAGGCACTGAAATGAATTGCTGAGATCCCTCTGCAGGAATTGGAGAAGGAAATGGCAATCCACTCCAGTATTCTTGCCTGGAGAATCCCATGGAGGAAGGAGCCTGGTAGGCTACAGTCTATGGGGTCGCAAAGAGTCAGACACGACTGAGCTACTTCACTTTCTTTCTCTACAGGAATAAAAGATTTAACCTGTCAGCTCCTGAGAATGTTTCAGGAAGACAACTTTGAACTCTTAGTCCCTTTTGGGTGTTCTTAGCTGGTGAAAGCTGTACTACTGAGGTCACAAAGGCCTTTTCTTTTCTTTTACCAGTGAGTCATCTCTTCACATCGTGCGGCCAAAGTATTGGAGCTTCAGCACCAGTCCTTCCAATGAATATTCAGGGTTGATTTCCTTTAGGACTGACTGATTTGATCTCCCTGCTATGCAACAGATGCTCAAGAGTCCTCTCCAGCACCACATTTTGAAGCTCTATTCTCCAGTGCTCAGCATTCTTTACGGTCCAACTCTCACATCTGTACATGACAAGTGGAATAAAAAAAACATAGTTTTGACTAGACAGACCTTTGTCAGCAAAGTGATGTCTCTGCTTTTTAATATGGTTTTTCATGGCTTTAGTTTTGTCATAGCTTTTCTTCCAAGGAGCAAGCATCTTTTAATTCATAGCCATTGTCACTGTCTACAGTGATTTTGGAGCCAAAGAAAATAAAATCTTCTAGTTTTCCCTTTCACCCCATCTATTTGCCATGAAGTGATGGGACTGGATGCCATGATCTTAATTTTTTGAATTTTGAGTTTTAAGCCAGTTTTTTCATTCTCCTCTTTCACCTTCATCAAGAAGCTCTTTAGTTCCCTTTTTCCTTTTCTTTTCTTAACTAATTGCTATGGCTAGGACTTCCAGTAGTGTGTTAAATAAAAGTGACACCCTCATCTTGTTCCTGATCTTAGAGGAAAACCATTCAGCTTTGCACCATTTAGTTAGCTTAGGGCTTGTCCTAAATGAGGTACATTCCTTCTATACTTGTTTCATTGAGAATTTTTTTCAAACAATATGCTGTATTTTGTGAAATGCTTTTTTGCATCTATTGAGATGATCATATGATTTTAATCCTTCATTTTGTTGATGTGGTATATTATATTGACTAACTTGCCAATATTGAATCAACCTTTCATTTATGGAATAAAAACCACTCTATCATGGTGGGCTTCTATCCCTTTTATCCTTTTAATGTACTGCTGAATTGCATTTATTAATAATTGTTGAGAATGTTTACTTTTATGTTCATCAAGGAAATTGGCTTGTAATTTTCTTGTGGCAACTTTGTCTGGTTTTGATATTGGGGTAATACAGACCTCCTAAAGTGAGTTTGGAAGAGTTCTCTCCTTTTCTGTTTTGTTGTTGTTGTTGTTTTGAAAAGTTTGAAATGGATATATGTTAATTATTTTCTGAATGTTTGGTAGAATTAACCAGTGAAGTTATCTGGTCCTGGACTTTTTGCTTTGTTTTGATTACTGATTCAATCTCTTTACTAATATTCAGTCTGTTTAGAATATTTATTTCATCATCATGATTTATTCTTCATCAAATTAGCTTTGTAAGATATACCAGAAAACTGTCTTTCATAGTGACTACATTATTTGGCATTCCAACCAACAAAAAATAAGAGTTCCTATTGCTTCATATCTTTACCAGCATTTGATATCATCAATACATAAACCATTATTTTGGAGCATAAAGTTTATCCCATTAAGGTGCTAACACAAAAAGACAAATTTCAGATTTCTACATATGTTTACTATGGGACAAAACACCATTGTAGAATGAATACCAGCTGTAATTTCACGTAATTTTTTGTAATTTCATGTAATTTTTTGATGATAGCTCACCAAATGATTTTATCTGTTTGATGGTTTCAACGTGCACCTTCTGCCCAACTTAGCTTTTACCTTATTCAATGTCTATATTATTGATATATTTTTATTTCTTACATGCCCTTGTTTTCTCCATATATTAGTTGTATCCCTCATTTAAAGAGGTTTTCCCAAATCAAGTGTCATTCTTGACACTGCCAAGGTTGCAATTGTTCTGCACTTAAACCAGTAAATTTGTCAGATTATTTACTTTTTTCTTAATGTTAGGTTGATTTGGTTATTTAAGTGATACAAAGCAATTAAAACTAAAATTTTAAATAATGGCTTTTGGAGATGGGGGAATATCTTGTTACCATCAAATACAAGCTAAATATATTTGCACTGGGTACTAAACTGGACACTGATAATCCAGGAGTGAATAAATAGAGTCCCTACAACTGGGTTTTAATACTTCAAGATTGAGAATAAATCTGGGGATAGAGCTGCTTAAGAATGAATGCCAAAACAGTTCCAAGAATTAATCAAACTAGGAAGGATGCTTACCTAAGGAAACCTAGGATACAAGAAATGTTTTCTAAACTTTCATAAATAATGGCCTGGAAAGCGTAACCAAGTGTCATAAATACAGAGTGAAGTGAAAACAAAAGCTAAATAATGAGCAGCATGTTTCATGTTAGCTGATGAAGTCAGACTCAAAGAAGGGTCAGGAGGTATTTCTGAAATTAAGTGGGAAAAAAAGCTGCTTTAAATGTGGCAATCCCCAACATGCCCCTGGGGCTGGTGTGGTGGATTAAAGTATTAGTTCAGCTCTGAACTTTATGATATCTGACAACTTTCAGATATCATCAAATATTTTATAATTTCTTATGTATTTGTTCAATTCAAAATTCTTGTGCATTTTTTGCTGTGTTATGAATAAAAGAGAAAGCCTATCCCTTAAGATGCATTTACTCAAGTTGAAAAGATTTATCTACCCACATGGGAGTAAGCAATGTTTTTTATTCAAAGCCAGGAGGGATAAAACTGTGAAGATCTAGTAAGTCATCCTGAAGGCAGCTCCTAAATAAGCCCAACTGATTTTAAAGTCTAGGTTCATTGAGGGAATAAAACAATCAAGTAGTTAGCGATGAGAAAGGAAATGAAACTATTTGATGATCAAGAGAAAGAAACTTGATTCTTTGCTAGTATTGAATCCCATGGGA
Organism: Redunca redunca; assembly: GCA_006410935.1. NCBI lineage: Eukaryota > Metazoa > Chordata > Mammalia > Artiodactyla > Bovidae > Redunca > Redunca redunca. The sequence goes on along the minus strand of SJYQ01000504.1, from coordinate 242,466 downwards.
CAAAGATTTCAAGTCAAGGTTCATGGAATGGAGCGCATTTAAGAATACCTTTTTTTTTTTTTGGCTATTTCATTTGGCACCAGAAGGTCTGAATCCTAGTCACTGAACTGCCAGAAAACTTCCCTCTAAGTAATATCTTTAAGGAAATGGAGGGAATGTTTCTTCCGTGAATATCTATGGCCTTAAGGAAGCAATTGTAGCTGAACTTAGCAAGGGGCAGCAGAGAAGCCAGCATAACCCACTGGTTAGGACTGAAAGATTGAAAATTAAAAAATCATTTCACTGACTGGCTTATTTCCTTAGCATAATGTCCTCCTGGTAAATCCATAAGGTGACATATGGAAATATTTTCTTCTTTTTTTAGGCTAATGGCCCAGTGGAGATATATATACATATATACATGTCACATTTTTTATCCATTCATCTACCAATTAATATTTAGCTTGTTTCTCTATCTTGGCTATTGTGAGTAACACTGAAATGATATGGGAGTATGGATATCTTTTCAAGATCCTCATTTCAATTCTTTTACATATGTACAAGAAGTAGGATTGCTAGGTTACATGGTAGTCCTACTTTTAAATTTTTTGAGGAAACTTCATAATGTTTTCCTTAAAAGTTGCAAAATTTTACATCCCCACCAATAGTACACAATGGTTTTAACTTCTCTACATCCTCACAAACACTTTTTTTCTCATTTTTTTGGACAATAGAAATCTTAATTGTTGTGAGGTGTTATTTTACTGAAATTTTGATTTGCATTTCCCTGATTAGCAGTGATGTTGAGCATCTTTTCTTATGCATGTTGATCATTTGTATGTATTCTTTGGAGAAATGTCTATTGAAGTTCATTGCCATTTTTTAAATTGGGTTATTTGTCACAAAAATGAATGCTTCATGATTCAACTTATCTAAATATCTAAAGTCAGCAAACCCTCAGAAACAGAATAGAATAACGGTTTCCAGGGGCTATGAGAAGGAGAAATGGAGAGTTGCTATTCTATGGTTATAAAATTTCACTTACACAAGATGAATAAGTTTTGAGTATCAGCTCCAAACATGGATTGTTCCTATATTTAACAACATGTGCTTCCCAGGTCCCTTAGTGGTAAAGAATCTGCCTGCCTGTGCAAGGGACGTAAGAGACGCAGGTTCAGTCTTTGAGTCAGGATGATCCTCTGGAGGAGGGCATGGCAACCCACTCCAGTATTTCTGCCTGGAGAATCCCATGGACAGAAGAGACTGGTGGGCTACAGTCCATGGGGTTGCACAGAGTCAGACACAACTGAAGCGACTTAGCATGCATGCATGCCCATAGTATTGTACATTTAAAATTTTGTGAAGAAAATAGACCTCATGTTATGTTCTTACAAATAATAATACTTCAGAGTGAGCATCAGCACCAGGATTTTGGATGGCAGTATGCAGGACCACAGGGGAAAATGCAGCTGCAGTGAGAACAACTGATAAACAAACCCTTAGTGTCTCCAGAGTCTGACTGTGTAGACATAAAAAGGGATCAAAATAACTGACACTGGATTTCTCTTCTTTTATGGTGCTCAAGTTGGATTTAATTTAATTTCAAAGCAGACCTTCTCAACTGAGTTTCCATGATAAAATTTCCCAAATACTTGGAGCATTCATTGTGTATAATAAATTAACTCATCTTTTATGCATCTAGATGATGCTAGATGACAAACAATCTAATAGTGCAATTAAAAACTGTTTTAAGAGTTTGAGACAAAATGAAGCAGTGAATAGAAAAACTTTCTAAACTTTCACTTCCTTGGGAGAACTGGAAAAAAAAAAAAAAAGAAAATAATGCTTAATTTTCTCAGAACCCTGGTTGAGAAGGGCTGATTAGAGACATGAACAAGTAGGACATGTGCTGCACTCCAAGAATTGTACAGCTCATATAGGTAATGTGTATTTGGATAGGTGAAAATAGTTAATATCAGAGACTATATTAGGAACACTATACTTTGACAAAATCACAACATACATTTAGAGTTAGGATGAAAGGTATTCAACAGTTTCAAAGCAGGTGAAAAAAAAATCTAGTCATTATCCATAAGTAGTTATGTGTATTTTGAATTTTTTGAGAAAGAAGTCAAGAGCCTTCTATAAAGCATAAGATCTCAGTTCACTACAGCTGCTTCTGTTTTCTCCTTTTTGGAAGATTTCTCCACACTCCCTCATAAACTCTGCTACATAGCCACAGAGAAATCAGTTACAAAAATCTTCCAGCTTTGGATAAATCCAGTGCTTGCCTTAATGTGATATCAGAGACTAATACATCTGGACACAACTGAGGGTAAATTACTCTAAGGTTCTCAGAATCCAAAATTACTTATATAGGCTTTTTGAAATACCTGCCGAACTAATTCCTTATGTGTGACTAATTCTCTGCTTGGTCACTTCAAGCTAGTGCCAGGCTTGTCAGGGACTCTAACTGTGAATTTAGGCTGATTTCGCTTGTATTGATCCCTTGCCTACAGCTTATCTCTGGGGAAATAGCATGGACCTTAAACAGTATTCTGAGTTAGGTGTTGACACTTATGACTTCCCATATCAACCAGAATAGGGAAGTAATCAGACCAGAGAATCAACTTTAGGAAGATTGTTTTGATGTAAATTGGCAGAAGAAGACTACACATGGAGACAATTAGGATAATTTTATGCTTCAATCAGGGAGGCAGATGTGGGATGGGATTAAAAATAAAAATGTGAACATTTTTCCATGGGAAATTTATAATCAAGTTAAGGACACAAAATGTCTATACAAACCACTTATTGAATAGAACGTCTTAAAATATAACAGCTCACATATTTGGTAACCATTCAATAGCAAATTTTAATTCCATGACTAAAAGAAATAATTTAGATCATGATATCATGCTCTAAAACATGAGCTAAAGTGTTTGATATATTTTTTCTCCTCTGGAAATAAAGGAATAAAACAACTTCTCAGTCTAGGTATGATAGATAAATTAATGAATTTATAGGCTGTGATTTCTTTTTTTTTGTACTCTTGAGTATAGCATATCTTTATGTTCCTCTTTTTACCTTTCCTGTTTTTAAAAGTTTCTTTCCAGAAATTCTTTTTCAATGTTAATTAAAAGTCAATAGTATTGTTAAGTTCTGGTCAAATTTGCTATGAATAAGAAAATTCATACAAATCAGAAAATGGACTGGCTTCTCTGTTTTGTTTGAATTTGTCATTATAAGGTTAGGTATGATACTGGAAATTTGCAAGTTTCTCATACACTGAAAAATCCCTGAAGGTCAGACAACCAATATATTTTGGTTGGCATTAAAATGCCACAGTATCCCAGCACAGTGGGACTTTCATTTGTATATTAACTCATTATCTGCAGACAGTACTGGTGGTGAATTTGCTCACAAATTATCTAATAGTGTAATTTAAAAAAATGTTTAAGGAGTTTGAAACAAAATGAAGCAGTGAATAGAGAAACTTTCTAATTTGATTTATTTTAAAGAATAAATTACAATTCCTCCATTTTAAATAAAATGACATTTGGAATTAAATGGAAAATTTGATGTAGATATAGCATTTTAAGTGAAACAACTTCATACTCAACTCATATATATGTCCCCAAAGGGAAGCAAGTGAACTAATATATGGAATTTGTGCTGTGCTATGCTAAGTCGCTTCAGGCATGTTTGCCTCTTTGAGACCCTATGGATGGTAGCCAGCCAGGCTCCTTTACCCCTAGTGCCACCTGGAAGCCTGTGTGTGTGTTAGTCACTCAGTCATGTCCAACTGTTTGTGACCTCATGGACTGTAGCCTTCAGTCCATTCTCTGTCCATAGAATTTTTCAGATAAGAATAGTAGAGTGGGTTGCCATTCTCATCTCCAGGGGACCTTCCTGACCCAGGGATCAAACCCACATCTCTGTACTACAGGCAGATCCTTTACAGTTTGAGCCATCTAGAAGCCCATTGGGCATTTAAAGTGAAAGTGTCAGTCACTCAGTTGTGCCAGAATCTTTGTGATCCATGAGCTGTAACCCACCAGCCTCCCCTGGATTTCTCCAGGCAAGAATACTAGAGTGGGTTGCCATACCCTTCTCCAGGGAATTTTTTTTTTGACAAACTATAGGAAGCAAGTCTCTTAAACAACAACAACAAACAAGAAAAACTGGATTTGTCTTAAACAACTAGCTTATGTTCATCATATAGGCATTATGGATTTTTTTAACGGGTTTTGTTCACCTCTTACCTTTAGCTATGGTCACTTTCAGAAATAATACAGAACTTATGGTAAAGATTTTCTTCATTTAACTTACCTTTGGCCTAAGTACATGGTGATGTCATGTCAAATCCCACAAAATTGTAAAATAAACTCTTCCAAATCCCATCACTTTAATCACAAGATTTAAAGATATATATTTAAAAACCTTATTGAGATACAACAGATGCATAATTAACTGCTTATATCTAAAGTATTTGATTTGATAGATTTTAACTCATGTATACACTTATAAAACTATGATCATGATTAAGACTGAACATACTGCATTTGCCTTCGTTTCCTCTCTGACTTGATCCCCAAATATGCTTATTTAATTAGTTGTTTTCTGTAATTATGCATTTTTCTAAGATTTTAAATAAATGGGATCTTATAGTATATATTTTATATTGTATCTTTTACCCAGCATGATTATTTTGAGATACCATATTGTAATAATTTCTTTCTATTATTCCTGAATAGTACACCTTTCTATGGATATATTCATTTATCTATTGGTGATCATCTGAATTTTTTCCAATTTTGGTCTATTACAACTCAAACTACTATGAATATCCATGGACAAGTCTCTATATAGATATATTTTTATTCCTCTTGGGTGATAATTTTGGAGCACAACGACTGGGACAAACGGTAGGTCTAGGATGAACCATTAAGAAACTGTCACTGGCACAAACAAAGAAATATAGATCAATGGAACAAAATAGAAAGCCCAGAGATAAATCCACACACCTGTGGACACCTATCTTTGACAAAGGAGGCAAGAATATACAATGGAGAAAAGACAATCTCTTTAACAAGTGGTACTGGGAAAACTGGTCAACCACTTGTAAAAGAATGAAACGAGAACACTTTCTAACACCATACACCAAAATAAACTCAAAATGGATTAAAGATTTAAACATAAGACCAGAAACTATAAAACTGCTAGAGGAGAACATAGGCAAAACACTCTCCGATATAAACCACAGGAGGATCCTCTAAGACACACCACCCAGAATATTGGAAATAAAAGCAAAAATAAACAAATGGGACCTAATTAAACTTAAAAACTTCCGCACAACAAAGGAAACTATAAGCAAGGTGAAGACAGCCTTCAGACTGGGAGGAAATATTAGCAAATGAAGCAACTGACAAACAACTAATCTCAAAAATATACAAGCAACACCTGCAGCTCAATTTCAGAAAAATAAATGATCCAATCAAAAAATGGGCCGAAGAACTAAATAGACATTTCTCCAAAGAAGACATACAGATGGATAACAAACACATGAAAAGAAGCTCAACATCACTCATTATTAGTTCAGTTCAGTTCAGTGGCTCAGTCATGTCTGACTCTTTGAGAGTCTATGAATCACAGCATGACAGGCCTCTGTCTCCATCGCCAACTCCGGGAGTTCATTCAGACTCGCGTCCATTGAGTCACTGATGCCATCCAGCCATCTCATCCTCAGTCGTCCCCTTCTCCTCCTGCCCCCAATCCCTCCCAGCATCAAAATCTTTTCCAATGAGTCGACTCTTCGCATGAGGTGGCCAAAGTACTGGAGCTTCAGGTTTAGCATCATTCCTTCCAAAGAAATCCCAGGATTGATCTCCTTCAGAATGGACTGGTTGGATCTCCTTGCAGTCCAAGGGACTCTCAAGAGTCTTCTCCAACACCACAGTTCAAAAGTGTCAATTCTTCGGCGCTCAGCCTTCTTCAAAGTCCACCTCTCACATCCATACATGTCTACTGGAAAAACCATAGCCTTGACTAGATGGAAATTAGTCAGCAGAGTAGTGTCTCTGCTTTTGAATATGCTATCTAGGTTGCTCATAACTTTTCTTCCAAGGAGTAAGTGTCTTTTTATTTCATGGCTGCAGTCACTATCTGCAGTGATTTTGGAGCCCCCAGAAATAAAGTCTGACACTGTTTCCACTGTTTCCACATCTATTTCCCAGGGAATGGTAGGACCGGATGCCATGTTCTTCGTTTTCTGAATGTTGAGCTTTAAGCCAACTTTTTAACTCTCCTCTTTTACTTTCATCAAGAGGCTTTTAAGTTCCTCTTCACTTTCTGCCATAAGGGTGGTGTCATCTGCATATCTGAGGTTATTGATATTTTTCCTGGCAATCTTGATTCCAGCTTGTGCTTCATCCAGCCCAGCATTTTTAATGACTTACTCTGCATATAATTTAAATAAATGCAGTGACAATATACAGCCTTGATGTACTACTTTTCCTATTTGGAATCAGTCTGTTGTTCCACGTCCAGTTCTAACTGTTGCTTCCTGGCCTGCATGAAGATTTCTCAAGAGGCATGTCAGGTGGTCCGGTATTCCCCTCTTTCAGAATTTTCCACAGTTGATTGGGATCCATACAGTCAAAAGCTTTGGCATAGTCAATAAAGCAGAAATAGATGTTTTTCTGGAACTCTCTTGCTTTTTCCATGATCCAGAGGATGTTGGCAATTTGATCACTGGTTCCTCTGCCTTTTTTTAAAATCAACTTGAACATCTGGAAGTTCACGGTTCAGGTATTACTGAAGCCTGGCTTGGAAAATTTTGAGCATTACTTTATTAGCATGTGAGATGAGTGCAACTGGCACTGCCTATCCTTGGGATTGAAATGAAAACTGACCTTTTCCAGTCCTGTGGCCACTGCTGAGTTTTCCAAATTTGCTGGCATGTTGAGTGCAGCACTTTCACAGCTTCATCTTTCAGGATTTGAAACAGCTCAACTGGAATTCCATCATCTCCACTAGCTTTGTTCGTAGTGATGCTTTCTAAGGCCCACTTGGCTTCACATTCCAGGATGTCTGGCTCTAGATGAGTGATCACACCATCATGATTATCTGGGTCANTAGTGATGCCTTCTAAGGCCCACTTGGCTTCACATTCCAGGATGTCTGGCTCTAGATGAGTGATCACACCATCATGATTATCTGGGTCATGAAGATCGTTTTTGTACAGTTCGTCTGTGTATTCTTGCCATCTCTTCTTAATATCTTCTGCTTCTGTTAGGTCCAGACCATTTCTGTCCTTTATCGAGCCCATCTTTGCATGAAATATTCCCTTGGTATCTCTAAATTTCTTGAAGAGATCTCTAATCTTTCCCATTCTGTTGTTTTCCTCTATTTCTTTGCA
>SJYQ01000504.1:199975-226419 GCA_006410935.1 Redunca redunca | reverse complement strand
TGAAGAAAGTAGGGAAAACCGCTAGACCATTCAGGTATGACCTAAATCAAATCCCTTATGATTATACAGTGGAAGTGAGAAATAGATTTAAGGGTCTAGATCTGATAGATAGAGTGTCTGATGAACTATGGAATGAGGTTCATGACATTGTACAGGAGACAGGGATCAAGACCATCCCCATGGAAGAGAAATGCAAAAAAGCAAAATGGCTGTCAGGGGAGGCCTTGCAAATAGCTGAGAAAAGAAGAGAGGCGAAAAGCGAAGGAGAAAAGGAAAGATATAAGCATCTGAATGCAGAGTTCCAAAGAATAGCAAGAAGAGATAAGAAAGCCTTCTTCAGTGATCAATGCAAAGATTCCCTGGCTGCTGGAGCTGGACTCTGGCAGACACTCTTGTCCAATAACCTGTGAGAAATTGAATCCTGATGACACCATATTCATGATCTTGGAAGCGGACCATCATCTCCCAGTCAAGCCAAGCTCCGCTCACCTCATAATTACACAGACTTGTCAGAAACCTTGAGTCAGAGTCACCTTCAGTTCAGTTCAGTCACTCAGTAGTGTCCGACTCTTTGCGACTCCATGAATCGCAGCACGCCAGGCCTCCCTGTCCATCACCAACTCCCAGGGTACACTCAGACTCACATCCATCGTATCCGTGATGCCATCCAGCCATCTCATCCTCTGTCGTCCCCTTCTCCTCCTGCCCCCAGTCCCTCACAGCATCAGAGTCTTTTCCAATGAAACAACTCTTCGCATCAGGTGTCCAAGTACTGGGGTTACAGCTTCAGCATCATTCCTTCCAAAGAAATCTCAAGGGTGATCTTCTTCAGAATGGACTGTTTGGATCTCCTTGCAGTCCAAGGGACTCTCAAGAGTCTTCTCCAACACCACAGTTCAAACGCATCAATTCTTCGGTGCTCAGCCTTCTTCACAGTCCAACTCTCACATCCATACATCAACACAGGAAAAACCATAGCCTTGACTAGACAGACCTTAGTCTGCAAGGTAATGTCTCTGCTTTTGAATATACTATCCCGGTTGGTCATAACTTTTCTTCCAAGGAGTAAGTGTCTTTTAATTTCATGGCCACAGTCACCATCTGCAGTGATTTTGGAGCCCCCAAAATTAAAGTCTGACACTGTTTCTACCGTTTCCCCATCTATTTCCCATGAAGTGATGGGACGGGATGCCATGATCTTTGTTTTTTGAATGTTGAGCTTTAAGCCAACTTTTTCACTCTCCTCTTTCACCTTCATCAAGAGGCTTTTTAGCTCCTCTTCACTTTCTGCCATCAGGGTGGAGTCATCTGCATATCTGAGGTTATTGATATTTCTCCTGGCAATCTTGATTCCAGCTTGTGTTTCTTCCAGTCCAGGGTTTCTCATGATGTGCTCTGCATATAATTAAAAAAGCAGGGTGACAACATACAGCCTTGATGTACTTCTTTTCCAACTTGGAACCAGTCTGTTGTTCCATGTCCGGTTCTAACTGTTGCTTCCTGACCTGCATATAGATTTCTCAAGAGGCAGGTCAGGTGGTCTGGTATTCCCATTTCTTTCAGAATTTTCCACAGTTTATTGTGATCCACACAGTCAAAGGCTTTGGCATGGTCAATAAAGCAGAAATAAATGTTTTTCTGGAACTCTCTTACTTTTTCCATGATCCAGAGGATGTTGGGAATTTGATCTCTGGTTCCTCTGCCTTTTCTAAAAGCAGCTTGAACAAATGGAATTTCACGGTTCACGTTTTGCTGAAGTCTGGCTTGGAGAATTTTGAGCATTACTTACGAGCATATGAGATGAGTGCAATTGTGCGGTAGTTTGAGCATTCTTTGGCATTGCCTCTCTTTGAGTTTGGAATGAAAACTGACCTTTTCCAGTCCTGTGGCCACTGCTGAGTTTTCCAAACTTGCTGGCATATTGAGTGCAGCACTTTCACAGCATCATCTTTCAGGATTTGAAATAGCTCTTGAATTAGCTCAACTGGAATTCCATCACCTCCACTAGCTTTGTTCATAGTGATGCCTTCTAAGGCCCACTAGACTTCACATTCCAAGATGTCTGGCTCTAGATTAGGGATCACATCATCATGATTGTCTGGGTCGTGAAGATCTTTTTTGTCCAGTTCTTCCGTGTATTCTTGCCACCTCTTAATGTCTTCTGCTTCTGTTAGGTCCAGACCATTTCTGTCCTTTATCGAGCCCATCTTTGCATGAAATATTGCCTTGGTATCTCTAATTTTCTTGAAGAGATCTTTAGTCTTTCCCATTCTGTTCCTTTCCTCTATTTCTTTGCATGGATCACTGAAGAAGGCTTTCTTACCTCTTCTTGCTATTCTTTGGAACTCTGCATTCAGATGCTTATATCTTTCCTTTTCTCCTTCGCTTTTCGCCTCTCTTCTTTTCTCAGCTATTTGCAAGGCCTCCCCTGACAGCCATTTTGCTTTTTTGCATTTCTCTTCCATGGGGATGGTCTTGATCCCTGTCTCCTGTACAATGTCATGAACCTCATTCCATAGTTCATCAGACACTCTATCTATCAGATCTAGACCCTTAAATCTATTTCTCACTTCCACTGTATAATCATAAGGGATTTGATTTAGGTCATACCTGAATGGTCTAGCGGTTTTCCCTACTTTCTTCAGTTTAAATCTGAATTTGGCAATAAGGAGTTGATGATCTGAGCCACAGTCAGCTCCCGGTCTTGTTTTTGCTGACTGTATAGAGCTTCTCCATCTTTGGCTGCAAAGAATATAATCAGTCTGATTTCGGTGTTGACCATCTGGTGATGTCCATGTGTAGAGTCTTCTCTTGTGTTGTTGGAAGAGGGTGTTTGCTAATGACCAGTGCATTTTCTTGGCAAAACTCTATTAGTCTTTGCCCTGCTTCATTTTGCATTCCAAGGCCAAATTTGCCTGTTACTCCAGGTGTTTCTGGACTTCCTACTTTTGCATTCCAGTCCCCTGTAATGAAAAGGACATCTTCTTTGGGTGTTAGTTCTAAAAGATCTTGTAGGTCTTCATAAAACCATTCAACTTCAGTTTCCTCAGTGTTACTGGTTGGGGCATAAACTTGAATAACTGTGATATTGAATGGTTTGCCTTGGAGACGAACAGAGATCATTCTGTCATTTTTGAGATTGCATCCAAGTACTGCATTTCGGACTCTTCTGTTGACCATGATGGCTACTCCATTTCTTCTGAGGGATTCCTGCCCGCAGTAGTAGATGTAATGGTCATCTGAGTTAAATTCACCCATTCCAGTCCATTTTAGTTCGCTGATTCCTAGAATGTTGACGTTCACCCTTGCCTTCTCTTGTTTGACCACTTCCAATTTGCCTTGATTCATGGACCTGACATTCCAGGTTCCTATGCAATATTGCTCTTTACAGCATCGGATCTTGCTTCTATCACCAGTCACATCCACAACTGGGTATTGTTTTTGCTTTGGCTCCATCCCTTCATTCTTTTTGGAGTTATTTCTCCACTGACCTCCAGTAGCATATTGGGCACCTAATGACCTGGGGAGTTCCTCTTTTGGTATCCTATCCTTTTGCCTTTTCCTACTGTTCATGGGGTTCTCAAGGCAAGAATACTGAAGTGGCTTGCCATTCCCTTCTCCAGTGGACCACATTCTGCCAGGCCTCGCCACCATGACCTGCCCGTGTTGGGTTGCCCTGCAGGCATGGCTTGGTTTCATTGAGTTAGACAAGGCTGTGGTCCTAGTGTGATTAGATTGACTAGTTTTCTGTGAGTATGGTTTCAGTGTGTCTGCCCCCTGATGCCTTCTTGCAACACTTACCATCTTACTTGGGTTTGTCTTACCTTGGGCGTGGGGTATCTCTTCACGGCTGCTCCAGCAAAGCACAGCCACTGTTCCTTACCTTGGCCGAGAGGTATCTCCTCACTGCCGCCCTTCCTGACCTTCAATGTGGGATAGCTCCTCTAGGCCCTCCTGCGCCAACGCAGCCACCGCTCCTTGGACGTGGGTTGGTCTTCCTGGCCGCCGCCCCTGGCTTCGGGTGCGGGGTGGCTCCTACCGGCCACCTTCCCTGGCCTTGGACGTGGAGTGTCTCCTCCCAGCCCCCGACCCTGGCCTCGGATGTGAGCGTGGCTCCTCCAGACTGTTGCTCCTGATCTCGTATGCAGGGTGGCTCCTCCCGGCCGCCGCCCGTGACCTCGGACGTGTGGTGGCTCCTCTCGGCCGCGCTGAGTGTGCTGGCCATCGCAGCTGCTTGCACTGAGTGCTCTGGCTGTTGCAGCTGCCGAGGAAAGGAAAAGACAGGTCAGAATTACAAGGCCTAACTCCTTCATCCTGGGACTTTGCCTGTGGAATAAAGCAAGGGGTTTTGGGGCTGTGCCTTCATTTTTGTCAGTAATGCATAATGCGTTCCTGACAACTGTCAGTTCCTCACTGGCTATTAGCTAGAGACCTTCCTGAGTTCCTTGCCACATGAGCCCATCCAAAGAGCAGCTCACAATATCAATATCTTGTTACCTCAAACAAGAGAGAAAACTCAAGATACAAGCCACCATCTTTTTATAACCTAATCTCTGAAGTGATAGCTTATTACTTTTGCCATATTTGATTCAAAGTGAGTCACTAGGTCCAGCCCACCCTGAAGGGCAATATTTAAATAAGGCCATGAGTATTAGAAAGTGTGAATCATCAGAGACTATTTTATATACTGCCTTCTATGTTTCTTTATGCATTTCATCCAAACTCAGAGGTAATCACTACCCTAAAATTGGCAAATGTTATTTATAAGCAAGTATTTATATTTTTACCTGTTAATGAATTCATAGTAAATATTATTTCTTAAAGATCTATATATATTTGTTGTATTTAAATATAAAATGTATATATCCATTTGCTTCCCCTATCAGCATATATTGATGTTCATAATGATGATTTAGTTCATATAATTTACTTGCTATACAATATTTCATTGTATTAATAAGTCACAGTTAATTTATGCAATCACCTAACAAGAAAATAATTAGGGTTTCTTTTTCACATTTATTCTATTACAAAGTGAAAGTGAAAGTCGCTCAGTTTAACTCTTTGCAACCTCATGCAGTCCATGGAATTCTTCAGGCCAGAATACTGGAGTGGGTAGACTTTACTTTCTCCAGAGGATCTTCTCAACTCAGGGATCAAACCCCGGTCTCCCACATTGCATGTGGATTCTTTACGAACTGAGCCACAAAGAAAGCCCAAGAATGCTGGAGTGAGTAGCCTATCCCTTCTCCAGTGGATCTTCACAATATAGGAACGGAATTCAGGTCTCCTGCATTGCAGGAGGATTCATTACCAACTGAGCTCTTAAGGAAGCCTGATTCTATTGCAGAGTGTTGTGAAAGATGTTTTTCTAAATGGTCTCTGTGCATATATGGGAAAGTCTCCCTCAGTTCAGTTCAGTCCCTCAGTCGTGTCCGACTCTTTGCAACCCCATGAATCGCAGCACGCCAGGCCTCCCTGTCCATCACCAACTCCCAGAGTTCACTCAGATTCACGTCCATCCAGTCAGTGATGCCATCCAGCCATCTCATCCTCTGTCGTCTCTTTCTCCTCCTGCCCCCTATCCCTCCCAGCATCAAAGTCTTTTCCAATTAGGCAGCTCTTCACATGAGGTGGCCAAAATACTGGAGTTTCAGCTTTAGCATCATTCCTTCCAAAGAAATTCCAGGGCTGATCTTCAGAATGGACTGGTTGGATCTCCTTGCAGTCCAAGGGACTCTCAGGAGTCTTCTCCAACACCACAGTTCAAACGCATCAATTCTTTGGCGCTCAGCCATCTTCACAGTCCAACTCTCACATCCATACATGACTACTGGAAAGACCATAGCCTTAACTAGACGGACCTTAGTCGGCAAAGTTATGCCTCTGCTTTTCAATATGCTATCTAGGTTGGTCATAACTTTTCTTCCAAGGAGTAAGCATCTCTTAATTTCATGGCTGCAGTCATCATCTGCAATGATTTTCAAGCCCCCCAAAATAAAGTCTGACACTGTTTCCACTGTTTCCCCATCTATTTCCATGAAGTGATGGGACCAGATGACATGATCTTCATTTTCTGAAGGTTGAGCTTTAAGCCAACTTTTTCACTCTCCTCTTTCACTTTCATCAAGAGGTTTTTTAGCTTCTCTTCACTTTCGGCCATAATCATGGTGTCATCTGCATATCTGAGGTTTTTGATATTTCTCCCGGCAATCTTGATTCCAGCTTGTGGTTTCTCCAGCCCAGCGTTTCTCATGATGGACGTTGCATATAAGTTAAATAAACAAGATGACAATATACAGCCTTGATGTACTCCTTTTCTTATTTGGAACCAGTCTGTTGTTCCATGTCCAGTTCTAACTTGCTTCCTGACCTGCATACAGATTTCTCAAGAGGCAGGCTAGGTGGTCTGTTATTCCCATCTCTCTCAGAATCTTCCACAGTTTATTGTGATCCACACAGTCAAAGGCTTTGGCATAGTCAATAGAGCAGAAGTAGTTGTTTTCCTGGAACTCTCTTGCTTTTTCCATGATCCAGAGGATGTTGGCAATTTGATCTCTGTTTTTTCTGCCTTTTCTAAAAGCAGCTTGACCATCTGGAAGTTCACGGTTCACGGTTTGCTGAAGCCTGCCTTGGAGAATTTTGAGCATTACTTTACTAGCATGTGAGATGAGTGCAATTGTGCGGTAGTTTGAGCATTCTTTGGCATTGCCTTTCTTTCGAATTGGAATGAAAACTGACCTTTTCCAGTCCTGTGGCCACTGCTGAGTTTTCCAAATTTGCTGGCATGTTGAGTGCAGCACTTTCACAGCATCATCTTTCAGGATTTGTAACAGCTCAACTGGAATGCCATCACCTCCACTAGCTTTGTTCATAGTGATACTTTCTAAGGCTCACTTGACTTCACATTCCAGGATTTCTGGCTCTAGATGAGTGATCACACCATCGTGATTGTCTGGGTCGTGAAGATCTTTTTTGTATAGTTCTTCTGTGTATTCTTGCCACCTCTTCTTAATATCTTCTGCTTCTGTTAGGTCCAGACCATTTCTGTCCTTTATCGAGCCCATCTTTGCATGAAATATTCCCTTGGTATCTCTAAATTTCTTGAAGAGATCTTTAGTCTTTCCCATTCTGTTTTTTCCTCTATTTCTTTGCACTGATCACTGAAGAAGGCTTTCTTATCTCTTCTTGCTATTCTTTGGAACTCTGCATTCAGATGCTTATATCTTTCCTTTTCTCCTTTGCTTTTCATTTCTCTTCTTTCAACAGCTATTTGTAAGGCTTCCCCAGACAGCCATTTTGCTTTTTTGCATTTCTTTTCCATGGGGATGGTCTTGATCCCTGTCTCCTGTACAATGTCACAAACTTCATTCCATAGTTCATCAGGCACTCTANTCTCTCTCTCTTTTTCTTTTGTCTGGACCAGAAACAGACCATGTTAATTTTTAAGCTACTCTGTGCTGTTTTTTTCCATTACTTGTACTAAAATGTATCCTTAATAAAAACAAGAGGTAAAACACATAGAATTCAATAAAAGATAAACTATTCAACAATTTAAAGTGCTACAGAAAGTTAAGAAGTGTAAAGTAGAAATGTTTTACTTATTTTTCATTGGTGATAACAAACCCAAAAATAGTTTGACAGAAACCAGTAGCTGATGAGTTGAAAGCTGTACTGGTTGTTAGTGTTATTCTCTCTATGTTTCCACCTCTCAGTCTCCAGAATCATGTTGAGATTGTACTTCCTGGCCCCACTGTGGTAGGCATTTGACTAGTTTCAGCCAATGAGTTGTAAGGGTGAGTTGCCTGCATCCCTTTAGGGTTGAAGGTTTCATTATTAATTCAGAGTTGTTTTCCCCACCACAGCAGCCACTAAGTTCTCATGGTTTGCTCCTTTATTTGGATGGGGTTAGAAGTGAGGAGATCTGCATAAGAGTAAGTGAATCTTTCTCATTACAATCCCTTGTGATATTAGAATTTATCTCCACAGCACATCAGAACCTAGCCTGACATTACGTAAGTTGATACAAAAGGGGTGTGAACTCATGTCCATACCATAAGGTGTAGTAATGAATAATGGAATATCTCAGCAGCTTTAAACAACAAAATTTCATTTTTCTTACAAACTACATGTCCATCATGAGTTAACTGTGGGCTTTGCTCCACATTTTCCTCACTCTAGGCTCCAGGCCAACAGAGCAGTCACTATCCGGAATGTCGCCAGTGGCTGGGGTAGAGGGAAAAAAAGCATGTGGCAAATCCACACAGGCTCTTTAAGCCTCAATATGACACATGTCAATTCCACATATATTTTCTTTTAGTTTAGGTTCCCTACAAGTAGCTCCTGAGCTAATGATTCATGTAAAAGTAATATAAATAGTGTTTATGGCTAAAATAAATAGTGTTTATGGCTAAACCAGCAGGAGGGTGGGGAAATGGGAATGAAAGGAAAGGAAGCCAAGATATGTTGCAACATCAAGCAAAGTGCCCTAAAATTTTGGCTCCATCTTCAAGGTAGCTCTGGAGACTGGTCAAATGAAGCCTGAAATGTCCTAACCGGGGGGCATAGAACCTGCATTATTATTCCTTGTTACTTGTCATCTACTTTCTCAGGGTTTCCACTGTGGTGATATAAAATTCCAGGCTTTGGGGACTCCAGTGACACTAAACAGTATCACAGATCTGGATATTAGCAATGAAAACACAGGAGTCTTTGTGCATGAAATTGCAAAGGGCTCCTGGGGATAGGAAGGTACTGACAGTTCTGGTATGCATGTCAATGACAAGGCACAAAACGCCTAAGCTTTAGGAGCCTGGGAAGTGTAATCCTACTGTATTAGCAGGAGGAGGTACTGACAATAGTTAGTGAGTAGTACTAATCACAACCACTAGGAATTGGGAGATAAAATAGAACTGCAGATTTTTATAGCAACATTATTAGATAACTAGTGTGTCCAAGTGGAGTGGAAAGGAGAAGGAAAGAAGAGGAGAGGATAGAAGGAGAATAAGGGAGGATGAAAGAAAATACAGGTTGAAGGCTGAAGCAGATTTTTTCTGTCTTTTAACATTTAAAATCCTTGAGTGGGACTTCCCTGGTGATTCAGTGGTTGAGATGCCACACTTCTAAAGCCAGGAATATGGATTTGATCACATAAATAGATGAGGAAACAGTGGAAATAGTGTCAGACTTTATTTTGGGGGTCTCCAAAATCACTGCAGATGCTGATTGCAGCCATGAAATTAAGAGATGCTTACTCCTTGGAAGAAAAGTTATGACCAACTTAGATAGCATATTCAAAAGCAGAGACATTACTTTGCCAACAAAGGTCCGTCTAGTCAAGGCTATGGTTTTTCTAGTGGTCATATATGGATGTGAAAGTTGGACTGTGAAGAAGGCTGAGTGCCGAAGAATTGATGCTTTTGAACTGTGGTGTTGGAGAAGACTCTTGAGAGTCTGAAACTCCAGTACTTTGGCCACCTCATGCGAAGAGTTAACTCATTGGAAAAGACTCTGGTGCTGGGAGGGATGGGGGGCAGGAGGAGAAGGGGACGACTGAAGATGAGATGGCTGGATGGCATTACTGACTCGATGGATGTGAGTCTGAGTGAATCCCGGGAGTTAGTGATGGACAGGGAGGCCTGGCGTGCTCTGATTCATGGGGTCACAAAGAGTCGGACATGATTGAGCAACTGAACTGAACTAGTTAACTAAGATTCTACATGCTACACAGCACCGCAAAGAAATAAAAAACAAACAAACAAAGAAAAGCAAGAAGCCAAATGTCCATGAAAAAGAAAATGGAAAAATAAATTTAAAGTAATAAAAGCCTTTGAGAATATGCTGACATGCATACATATGTGTGTGTGTGTGTGTGTGTGTGTATTTTGTATGTATGTGGAGAGAGAGACAGAGAGAGAATATGTCATTACAGAAGGTGCCTTTGAAGATGTAATTAAGAGAGAATAGATGAGGCAAGATTTTCTAGAAAACATAAAAGAATGGAATCCCCTGTACAGGTCAAATATTTTCATAAATGTAGAAAGAAAAGACTTACTTAAATGAAAAAAGAAAACAATACTAGTGATAAGACTGATTTGAAATGCAAATAAATCTACAGGCACGGGGCTGGGGAAGTAAGGGTCTCAAGTGTCACCTGACCTCCATTTTCTCTGAGTTAGAATTACCAAAGTCATCTCTAGAAGGGGAGAAGGGGAAGAAGAGGGAACCTAGGAATACAGGCAAGTTGGGAACAAACATTGAGGAGAATAAGAGCGGAGTCCCTAGCTTTATGATGAAGTGTGTATGGCAACAGTGAGGACCAATGAGGGTGCAGAACAGAAATCTGAAGTGATTGACTCACATGCTTCCTTACATACTGAGCACGTATGGTGCTGTTGTGGAGGAGGGTATGGAAGACGGTGGCACAACTCTGTGAGAGGAGAAAGGGATTTGTGCTTTTGGCCATGGAGTGATTAATGTGAGCTTTTGCATGGCATCATCTTGTAAGGAAATAAGAGAAGCTAAGAAAGTGCTGAAAGATAGGGAGAATATAGTGTTAAGAGCTGGATCAGCCAGAGTCGAACTAATGGTATAAGAGACCAATAAGGCAAGAAGTTGTATATATTAAACTACTGAAATTTTGACTATCATGGATTCTGCATTCAGAGAGATAGTGAGGTTAAGTGTAGGGCATTAATTTATAGTCAAGAAATTATAAGATTAGGGTAGGATGTTGGGCACTTTATTCACATGTAAAAATTGATTGAGACATTGAAATGACCAAGAGGTTGGATATAATGTAATTTTTGGTGCATAATATTCTATAGTGCAAAATACAGTGTTAATTGTTGAGACACCACTGTTGGAGTCCTGAATTTCTGGAATTAAATGTCTAAAACTGTAAATTGTATTTAATACTATCTGTCCTCACTACTTAACTAGTTGTTTTACTAATGATATTCTTTCTCTTGAAAATTAAATGCAATAATGAATGTGATGTCTTATCTAATATGCAAAGTTGTAGGAAAATCCTTTCAGGTGGAACTAATAGTAAAAAATCTTCCTGCCAATGCAGGAGAATAAGAGATGCACATTGAATTCCTGGGTCTGGAAGATCCCCTGGAGGAGTAAATGACAACCCATTCCAGAATTCTTGCCTGGAGAATCCCTGGAGCAGCCCAGCAGGCTACAGCCCTTGGGTTCGCAGAGTCAGACACAACTGAAGCAACTTAGCACACAAGCGAATATTATGCTTGCATGTTCAAAATGGCACGTAATAACATAGCACAACAAATCAGAAATGACCTATATGTGCTAAATAAGATTGAGCCAATATTTGAAAATGCCAGATATCATTGCTCTTGTTCAAATGCAATGTGATTAGGGGAAAGAGGTAGTTGGTCTCAGATCATGTGGTATTGATCCCTGTTCTCCTTAAATAAACAAGAATAATTTGATGTAAGTTACTATCTGTCTTTGTCTGGGAAATACAATAGAATAGTAAGCAGGAAAACTTAGTTGAGACTCCATTTAAGTAACAAGACAGAGCAGGATGTGGTATTGTTACGTTAAACACCTTGAAGTGAGTTAATATGATTATAATATGGTTTCTTTAAATAAGCCAATTATAGCATGCACAGGTAATTAATTATTGTCAGTGTTAGTATATGAAGCTTAATCTTCCAATTCCTATTTATATATCTATGAGACTTTAAAATGCATCACCATGAATGTAAATGATCTTATTTTACACTTTTATAGCCCACCCAGCTAGAAATGTTTTACTTTTCATTTAATTTTTATTTTTTTCATTCATATGTTTATTCTTTCACTCACTTATGTAAAATTCTTATCAATTAAGACTACATGGGGATTCAAGTAAGATACTTGATATATATTTGGTACATGTATGTGTTATTATTTTAAAAAAAATCAGACATTAATTCACTGGTGAAAGAGGTGATTCTAATGTGACAATAGTTTAGCCTGCTGTGTCTTAATATTTAAAAAGAGATATCTTCAAGGAGATAATCTGATTGGGGGTGGGAGGGAAACATACACAGAACAATAATTCAAATGTCCAAAAAGATTGTTTTAAACTCCATAGAGAGATAGAGCTGGAATGTACACATAGAGATTCAGGGGAGGGAGAAATAGCATTTCTTTGAAAAAAGGATACAAAATTCCTATAGAAGAGAGGAATTCAAATTAACCACGGAGGATTAGCAAAATTTCTATGTCCATAAAGAGAAGAGTTATTGAGAGGAAAGAGTATACAGTTAAGACAGTGCTGAGCAAATTCATGAAGTAAAGCACATTCCATTTTAAATTATTTTTCAGTTAAATAAAATGGAAGGATCTTCACATTAGCTTTCCATGAATACATGCACACATAATTTCCAATTTTTCAAGAAAATTTCACATACATAATGAAGTGAGATCAGAATGACTTGATGCAGCATATTAGTGGTAAAAAAAGGAATAAGCAGGTTTATAATCTGTTTAAAATTAAACTGACCAGCTTTGCTGATGGACTAGAAGAATGTAAGAACAAAAGTCAAAAATAACTATAAGCTATTGATTTTACCAATTGAATTAGTGAATACATGTAGTCTCATTAAAAACAATGAATGTCTTTCCTCTTAGAAAAGACATTTTCCATGTCGAGAGGGTTTATCTTTCTACCTCATGAACTGGGAACTGAAGTGAGCTATTTCTTGCCTAACTACTCAAACATCTCTCTCTAATTCTCATCTCAGTATAGTCAGAGTTTTTATTCATTCTTTCATGATTCAGTTCACATTAATTTTGATGATTCCTCATCTGGATAGCCCAACACCACTTTAATGACCTTCAGATTCATTTATCCAACAAAATACCAAACATCACAGTTAAGACCAACATCATTAAAACTGACAACAGTTTGTCTCTTTCTTCTCCTTGTTTATCTCCTGTCTCAAAGAACAGCACTATCATCTACCACACTCTCAATGCCTAAAATCCAGGATCATCTTTGAATCCCTCTCTCCCTCACTTTGAACAATCAGCAGACCTGGGTGGTTTCAGTCAGTGTGATTCCCCTAATAAATCTATCCAGTTGATTAGTGTTTTTCTTTTCTTCTTTTACTTTGAAGTGAAAGGTAACCTGGTTATTGGCTTATTAGTAAATTGGATTGATTTGATGTTGGAGATTTTCCAGGTGGTGATTCAGAACAACAGGGATTAAGATATTGGCCAGTGGGACTAAGATGGACATAAAAAATTAGAGATGCATTTTGTCTGATAAAATAATAAAAATGTTATGTCAATTTACAAGACAGCATTAGTTTTGTAAATNAAAGTTAATGATTCTTGATTTATATATCAATTTAACACAAGGAAAGCAAATTATCATCTCATATTTTTTATATTAATAAAGTGAGTATTCTTTTAAAAATCTCAATGTGTAGTCTTTTATCATGCTGAAAGAAGAAATTAGCTTCCGATTTGACATGAAAAGCTATCTTTAGCTGAATTTGTGTAGTGATTAGACAGAGTTGAATCACTCTGCAGAATAAAGTAAAAAGAATGTATATTCTTTACGGTTTCCAGAAACAAGATCTATAGACTATGGAATGGCTTTATCCTTGATAGATTAGTAACCAGAAGAGCTTTAAGAGGAGGAATAGCTAATGAACTTTTAAATTTTTTTCACTGAGAAATACAGAAATAAAAATGTGTAGAAATAAAAAAATGAATACAGCTAAATACATTTTTAAAAGGGAAATATGTGATGAGTACCCACGCAGATTAAGCCACTGCCATTATGAACAACCCATTTCCTAGCCCTTCTAATCACTGTTCCCTATCAAAGATAATCATTAAACAAACTTCTAGCATCACAGTGGATTTGATTAGCTTGGTACGGAAACGTTTGTAAATGGAATTGTTCAATATAAAACACCTGTCTGTTTTTGTTTTTGTTTTTGGTCATGTGCCCATGCGCAGCTTCCTTCATGATTCTAAAGCAGGGTTTCTTAATCTTGGACTGTTTCCATTTTGGACCAGATAATTATTTGTTAATACAAGCTGTCCTATGCATGAATATTTTGTAGCATCCCTGACATCTATCCACTGGAAGTCAACAGCACTCCCCTAGCTGTGACAACTGAAAATGTCTCCAGAATTCTCAAATACCCAGAGGGTAAAACCATCTCTAAATGAGAACTACTATCTACAAGATTCAGCTGAATATACTAAAAATTGTTAATCTACTGTTGATTGACTTTTGACTTATTTCTCTTATTTTATTTGTTGTTATAAACATTCTTGTATGACCTATGGCAACCACATGCAAGTTTGTTTGATAAATGCATATAGGTGGAATTACTAGATCAAAGAATATGTTTTAGAACATATGTTAGTTTTCCACAGTGGTTGTGCAGTTGTGCCAACTTATTCTCCTATCAAAATTGTGTGTGACAGTTGCTATATAATGCTTCATATTTTCAGCCTCAAATAATAGCACTTCTGATAGGTATGAAGTTTCATCTTAGGTTTTCTTCTGCACTTTTTAAAAATTAAGTGAAGTGCTTTATTTTATGTTGAATGGATATTTGGATATCTTTATTCGTGAAGTACACGTTCAAGACTTTTGCACATTTATTTTGCCTATTGGTTTGACCATTTTTTAGAAACAAATGTGTAAGTTATATGATGCTGAATACCAATATTTGTCCTTTGGTTTTTCTGATAATCATCATTCTAACAAGTATGAGGTGATAGCTCATTGTGGTTTCTATTTGCATTTCATTGATGATCAGTTATTTTAGAACCTTTTCACATATCTGTTGGCTATTTATATGTTTTGACCAATGGAACAGAAATGAGAGCCCAGAAATTAACCTACATACGGTCAACTGATTGACAGAGTCCCCCAGATATACAAAGAAATTATAGTTTCTTTAATAAATTGTGTTGGTGAAAAGGGACATTCACATGCCAAAGAATGAAACTGAACCCTTATCCTACAGCATCACAAACATCAAGACAAGATGGTTTAAAGATTTAGCTCTAAGGACTGAAATGGTAAAACTACTAGAAGAAAACAGGGAAAATCTTCTTGACATTGGTCTTAGCAATGATTTTTTGGGGGGCTGTGACACAGAAATCACAAGCAACACAAGCAAAAATAGACAAGTAGGGCTCCATCAAGGGCTTCCCTGGTGGCTCAGCATTAAAGAATCCAGCTGCAATTCAGGAGCCTCAGGAGACACAAATTCAATCTGTGGGTCAGGAAGATCCCCTGGAGGAAGGCACAACAACTCACTCCAGTATTCTTGCCAGGAAAGTCCTATGGGCAGAGGAACCTGGGGGGCTATAGTCCATAGCGTCACAAAGAGTCGGACACAACTGAAATGACTTAGTGGCAGCAGCAGGACATCAAACTAAAAAGCTTCTGTACAGCAAAGAAAATAATCAATAGAATGAAAAGATAATCCATGCAATAGTAGAAAATATTTGCAAATTATTGATATGATAAAAAATTAGCATTCAGAATATATAAAGAACATCTACAATTCAACAATAAAAACACAGGTAACCTGATTAAAAAAGGCAAAGGACCAGGCATTTTTCCAAAAAAGTTTTACAAATATCACATTCTATTATTGATTCTTGGATTATATTCTATACTGTAAACTGAACCATGTTACAATCTTTTCTTTTTCAGAGTAACAGAAGATTCATTGGTGGAATTTTGAATGCCCCATAGACTCTTCTTTTGTCTCACTAATTTTCTGTCTCTGAAATCCATCAATATAGTTGTCTGCCTAGTGTTTCCATTTCAGTGAATTTATGGGCTTATTTGGAAGACCTAATTAGAAACAAAGTTATGTACAATGAACCAGATGATCTTTGGGGGAAATCTCTGAAAGGAAATTAATCCTTGATTTTATGATAGCATAGTTTTATTCCTCACTCTGGTACCTCCACTATCAACATCTCAGATCTTAGATCTATTCCCGGTAACCTCTTGTCTAAAGTTACTTCATATCTAGAACTTATGAAAGAGGCTGAAGTTCTTTATCAATCTATCTACTGAAACTGGCCCAATATCTATTACTAGAAAAGATTGTTGAAGGCCTGGGCCCACTGTACCACATGCCTTCCTAAAAGGATTCAAAAAATTTCCTGTACTGCCATAGCTCCTCTTCCCATCAAAAGAGCAAATGGATATGGTTACCAAAATCACTGCAAATGGTGACTGCAGGCATGAAATTAAAAGACGCTTACTCCTTGGAAGAAAAGTTATGACCAACCTAGATAGCATACTGAAAAGCAGAGACATTACTTTGCCAACAAAGGTCCGTCTAGTCAAGGCTATGGTTTTTCCAGTGGTCATATATGGATGTGAGAGGTGGACTGTGAAGAAACCCGAGCGCCAAAGAATTGATGCTTTTGAACTATGGTGTTGGAGAAGACTCTTGAGAGCCCCTTGGACTGCAAGGAGATCCAACCAATCCATTCTGAAGAAGATCAGCCCTGGGATTTCTTTGGAGGGAATGATGCTGAAGCTGAAACTCCAGTACTTTGGCCAACTCATGCGAAGAGTTGACTCATTGGAAAAGACTTTGATGCTGGGAGGGATTGGGGACAGGAGGAGAAGGGGACGACAGAGGATGAGATGGCTGTATGGCATCACTGACTCCATGGACATGAGTCTGAGTGAACTCTGGGAGTTGGTGATGGACAGGGAGGCCTGGCGTGCTGCGATTCATGGGGTCACAAAGAGTCGGATACGACTGAGTGACTGAACTGAACCATGTTTTTACAAGATTTATGTGTCATTAATACATCCATATATCACTTGCCTGTAGTCTTCAATAATGTGAGTATGTGTTCATTCACTTAATCACTCCTTACAACCCCATTGGACTATAAGCAGCCAGGGTCCTCTGACTATGGGATTTCCCAGGCAAAAATACTGGTGTGTGTTGCCATTTCCGCCTCCAGGGAGTCTTCCCAACCCAGAGATCAAACCTGTGTCTTCTTCATTGGCAGTTAGGTTCTTTACCATTGCACTGCCTGAGAATCCCAGTTTCCAACCATAATACTATCCTATTCTCAATTCCTAAGACAGGTAATTTTGGAGTGGTAGATCTATATTCAGCATTTTTTAAAAGCATAATTTTACAACATATTTTTTAGTAGTATCTTTTTTTGTATCTATTTAAGGGAATAAACATTACATGTGATTATTGTCTTCCACTGTTAGAGAAGCATCCTCTTCCTTTTTGCAAACACCCAACTAGAACTCCACTTTAATGTATGGTTGATCTCATACTGTATTCTCCAGATTGAAAATCTTCCAGAAGTGATTTCCTGTTTGCTGACAAAAATTTTAAAGAAAAATTCCACTTTTTTTTTTTTTCTCTCCACATAAAAGTGCATTTGTTGGGTCATCAGTTTCAGTCAGTTCAGTTCAGTTCAGTTCAGTCGCTCAGTCATGTCCGATTCTTTGCGACCCCATGAATCGCAGCACGCCAGGCTTCCCTGTCCATCACCAACTCCCAGAGTTCACTCAGACTCGTGTCCATTGAGTCGGTGATGCCATCCAGCCATCTCATCCTCTGTCGTCCCCTTCTCCTGCTGCTCCAATCCTTCCCAGCATCAGAGTCTTTTCCAATGAGTCAAATCTTCGCATGAGGTGGCCAAAGAATTGAAGTTTCAGCTTTAGCATCAGTCCTTCCAATGAACACCCAGGACTGATCTCCTATAGGATGGATTGCTTGGTCTTCCCCAACACCACAATTCAAAAGCATCAATTCTTCGGTGCTCTGCTTTCATCACGGCCCAACTCTCTCATCCATACATGACCACTGGAAAAACCATAGCCTTGACTAGATGGAACTTTGTTGGCAAAGTAATATCTCTGCTTTTGAATATGCTATCTTTCCTTGGATGGAGTAAGCGTCTTTTAATTTCATGGCTGCAGTCATCATCTGCAGTGATTTTGGAGCCACAAAAAATAAAGTCTGACACTGTTTCCACTGTTTCCCCACCTATTTCCCATGAAGTGATGGGACCAGATGCCATGATCTTCGTTTTCTGAATGTAGATCTTTAAGCCAACTTTTTCACTCTCCTCTTTGGCTTGCATCAAGAGGCTTTTTAGTTCCTCTTCACTTTCTGCCATAAGGGTGGTGTCATCTGCATATCTGAGGTTATTGATATTTCTCCCGGCAATCTTGATTCCAGCTGTGCTTCTTCCAGCCCAGCGTTTCTTATGATGGCCTCTGCATATAACTTAAATAAGCAGGGTGACAATATACAGCCTTGACTTACTCCTTTTCCTATTAGGAATCAGTCTGTTGTTCCATGTCCAGTTCTAACTGTTGCTTCCTGATCTGCATATAGGTTTCTCAAGAGGCATGTCAGGTGGTCTTGTATTCTGATCTCTTTCAGAATTTTCTACAATTTATTCTGATCCATACAGTCAAAAGCTTTGGCATAGTCAATAAAGCAGAAATAGATGTTTTTCTGGAACTCTCTCGGTTTTTCCATGATCCAGCAAATGTTGGCAACTTCATCTCTGGTACCTCTGCCTTTTCTAAAACCAGCTTGAACATCAGGAAGTTCACGGTTCACGTATTGCTGAAGCCTGCCTTGGAGAATTTTGAGCATTACTTTACTAGTGTGTGAGATGAGTGCAATTGTGCAGTAGTTTGAGCATTCTTTGGCACTGCCTTTCTTTGAGATTGCAATGAAAACTGACCTTTTCCAGTCTTGTGGCCACTGCTGAGTTTTCTAAATTTACTGGCATATTGAGTGCAACACTTTCACAACATCATCTTTTAGGATTTGAAATAGTTCCACTGGAATTCCATCATCTCCACTAGCTTTGTTTGTAGTGATGCTTTCTAAGGCCCACTTGACTTCACATTCCTGGATGTCTGGCTCTAGATAAGTGATCACACCATCATGATTATCTGGGTCGTGAATCTCTTTTTTGTACAGTTCTGTGTATTCTTGCCGTCTCTTCTTAATATCTTCTGCTTCTGTTAGGTCCATACCATATATGTCCTTTATTGAGCCCATCTTTCCCTTGGTATTTCTAGGACATGACAACATACACATTGGTAACTGTTTCTTCAAAAATTGAAAGCTATTTGTTTTTTCCTTGAGCAGTTATTAGCAGAACACTTGGAGGAGTGCTGGCTCCCATAGGATACTCTATATTGGATTTATAAATTTCTAGAACTGAACATCTTATACACTTCAGGGAAGCTGACAAACATGGACTTAGACAAAATCACTAGAGACTGTCTCCAGTAACATAAGCATTTCCTTCAAAATCCCTTACCTTTAACTACCCAATAAACATAAAACTTTATTTCTATTGGCATACGAAAATTTTGCATAAGCTCTATGGATCTAAACTGAACAGGTCAATAAATGTCAGAAATCATTGTTTATTATAACCTTTTCACTCAACTTTATAGGAAAAGCTCACACTTCTTTATGCACAGTGGCAGCAATTGTGCAGTTAACTAATTCTGTGTAGAATTCTATGCAAGTCTTGTGACAACCTCAGTTCCAAGCACCTAATTCAGGGGAAAAAAAAAAGGCAGAACATATCAACAGCAATAACACATATATATATATATACATACCAAAATGGATTAAATTGGTTTTTGCACCCAGATGATCTCTCTTCATATCTCTATGGATTCTCTTGAAACATTGAGATGGGTTCTCAAAAAATTTAACCCATCATGTAAAAGAAACTAAAATCCATCTTAAATAGATCTTAGTTAGGCAACTTCAGCAATATCTCTGAGGATGTTTCTAGTGCCCACCCTGTCTATGAAAACTACAATTCTGAGAAAACTGTAAAAGTGATTCATGAACATAAGTTCTTTAGGCTTCTTTGAACACCTACAGAAGGCAATGACAACCCACTCTAGTACTCTTGCCTGGAAAATCCCATGGGTGAAGGGGCCTGGTGGGCTGCAGTCCATGGGGTCATGAAAAGTCGAACACGACTGAGCAACTTCCCTTTCACTTTTCACTTTCATGCATTGGAGAAGGAAATGGCAACCCACTCCAGTGTTCTTGCCTGGAGAATCCCAGGGACAGGGGAGCCTGGTGGGCTTCCGTCTATGGGGTTGCACAGAGTCGGACATGACTGAAGTGACTTAGCAGCAGCAGCAGCAGAACACCTACAAGTGGACTTAATTTAATTAAGCCTCATATGGCTATAAATATATTCTTTCTATTTTTTGCATGTTTTCATGTTAGTTAGAGCCTTTTCTTGCCTTAAAGCAGATGCTCTGGCCAACGCCTTTTACTGTGTGGATCACAATAAACTGTGGAAAATTCTGAGAGAGATGGGAATACCAGACCACCTGACCTGCCTCTTGAGAAACCTTTATACAGGTCAGGAAGCAACAGTTGGAGCTGGACAAGGAACAACAGACTAGTTCAAAATAGGAAAAGGAGTACGTCAAGGCTGTATATTGTCACCCTGCTTATTACTTATATGCAGAGTAAATCATGAGAAATGCTGGGCTGGAGGAAGCACAGGCTGGGATCAAGATTGCCAGGAGAAATATCAATAATCTCAGATATGCAGATGACATCACTCTTATGGCAGAAAATGAAGAAGAACTATAGAGCTTCTTGATGAAGGTAAAAGAAGAGGGTGAAAAGTTTGGCTTAAAGCTCAACATTCAGAAAACTAAGATCATGGCATTCAATCCCATCACTTCATGGGAAATAGATGGGGAAACGGTGGAAACAGTGGCTGACTTGATTTTTATGGGCTCCAAAATCACTGCGGATAGTGATTGCAGCCATGAAATTAAAAGACGCTCCTTGGAAGGAAAGTTATGACCAACCTAGACAACATATTGAAATGCAGAGACCATCCAGTCAAACCTAAAGGAAATCAGTCCTGAATATTCCTTGGAAGGACTGGTGTTGAAGCTGAAACCCCAATCCTTTGGCCACCTGATGTGAAGAGCTGACTCATTTGAAAAGGCAATGATGTTGGGAAAGATTGAGGGCAGGAGAAGAAGAGGGCGACAGAGGATGAGATGCTTGGATGGCATCACTGACTCAATGGACATGGGTTTGGGTGAACTCCAGAAGTTGGTGATGGACAGGGAGACCTGGCGTGCTGCGGTTCATGGGGTCGCAAAAAACGGACACAACTGAGTGACTGAACTGACCTGAACTAGTCATTGCAAAGTAACTTCTATGCTTTCCATTTGCTATATTGAAAAACTATTGTTTGCCTGGTATTAAGGGTCTCATTTCATCAGAAAATAATTTAGATACTTGATAAGCCTCTGCCTGTTGCTTAGAAGCTTCTTTTTCACACTTTTGAGAGACAGTGGAATAAGAAAATTGCACATTAAAATTGAAACTTGCAAAACTATTGGAATAACTTCAGTGCTGTGGCCAAAGCTTTGCTCTAAACTCACATGTCCGTTGACCTCATCCAAAAGGAAATCACAGACTATCCTCACAGAAGCTTCTAACTGAATGCCTGTACATCTTGTAATTTCACCCCTACATTGACTCTTCTCTTTTATAGTAGGCTGATGTGGACAAATTTTGTTAAGGTTTAACACAAATTTTAATCCATTGATTCAGTTTATTTACTAGAAATGATACATTTATGATTACAGTTTATTAGAAGGAACCTTATCAGGCATTGTCAATTATAAACACTTCAGTAAACTTTCGGGTAACTGACCCTTGGATTCATGTTTCTCAGTTAAAAAGACATCACATATCTATTAGAAAGTGAAAGGTGTTAATGATTCAGTCATGTCCAACTCTGTGACCCTATGGGCTACAGCATGCAAGACTTCCCTGTCCTTCATCACCTCCCAGAGCTCGTTCAAACTCATGTCCATTGGGTCGGTGATGCCATCCAACCATCTCGTCCTCTGTCACCCCCTTCTCCTTCTGCCTTCAATCTTTCCTAGCATCAAGCTCTTTTCTAATGAGTCTAATGAATTCTTCGCATCAGGTGGTCAAAGTATTGGAGCTTCAGCTTCAGCGTCAGTCCTTCCGTGAATATTCAGGATTGATTTCCTTTAGGATTAACTGGTTTGATCTCTGCATTCAATGGGACTCTCAAGAGTTTTCTCTAACACCACAGTTCTAAATTATTAATTTTTCGGTGCTCAGACTTTATGGTCCAAATCTCAAATCCATACATGACTATTGGAAAAATCATAGCTTTGACTCTATGGACCTTTGTTGGCAAAGTACTGTCTCTGCTTTTTAATATGCTGTCTAGAAGAATACTGGAGTGGGTAGCCATTCCTTCTCCAGGGAATCTTCCTTGACCCAGGGATCAAACTTGAGTTTCCTTCATTGTAGGCATATTCTTTGGTGTCTGAGCCAGCAGGAAAGATCGCTTTCACTTTCAGGCCTAGTCTACACCCAGAACCTTCAGAGTGAGACACTTGAATGCAAGGAGTAAAAACTACCACAGCTTTTTCACTTTCTCTTCCAAATTTTAATAGATTTGTTTTTCTCTATATATCTCTGTTGGTTTAGGGATTTTGATTGCTAATATGAGTTTCCAAAAGTTTCCTCCTCATTCTTGTCACTCTGAGCACCAGAGGTTAAATCTTGACATTTAGATTATAGTTGGCATCCATGAACTCATTTTCCAGAGAAAGAGTTTAGTTAATCAGATTGCTGGATTTGTAACATTTTCCCTGGAAGACTAAATCTTTCTACCAGACAATTATCTAAATTTTCTTTCACTATTAATTCATAACAGGGCTTTAGGATGATTGATATAAAGAAAAATTAAAATAGAAACAGTCTAGAGTGTCATTCCCCACACAATATGTCATATGTTAATTGTGTCTAATAATTTCCGGTACATAAGAAGTCACAGACTTTGTAAAGAGATCAGAAAAGAAATTCCTTCTCTTAATTTTTGTGCCAAATTGGAATATTCACTCTGTTCTATAATTTTATAAAACTGCATTCCTATTTACCCAAGATATAGTTTTATTGCTGTCTTTCTCCATTGTTATGGCTATTTCAAGTTTAGGAGACAAACCTTTTGTAAATTAAAATTTTTATTAGAGTATAGTTGATTTATGATACTGGGTTAATTTCTACTGTCAGTGAAATTAATTATATACACACACACACACACACACACTTATCCATTATTTTTTAAATTCTTTTTCCATATAGGTCATTACAGAGTATCAAGTAGAGTTCCCTATACTATACAGTAGGTCCTTATTAGTTATTCATTTTGAATATAGTGGTGTATTTATGTCTGTCCCAAACTCCTTAACTATCCTTGCCCTCCCCCTTCCCTCCTGGTAACCGTAAGTTTGTTCTCTAAGTCTGTGATTCTGTTTCAGTTTTGTAAATAAGTTCAGTTGTATCATTTTTTCTAGATTCAGCATATAAGTAATACCATATGATATTTGTCTTTTTCACTGACTTACTTCACTCAACATGACAATCTCATATTACTACAAATGGCATTATAATCATGCCTACAGACTGAGTCCCACCCAAATCTCTGTGTTTCATAAGGAATTTCTGGTTCCTGTGACAAAGGGTTATGTTTTTCATGCTACAAATCTCTTCAAATGTATGCAATGAACTTTTAAAATAACAGTTATTTGGAACTTTAATTCCTGGAAATCATTCAGGAATACAAACAAAGCTGCCTTGTTCATACTTTTTGGTACCTAAATTTATGGAACCTGGACCACATTGTTTGAATATTAGTGGATCTCTGAGATATAAGATTGCTAGAATATTCTACTAATTGAACAGATATTGGTGTCTAATTCCATTCCCACCAGTTTTCTGGTTTCTAATAATCTGACCAAGTTCTTTTTATCTATGCAAGAACTTTATACTTATTTTTCTTTCTGGTGCTAAGAAATTAATAACTATGGCCTCAAGTAATATTGAACAAACTATATATTTCACTAAAATTCACTGAAATTAGAAGAAAATTTTCTACTTTTTCTTAGCCAGAAGAAAGCCATAACAAACTATATCTACCAGTGAATCTTGAGTTGCTGTTTTCTCTCCTAGTTCAAAAGCACTTTATTATGCCATGATTGAAATAGCCATTAGTAACCTAGGAAACTTAAATAAGAGCTACAGAATTTATATAAATTCACCAAGCTGCAGTGCAATGTAGGAAAGTTTTAAATATACTCAGCACAAAGAGCAGTGCACGTGCTAACTTAGAGAAAGTAGTATACTGAAGTAGTACTAGCTACAGAGATGTACTATATAACTTTGAAGATGAACAAGAAAGGAATGCCAATGTACGAATTAGATAGAAAGACATGTTACATCAACTTACTGATATCAAATCAGCTTTTCTTTACAGACTCAGACTAGGAATGGGATCTGTTCTCTTGCTTTAGTCAAGGATCTTGACTAAGACACCATTGTTCAAGATGTTCTGCTAATACTAATATTAATATTTGTTTTCTGTAGAATTGTTTTCCTTGTTCTCTCCAGAGTCTTAAAAGCTTCTGAGCAGCACCCATTGGCCAAATAATTTAAATTTAATTACAAAGACAAAAGTCATAAGGAGTCCTAATGACATCCATCACCAATGAATCTTGGACCACAACCAATGAATGGTATCAATCTAGAATTCTAAACAAATCTACCTGTGGTTAAATTATAAGATTCAATTTCCCTCCTGAACAAGAGGCAGGAACACAGGGCCCCTTGAAAGCCTACATTTTTTTCCATTTTTAGTCTTGTATGGCATTAAGACATGCCTTTATTTGCTCCGATCCTTATTGGTAGCACCTAATGACTAACATCCATCTTGCTGAAAACACATTGCACAAACAATTGCTGTTAAAGTATTATACAAGAATAAATTTCCTGTCTTCCAAGAAGTAAAATCAATCAGCTCTTCTGCAAAGTAGGTAAACAATTATGTCTTCTTGCTTAAGCTCTATAAAACTTCACCTATCTTCTCCAGTTCAGAGCTTTCCTTTGGAATGACACTCAGATAACAACATGTTAAAAGAAACTTACAAGTGTTCTAGCTTATTTATTCATTTTCTAAAGAAATAGCTGATGCCTTATAAATATTACTTTTCAATCCATGATTATGGTATATCCCTCTAGTTAACCTCAGTTTGCAATTTATCTTGGAAAAGATAAATTCATTTAGGGCTCTTTACATCGAGAGCCAGACATCCTGGAATGTGAAGTCAAGTGGGCCTTAGAAAGCATCACTAAGAACAAAGCTAGTGGAGGTGATGGAATTCCAGTGGAGCTATTTCAAATCCTGAAAGATGATGCTGTGAAAGTGCTGCACTCAATATGCCAGCAAATTTGGAAAACTCAGCAGTGGCCACAGGACTGGAAAAGGTCAGTTTTCATTCCAATCCCAAAGAAAGGCAATGCCAAAGAATGCTCAAACTACCGCACAATTGCACTCATCTCACATTCTAGTAAAGTAATGCTCAAAATTCTCCAAGCCAGGCTTCAGCAATATGTGAACCATGAACTCCCTAATGTTCAACCTGGTTTTAGAAAAGGCAGAGGAACCAGAGATCAAATTCCCAACATCTGCTGGATCATGGAAAAAGCAAGAGATTTCCAGAAAAAGATCTATTTGTGCTTTATTGACAATGCCAAAGCCTTTGACTGTGTGGATCACAATAAACTGGAAAATTCTGAAAGAGATGGGAATACCAGACCACCTGACCTGCCTCCTGAGAAATCTGTATGCAGGTCAGGAAGCAACAGTTAGAACTGGACATGGAACAACAGACTGGTTCCAAATAGGAAAAGGAGTACGTCAAGACTGTATATTGTCACCCTGCTTATTTA
Organism: Redunca redunca; assembly: GCA_006410935.1. Classification (NCBI taxonomy): domain Eukaryota; kingdom Metazoa; phylum Chordata; class Mammalia; order Artiodactyla; family Bovidae; genus Redunca; species Redunca redunca. Next base: position 200,563 of record SJYQ01000504.1, on the reverse strand, counting down.
ACTTATATGCAGAGTACATCATGAGAAATGCTGGCCTGGAAGAAGCACAAGCTGGAATCAAGATTGCTGGGAGAAATATCAATAACCTCAGATATGCAGATGACACCACCCTTATGGCAGAAACTGAAGAGGAACTAAAAAGTCTCTTGATGAAAGTGAAAGAGGAGAGTGAAAAGTTTTGCTTAAAGCTCAACATTCAGAAAATGAAGATCATGGCATCCAGTCCCATCACTTCATGGAAAATAGATGAGGAAACAGTGGAAACACTGTCAGACTTTATTTTTGGGGGCTCCAAAATCACTGCAGATGGTGACTGCAGCCATGAAATTAAAAGATGCTTACTCCTTGGAAGAAAAGTTATGACCAACCTAGGTAGCATATTCAAAAGCAGAGACATTACTTTGCCGACTAAGATCTGTCTAGTCAAGGCTATGGTTTTTCCAGTAGTCATGTATGGATGTGAGAGTTGGACTTTAAAGAAGGCTGAGCGCCGAAGAATTGATGCTTTTGAACTGTGGTGTTGGAGAAGACTCTTGAGGGTCCCTTGGACTGCAAGGAGATCCAACCAGTCCATTCTGAAGGAGATCA